>CM042425.1:41098991-41488991 GCA_023631565.1 Gymnocephalus cernua | reverse complement strand
TGTCTTCTCTCCTCTGTGACAGTAAACTGAAGATCTTTGAGTTGGGGACAAAACAAGACATTTGAGGACGTCTTCTTGGGCTTTTTGGGAAACACTGATCCACATTTGTTCACCATTTTCTGACATTTTATAGACCAAACAACTAATTGAATAATCGAGAAACTAATCAACAGATTAATCGACTATGAAAATAATCATTAGTTGCAGCCCTATTTTAGTTTTAGTGCACCCGACTCCAGGAACTAATTACAACACTTTCCTAAAATCAACTCAATTGTGCCTCTTGGACAATTTAGAATAATGGTTCTAAACTTGCAAACTTCTACTTGTAACTGCTTTACATAATTGTACTTTCTTTTGCATCCCTATTATTCTGTATTATTTACCAAATCTTTTTCCAATTCTGAATGTTTTATTGTCTTTCTATATTTCTTATGATTGTACTTTCTGTGTTGTAGTTCTGTATTTGTCTTTGTAATCTGACTCGATGACATTGAAAATGAGGGTTGCCCTCATTGATCTCTGGAGGATAAATAAAGGTTGAATGACTGACTGAATGGATCCAAAGGGAGGGGTTTAAGGGATGAGGGAAGGGTGAGACAGAAAGTATTCTTTTTTTTCTTGGTTCAAATTTATTTTGTTATTTGTTTTGTTTTATTCAGTTTTTTCATGTAGTTGGTCGTTACTGTTATACTGATGAATGCATGTACATTTGTGGATATACTTTATTGGCGATCCATCAACATGTAACCTCACCTTATATAAAATGTACCTTATATAAAATTGTACTAAATACCAATAAAAAATGTATCACAAAAAAATATGATGTACTTACTTTCAACTTTTGGAATTGACTGAGAGGGGACTTTGACTGACTCTTTCTTTGGTCTCATGGGACACCAGGTTCCATCCTCCTGGAACTTGATTTCATCCACATCGGAGCAGTCATTCAGGATCTCCAAGAATAAACTGAACAAAGAACGTAACACTTAAATCACCAGTATACAATAATAATTTGACACTAAATGGTCACACAAGCAGATTGACTTTGGTGGGGTTGTTTTGTTTGGCCCTGAACCTTTAATATTGGATAGCTCTGATACATTCTAAATTTGACATACCTTATTTTTGACATGTTACTTGATCCTGGTTGAAAACTGTTAACTTGATGAGCTTAAATTATTGATATGAAACAAAGGAAAGTTAACCTGGAGGAATGTGAATCCTCCTGAAATTGACATGAAGTGATCTGCCCAAGAGAAGACGTATCACTCTGTTGGAGTTGTAGGCAAATATAGCAGTGTTACAGAGTTATGCTTCTTTTCTCTCATAAACAATCTTTGGCTGAGCAGACACTGGCTGCAGAGAGCACACACATTTTGTTTGGGCTGCCATCAACCAAAGCAACAGTCAGCATCTACAAGAACAGATTTGTAACCGTTGAAGCTTTGCAACCTGTGTGTCAGAACATAGTCAATCATGGGTGCAACCAAATACGTTCTCACATTCATACACTCTAATTTTCATTCTCATATGCCCGGCTGTCATTATGGAGAGCAGCTCTGCAATACTAGCAGGCTGAGGTGGACAAAACAGATTAGAGTAAAGAAAGGATCAGATTTATTTTAGCCGATACTGATCCATTAAAATATGCCTGGATCGGCCCGATACCAATACTTAGATCGGATCAGGACATCTGTAGTTAAATACATAAAACTAAATTAGTAGAGTTCCAATCAACTTAAGTGTATACTTAATTATTAGGATGAAGCATGGATTTTTCTGGTGCCATGTTCTGATGTGTTCATTCAACTTTCGTAATGAGAACATGGCACCAGACTAACTGTACAACTGTACAACTGTCTTAGCAAGAGCAGCAGTTCATTCTTTGTGTGAAGTGGTGGAATTAGTTGAACTAACCCATCAATGATGAGACTCTCGTATGCAGCCTTCTTGTCACACACAGGACAGATCCACGTGGGTTTCTTCTCATTCATCTGCAGGTAGAGGGCAGCGTCGAAACACTGCAGGTGAGAGCAGGTCACCGCCCGGCATGGCACCGTAAGTCGCATCTTACCCAGCTGAAAGACAAAACATACTGAGGTCAGTCAAAACTCATTTATGAAGAACATGGTTGGGTCCTTGCACAAATGCATAAAGGTAAAACTTAATACAAAGTTACTGCACTTCAGAAAGTCTTACAGACATGCGCATAAAACATGAATGTCACACCAACAGTATGTCTCTGGAAGATTTGGTGCTGTGTAAAACTTGGAGCTTATGCCATAACATTATAGATAAGCACTAATTGTAGGCAATCGTCACTGATCAACATATGACTGTGTGGCCGGGATAGCTCAGCTGGTAGAGCAGGCGCACATATATAGAGGTTTACTCCTCGACGCAGCGGCCGCGGGTTCGACTCTGACCTGCGGCCCTTTGCTGCATGTCATTCCCCCTCTCTCTCCATCTGTCTTCATTCTGAAATAAAGGCCTAAAATTCCCGAAAAAATTATCTTAAAAAAAACAACAACAACATATGACTAGGGGTGGGTATCGAGAACCGCTACTAAACTGGTACCGGTTCTGGTCAGTACTGAATTATCGATACACATCTGCACTGCTATGGGTTATGTAATGCCG
This sequence comes from Gymnocephalus cernua, assembly GCA_023631565.1. Lineage (NCBI taxonomy): Eukaryota > Metazoa > Chordata > Actinopteri > Perciformes > Percidae > Gymnocephalus > Gymnocephalus cernua. Next base: position 41,486,348 of record CM042425.1, on the reverse strand, counting down.
CCGGGGTCTAAGCATCGGGGAATGTTTTATAAACTAAATAACAATGATTACAGTGAAAGGAGTTAGCCCCGATGTTAGAAACAAGCCAAAGTGGCCCAGGCTCCAGGCTCCCTAACTTAAGGTGGGCTAACCTTTAGGTTGGACCAGCTATTCTTATTTTAGTGACAAGCTGCTCCTCCAAATTTCGTACTACTTATAGACATTTGTAGCAATTGCTCCTCACTCATATATACAGGAAAATTTTCTTTTTTTATTTTATTTTTTTCACATCTTTATTTTATTTTTGAATTACATTATTGAATATATAAAGTGACTACAGGTGATCGACAGCTTGCAGGATTTGTTTTCGTTTTTACACAATTCCGTAACAAACCTGTGAAGTTGTTGAATTGTTTTATAATGATGACAGATGTAATGGATACTGTTGTCAGTGGCTACATTTACATACACATAATAATTACATCTTACCAGCCAAAACCGGTGGAACATGACTTCTGGTGTGAGCGCTTCATTATTTACATGTGAAGGTTTGTGTGTTTGAATGCTTCAGACTTTGGCGACCCCCAGTGGTATTTCAAGGGAGAAACTGGGGCAGAAAGGAAGTGATCCTTTGACACAACGCATACTGTGTGCATTGATTATTTTCGCATTTCTCTACAAACTATAATTTATGTTGTCCAAATAGTTGCTGGAATCACATAAACACTGTCGACAGATGCTTCATTTACCGGGCACATGAGTGAGACGCGAAGGCTTGTTGTAGCAATCTCACTGTCTGGATCTGCTGTCAGCTTCTCTTTAACTGGAACACAGAGGAGTACAGGGTCACAAACAGAAACAAGAAGGTATACTATACATGAAAACCAAATATTAAAAGAAACTTCCAGTTGTATGAACCTGACATCACCAGGGGCCCACTCCTTACTGGCTTTCAACAAATGTTAAGTGTTGATTTCTGTGTCTTGATTCAAATCAGTTTGAGAACCATTTTCTTAGGGTCTCGGGTCCCGTTGGTATCAGGTCTGCTCTTCTTATTATGGACAGGTCAATTTCAGGTTTGGGTAGAGCAGCTTTAAGGCCGTTATATACTAGCGCTTTCAACAGTGCGTGCGGAAATCGTGACGTCAGGGGACTGCCGTGAGTATTTCTACTCGCGCGTGGTGGTCGCGGCACTAGTTGCAGTCTTCTCCTGAACAGCGGTGGAGCTAAGGAGCAAAGGCTACCGATGTTTTTCTTTCTACAGACTAGAAGAAGAAGAAAAAGATAAACAGCAGAACAGGCAGCAACAGTGCCGTCAGTGCTTCGATTTGATTCAGTGAGCTACTTCGTCAGATCAAGCCTTTCATTCACAAAAACGAACTCATCTTAACCCGGTAAGTTTACCTGAGAGACTTGCAGTCAGTCAGCGAGTCCTGGCATCCGGTTTCCCAGGAGCTCGTTCAGGCTTTCTGTTTCCGGTTTGTCGGGCACCGCTGAAAAAAATAGACTGGTGCGCGCCCTGTGCTCGCGCGCTGAAAATCGGACGCGCCGGCCGGAAATTACGTCATTTTGATGTCACGAATGCGCGCGTCAACCATAAACGGCCCTTACTCACCAAGGATAGCAAATAACGGGCAGCCATGCTCTTTCTGATCACACAGTCATGCATTTACATGCTCTAAAGTTGCAGCTGCCGCCGTGGTCCTGCTTGACGCCCTGAACTGCTACAACTAGTATTTCTAGTTATAGTTCCATTATCTTTATTGTTACTAGAATTGCCACTGGTAATCATACCAGCTGCTATGATTATTATGAATCATATTTCTCCATATCTGTATATCTGTATCAGTGTCTCTGTGTCCCAACCGGCAGCGGCAGATGGAACACCAAGAGCCTGGGTCTGTCCGAGGTTCCTGCCTAAAAGGAAGTTTTTCTTCGCCACTGTTGCACCAAATACTTTCTCTTGGGGGGGGGGGGGGGGGGGGGGAATTCTTGGGTGTTTCTAAATAATAAAGTGCAGCCTAGACTTACTCTATCTATCTGTAAAGTATCTTGAGATAACGCTTGTTATGATTTCATACTATGAATAAAATAGAATTAAAGGGGTGGTGATGGCGCAGTGGATAGGACACGTGCCTTTGGTGTGGGAGACCTGGGTTTGATTCCCACCATGATCCATCAACCAATGTGTCCCTGAGCAAGACACTTAACCACTAGTTGCTCCAGAGGCGTGCGACCTCTGATATATAGCAATTGTAAGTCGCTTTGGATAAAAGCGTCAGCTAAATGACATGTACAATGACATGTAAAGTAACCTGGTAATCCGCTTTCTGCACTAAGCTGATTTCGCAAGTGGCAGCTGGATTTCTATTATTTTTTCCTTCTGTACCCTAACCCATGTAAACATGCAACAGGGGTTCTACTTCACTTTTTACATGGGAGTTTGAACCTGACAAAGCTGTCGGACATGGAATGCGTCGCTGGGACATCACCTGTGTGTGCTGTCCGACTAACACACACAACTCTAACCCTAACAAACAACTAGCCTCTAGAGGTCTGAATAAGTCAGTTTCCGTTGCTGAACATCTTGCCATTTGTAAAATCTATGTCCTTATTTTAAAGATTTAGAGAAAGAAGTTAAGGAATGCGCAGGGGAGCAGTTGATTGCTGATCTGCACGTGCATGCAGATTTTCAGTAACCAGTAACCATGTTACTACAGTGCATGTAAACACAGTGTCTGATTACCTGCATCACCTGATTTTTCTGAGAAACCGGGTTTCTTGTGTGCATGTAAACATATTCATGGTGCTTTTCAGGTTAGGTAAATATTTTTGGATTTGTGAACCCCTTGAGTCAAGTGTGACTACCTCCAGGTAAAACCGCTGCTGTACAACGTATAGTGGGCATCACTGAAATGTAGTCACAGTGGTTTTCTGTGTAGTTACTTAGTGCTCTGGAGTGGTCTGGGTTTCTGATGCCCTTCATCCTCAGCCTCTGCAGGAGCAGTGGTGATGTCAGCTGTCTCACCAGGTACACAGACATAGAATAGGTCTGAAAAACAATATGATCCAACAACCTTTACAGAGAAGTCACTGTTACAGTGCCCAAACATGACGGCCAACTGGAGCACAGAAAACGAAGAGGAAAAACAAAAAGCTGAAAAGGTTCCAATGACATATATGTTCTCACTTTTCCAATTTCAGGTGCCCATGTGACTGAAATCTGATTGGGTACCGCAGAGGAGAGTCGAACAAGGGAGGTAATGTTTAAAGGTCTTCCTGGTCTCTTCTGTTCCACGCCGTTTTTTGGTGGTGGTGCATAACCCTACATGAATGAAATGCTTTGTTAGGGTCTTTATGGTACAATACATGACTTGGATTGGCTTTTAATTGGAACTGTTCTGGAGTAAAACTAGCACTTACTGGCAAAGGAAAAAGTTTCCCATTGACCTTTATACAAAGACTGTTTGGGTAGTTATCCTCTTGAGGGCAACTTGTCTCTGACAAGCAAAACCTGACAACACAAAGAAACACGTGAGAGCCTGAATACATATCGAAGAAAATGAGCAGACTAATATGTGAAAATGTTAAGTTAACGTGTTCAAATAATGTTCAGCAAAACCGTTATGACAGCCATCGTAGTGCTATGTTCTAAACCAGCGTTTCCCCCATTTACAGTATATGTGTAGTAGCGCTGGGCAATATATCGATATTATATCGATATCGTGATATGAGACTAGAGATCGTCTTAGATTTTGGATATGGTAATATCGTGATATGACATATAGTGTGGTCTTTTCCTGGTTTTAAAGGCTGCATTACAGTATAGTGATGTACTTTTCTGAACTTAGCAGACTGTTGTAACTGTTCTATTATTTGCCTTTTCCCCACTTCGACATTATGTCCACATTACTGATGATTATTTATCTAAAATCTAAGTGTGAAGATATTTTGTTAAAGCACCAATTGTCAACCCTAGAATATCACGGCAATATCGATATCGAGGTATTTGGTCAAGAATATTGTGATATCTGATTTTCTCCCCATCACCCAGCTCTAGTGTGTAGTGTTTTTAATAAACTTGTGATGCAAAAGGTGTTCACATATTCAGGGAGGAAGGTTTGGTCACCACGAAAACATGAATCAAGTTATTCAATATGTTCTTAGAAGAGCTTTGACTTGAACCATTATACTCACTTAAAATGTGCATTTCTTAATTTGCAAAGAATCCCAAGATCTATTATGTACGAGTCAGAAAACTTGAGCATTCTCACCTCAGTTGAATTTGAACCATATAGTCCCTTCTGCCACCTGGTAGAAAGTCCCTGTAGACAAACACGGTTACACATACTTAACACATTTATCATTTACATCTTGGGCATGCTTTTTTTTAGTTTTTCCTCAAATTAGTCCTACCTGGATATGCACACTTCACGAACTTGCTGTGGTGTCAAGGCAAAGATGAAATATTTTTCTTGGTGGTACCTCTGTGCAGGACTCGCTCCTGAAAATACAAAAGATGACTGTTACTTAAGTGCTGCTCTTCAGATAACTTAAATACCACTGCTCACAACACACATACAGTGTAATTTGTGACCTTTATAGAGCATAACGTTCACATTTTCAAATAGTAAATCTGCATTCATACGGTCTCAAATGATTCCACTGCAGTAATCCAAAAGTCATCCATACACTCAACACCATGAACTCACAAATTCTGCTTAGAAAGCGCTGAAACTTTCACTTTATCCATTTATTTGGTTAAAGCTTTAATGTTTGCATTTCTGCTGTTATAATAGCCCGTAGGACTTGCTTCCACCAGGAAGACAGTTACATCTGAAGTTTTATTCTAATTCCTTCTGCCATCACAAAGGCTGATTATGTTCAAAATTTGGCCAAGTACTTCACCGAAGACAAAGACATAAAGGTATGTCTCAATTTGGATACTTACGTGAGTACACTTACATGTAGTATACTGTGTACACTATGTACTCACAATTCAAGTGTAAATTAAATTAAATCTATCTATTCAATTAAATTGAATAGATCAGTCCCATTGTCAATAATGCCTGATCCCACTATTTGAGTCGGTTCAATATCCGATATCAGTATCAGATTGGTGCATCCCTAAAAGAAAAGACCACAGACCTAGACTTGAAGGCTTGATTAGGACGTCCAGCACATCATAGAAGGGGAGGGGCTTCATCTGCACATCTGGGTGGACGGGGGGGATGAGAGGTGCTGGCTGCTGGAGATTCATGCTGGTTTTGGTGTCGTGCCACAGGGCTGTTCCACCACTCAACAGGCTGAAGTCTGTGTTACAGGACTGACTCCTGCTGACAGAGATGGCAGTGTTCACTACAGTTACCCCTCTCACATCAGAGGGCAACAGGGATCGTCGCCAAATCAGGGTCAGGGGTGTTTATGACCCTGGAGTAGCGCTGGTGATACAGCTCCTTGATTTTGATTTGCAATGCTGGACTGCAGCAGCAAATGCAAAGCCACCAGGTGAAGCTCATGTTTGCAACCCTATTTGTTGTTGTGTAAAGCACAGTAACACTTGAAGCTCGGATACTCTCAAACTTGAGACTTGAGGTCCATCACAACTGTGTCCACATTCATAAGCAAACTCAAAACCTTTTTATTTTCTCAGGCATTTCTTTTATTACTCTGTGTGTGTGTGTGTGTGTGTGTGTGTGTGTGTGTGTGTGTGTGTGTGTGGTCGCACTTGTATGTCTAGTTTGTTTTTGATGATTGTCTTGCTGTGTATTCTTATTTCTATTTGTGCGTTGTTTTAATGTGTCTGCTGTTTTTAATGTAAAGCACTTTGGGATTACGTGTAATGAAAGGTGCTATACAAATAAAATTGACATTGGCATCCTGTGTAATACAACGGAAGAAAGAGGTACACGGAGACATGAAGCAGGCGCTGAGCACCACTGCCAACCCTAAACCAGAGGCGAGCACTAACTCATTCTAATGAAGGTCTGACAAGAAGCCACTACACAAGCCAACATCAAGGCCAAACAAGACATTGCTGATTACATTGCCTGGCTACAGAAACCATGGTGTACTGTGTAGCCTAATGCAGTGCAACATTAACAATGACAATTTGGTCCGACAATAGACAATTTGATGTGAATGAGCCACTTGGGGTCAAAGACGTTTTGTTGTTTGAACTGATATATGTGGATGTACTACAGATTTAGCCAGTTTGCTTGCTAAACAACATAGTGGTATCACTTAAATACATGTTAAAATGTCAAAATGTTTACTTGTGTTAGTTTATACATAAATCATTCATTTTTGTGTAAATGAATTAAGGATGTGAGTATGAATTAGTAATTTTTGCACACAGTTCAATTCAAAAGCACAATGTAGCTTATTAATCTGTGTGAACAAATGCTGTCATTGTGGAGATTATTAAATGAAACGACTGGTTACTGATAATTGTGATTTGACACTAAGCAAAAATAGTTGTGGTTATAATTCGAAGCCTAACTGTGCAGCTCTGAAAAGTCAAGACAACATTCACACACTGATCAACTGCTTTTAACTTACAAACATAAACTACCTCATTTTGCAAAGAAATGTCTTAAGCTTTAAAATGTGCCTAAAATGAACCCCTACAGAAGAATAAGAAACAATGAAGAAACCCTACTGACCCTTTGATATAATGCTCCATGCTGGATTGTCCTTATGTGTATATCCTTTTTCCTTACAACTCCTCAGTATATGTGACCTTAAAGCATCTAAAATATTGAGGATATCACAAATTATTAAATAAAATCATGGAAAACATGACAGAGCACAATGATACAGACGTAATGTTTAAACACACTCGCACCAACATAGCCCCTTGGGGTGGTTATTCTTCAATCTGTCATCTGTCTTTTGGAAAAACTGAACCATGTTCCTGGGGTTTTCTGTCCATACTCTAAGCAACATGTCAAACTCAAGGCCCGTGGGCCGAATCCAGCCTCCCCCAAATTTTGTGTTGGCCCACATGTCAATTTAGGTTCACAATCGATTTTAGCGAGCTTAGAAACGTTTTTTCAAACTGCAATTACGCGACACTCAGAATCTGGCAGATTGTCGACTTTGAGCCTCAGCAATTCCCCCAGAACCAGAGAGTTTGCATGTGTAGTCACCTGCTTTTAAAAATGTTATCCTTGTTTTGCTAAATTCTCTGACAGCTAAGCAAGTTTTTGCTGAGTTTTTTAGGGTTTTATGATGTCGACCAAACCGTAAGTAAGATGTGAGACATGCAACAATACAGTCAAAGATATGGGACTTTTTTAGACTAAATGAAGCATGTCAAACTACACGTCTGGCCCTTGATGTAATTCTCATTTTCCAGTGTGAAACTGAGTTTGACACCCCTGCCTAAGCTAAATGGTTATCTACTGCTGTACTTGCATGATAGAAAGAAGAAAAAAAAGATGATTTTTGTATTTATTTATTTCTTTCAGGTGTGCATTAAGACTAATGGATATAACTATTTATGAGAAAAGACAGTGAATCCCAGCTGCTGGAGGAACCGGGAGCAGCCAGGGGAGGGGGCAGGACTTTAGCTTTTAGCATTCATAGCGGTTGTTATTCCTGCAATACTAAGACAACCAATGTTTGTGAACTTGGCCACCTCTGTCCTAATGTTACTGCAAGTTTAGACACTTTAGACATAGTGTGACGCTATGTGACTCACTTAAGTGACAAGTAGCCCACTGACGTTACATGCATTTTGTTCATTCCCAAACACTGAATTTTCTGGTCACCAATTAATGGCTTCCATCGTTCCTTAATCAATTTCACTGACGTTAGATTACCAAACACATTAACAAGCTAATGATCTACGGAGCAGCAAACATTCATTCAGCTGTGTGTTTGGAAGGAGTTAGGTACAGTTTAGACACAACAATATATATCTAGCGTTCATTTTTGGCTAATTTTGTGTACCATCGTGACATTAGCTACATGTTATCATTAATACTGCAGTACTTATTACTTAACTAACAGCTTTAAACACCCACATACTTAGACAATAAATACAATTCAGTAATGGTCCCAGCTAGTTGCAGCGAGCTAACAATGGAGATATTAGCGACTGGCTTATCATGAACTGTTAGCATTAAGGCTAACTACAGAGACGCAAACTATCTGCTCTGAAAGTGCACGTCTATGCCTGGCAATGCCCTATCCTCCTAGCCTATACACGCGGGTAGCCATACATCGACCAATTTATGCGTTACAACATATCGTTTCACGTTGTAATGTTGACAGAAGTAAAGCAAAATCAGTGTTTTTCTTTTTGCCTACCCGAAACTCTTCGCTCTCCGCCATCTTGTTGTTCCGGTCATCCCGCCCAGCAGGACTACTTCCAGGTGACGCCACAGCGGGCCGTGGAGTGGAGGTCCCCTCGGGATATGGCGTAATGCGTGTGCCACAAAAAAAAAACAACAACAACAGAACAGTGGACCACCTGCGTCTTTAATTAGTAGGGCACATTTTGCTATACAATTGTTTACAAAGCGGCACCATTTCCACTCTTTAGAGTTAGTCAAAGAGCTGTTTTTCTAAAAGATAAAACAAGCCCAGTTCCTGTCATATTAGCTTTGCTGCCCTTGGAATACTACTAGTTATTTGCTGTTTTTAAATTATGGATAGATGGATGGTTTGCATTCAAAAGTGCAAAACTACACACATTTAGCAGATTCTATTTTCTTGAACTTAGAAAAAAAAACAATAAAGTTGTGATATTTGGATTGAGTTTTTTTTCTTTGCATATTGCCTCCACATAGGCACTGACCTGTGAATGATTCACAGCTAAATTACATTATCACACATAGGCCTACATGTGTGATAAAAAACAGCTGCCAAAAGGTGGAAACAATTCATAATGTAGCCTATTTATGTTTACATGGCTAAACTATCCATCTATCTTAAATTAAGGTGTATGTCTTCAAAAATTTGTGAAGACATACACCTTAATGAAAAACCCTAGACTTCGTCATTTTGCTAATATGTTTTGTTCAAAAGTCATACTGGACAGAATATGTTTCCTCCTGAAATGTCCACTCTCTGTATGTGCACTGGTGATTTCAGGTTTCTACATCACACCTGTGTAAGTTGCATATTGGACCACGATAGGCATCCTAATTGTGATCATACACATGTTAAACAGAAGAAGGATAACTGATGCCAAGTGCGCTTTTGGAGGAGGGCCTAACAAAGCGAGACTGGGTACAGGGCAACAAGTGATGTCTTTACAAACTAGTACAAATACTTTGTTTTATATGGCAGTACACAATAAACCGCCTAATTTAACAAACGGCAGGAATAGGTTTGTGGTTGTGGGTCTGAGATAAATTAAATTTGCAGGTGCATATCATTGTAGACTGTTGCATTAAAAACCCATCACTGTAGCTCTGTGGAAAGTGAGGTGTCTTTGTTTATAGAAGGTTTTTAAAGACTTTTAAGATTTGATCATATCAATAAAAAGTAGGCCTGTTGGAAATAGGCTTATTCCTCTCTTTCTTTCACATTGCACAGCTACAATTTTAGTGTTAAACATGGTTTAGTGTTTGCATTTTGATTTCTTTATTATTATTTAGCCCATATGTGACATTTGAAATGAGCGTACGGTCAAAGCGTGGCCCTATCATGGTCAATAGCCTAAATAGCTATCTGTATTAACTTGAACTGTAATGCAAGTCCAGCTCTATTAACATGCGTTAACAATGCAATACGATTTTTGTGTGTGTTTTAAAATCACTTTTAAACTTAGACTTGACTGATTTACAATGATACAGTTGTGTACTTTTATTTAAGTTAATAGGCCTACGGCTACTTAGCAAGATTATCAAATCCTGACTCAATACAATAGTAATATGCTGTAGGTTAACTTTAAAGTTAAGATGTATTAACCTAATAGGCAGATGGCTGATTCTCAGCACCAGACCAGACCGACCCATATTCGCCGCGCTGTGTATTCTGGGAACACACAGTAGTTTCAAGATGGCGGCGAGCAGGAGGCTGGCCAAGGTAAATCTCCCGATCCCGTAATTTTCATATAATTTGTAATGTGTAAAGACGCATTGGCGGTTGGTGGACTCATTCGTTCTTCGCCTAAATTGATACACGTTAATGTCGTTTGAAGACACAGTTAGTGTCTGTTTTTAGCTGTAAACTAAATAAAAACGAGAGGTCACTACTGGCCAACTAGCTAGCTAGCTAGCTAGCTAACGGTTAGCTGACCAAATGTTAACGTTAAGTTAGGGAGCAAAGCACCGGCAAACTACTAGGCCGGAGAGTCGAGAGAAGACAGCCACGGAACATATTTTTCGTTAATTAGCCAACTATAGCTTTCATGCAGCTATGGGTTGTTTGACCGAGGGAGTGAGTTTAGATGTTGCGACATAATAAGACCGTGATCGAAGAAGGCGCTAATCAGCTAGCTAACGTGCTAGCCTCATATCTTCGCTGCGTTTCAGCTAGCTAGCTAGCTAACTCACAGTTAGCCAGGTTGGGGAGTTCGTCACAAGGAAATGAAATCAGTTTCACTTCACAGCTAACATTTTTATTGCTGTTACGTGGAACCTTTCGATAGTAAATGTCGAGACAGGACAACAGGTCGGTGAGACTTTGTGACAGTATGAATCTGACGACACACAACAATATTAAGCGTTCACAGCTAACGTTAGTTGGCAGAACAGAACAAGGAGATTGGCCTAAAAAACTAAGGTTGGAGTAAAGCATTTCCTTAATTAACTGTTTTACGGAGCAAACTGGGGCTTTTGTTTTAACCGTTACCTAGTAACTACAATAATCAAATAAGATGAGACTCCACAGGATCTGTCAGACTCGGCTCAGCAGATGCCTGTCATTGAAGACCAGGCGTACCTTTTTGTTTTATGGGAATTAACACGACCAGTATATCAGAAGGTTGGGAAACATGGTGTGTAATTCCCCCTCCTTACTTGTTCCCACCATACTTAAAGATCCAGGGGAAATCCCTGAGCAATCAGACCCAGCACCAGTGTCTTTATGACATAGGGAGTATTAGTACAAATTATTCCCTGGCTGGTCACGGGCTTCTCAGCACACTGAAGTTATGATATAACATAATAGCACTGAAAGTTAATAAATTATATATTTTTTAAATCACCAAGCTCTAGAAATCAAATTTGATGAGCCTTGATAAGTTATGTTCTGTATATATAATATATTCTATAAAAGTAACTTAACTACAGCAGTTAGATCAACAAAGTGTAGGGTATTGTATAGATTCCCCATTCCCCTTATCAACCGGTGGAAGTCACTACTGCTGCAAAAACATAAGGCGACTTCTTACCTGCAATCAAAATTCTTGCAAGGCAAGCTGGAGGCAGCACTTTCAGTAATTGGACCATGGGTGGTGGTGGGGGGCTAGAACTTTACAGCCATCTCCTCTCCTTAAAGGGTTGTTTTTTGTATTTTTTTCAACCTGGACCCTATTTCCCCATGCATTTGTGTCCAAAAATCTGTGAAATTGGTCCAGTGTTGAGCGAGAACGCAGTGACCGGCCCTCGCGAACGTGGTTGCAATGTAACCTAAAGGGGCAATTTTGCACACTCGATTTTTGTCCACTAAAAGTGATTGCTTTTGCCACTGACGGGCTCAGATTGTAAAAGTGTCTGACAACATTATCGATCTCAGGAGGTGACCTCTTGTCCGAAGACAGCGGTGTGGAGAGTGGAACGTGAGTCAAAAGCATTTCAGGAACGCACGCTAAAAGATTTTCAGTGCCATGACTCAATATTTAAATGATTTCGAGAATGTGGATGAGTTTACGGACGAAGAGAGCGGAGGAGGGTGAAGCAGCTTCTGTAAGCCTGCAGCGCTCGGGGACATTGTTTGTGTTCCTTTGGGTGCTGTGCCCCTTTGCCCAAAGTGGAACAATGCTGATGTCAGGAGTAGGACCTGTTGCTGCCAGATATCTGTGGTCTTGATGTGTCCCGTGATGTACCTCGGACACTTCACAATGCAGTGTCACCACGTCAAAGGATCCCCCCTCTAATCAACAGGGTTCTAAGACATGAGCAAATACAAGCCATTGTCTTTATTGAAAATCTTTTAGGGTAACACAAAACTGTGGATGTATCATAGCCTATTGACTGCATGAAACACTTACCGTACCCACTCACCACTGCCTCTCTCTCTCTCCCGCTTGTCCGCTCTTCGTCCATATACTCTGGCTCAAATGAATGCGGGCAGCCATCAAATTATAATGACCTCATCCACATTGTCAAAACCATTTCAATATTGAGCCATGGCACTGAAAATCTTTTAGATAACACAAGCCTATAATTTCTGCAGCCTACTCCAAAACCACAGGCTCCCAGAAAGCCTTTCTCCCGACTCACCTTCCACTCTTCACATCGCTGTCTTCGGACAAGAAGTCAGTTTACATCAGAGGTTTAGTTTATATCAGTCTATTAGACACAAATGCACAGGGAAACAGGGTCCAGGTTGAAATTACCCTTTAAGTTGCATTGTAGAGCGCTATCTCTTTTTTTGCCACAAAGTAAACGCTATACACATGTGTTAACACGCACATAACCGGGAAGGTACGGTAAGGGAAATAAAAAAACGCTGAAGCATTTTTTAAGCAGGTTTTTTTTTAAATAATGCCCTGGTTGTACACTTGAACCGGTTCCAATTCAAAACTGGTTCTCTATACTCAACCTGTTTTTTAAACATGGACATTGTATAACTTCTGTAATATACAATGTTCTTTTCTTTCAGGAACTTGAAGAGATTCGCAGGTCTGGAATGAAAAACTTCAGAAACATTCAAGTTGAGGAGTCAAACCTATTGTCATGGCAAGGGCTCATTGTTCCTGTAAGTTGCCACTCCTAGTCTGACTGCTCTGACATTTGTTGGCTCACAGTTTCCTTTACTGACGCCCTTTCTTGAATTCCAGGACAACCCTCCCTATGACAAAGGTGCGTTCAGAATCGAAATCATTTTCCCCACCGAGTACCCTTTCAAGCCTCCCAAGATCACATTCAAGACAAAGATCTATCACCCCAACATTGATGAGAAGGGCCAGGTGTGCTTGCCTGTGATCAGTGCAGAGAACTGGAAGCCTGCCACCAAAACTGACCAAGGTGGGTGTGTTAGTGTTACAGGGGGGCTCTGTAGGTGAGCTGATGCTACATAATCACCCGTTGTCTTAAATCTCACAGTATTACGCATCCATGTTTGTACACGCAGCAGGGCTTTGGTTGAAATTGTTTGACAAAGATGCCAACACAAGTTTTAGTGCCGATACCAAAACAAAGCCATTTCAGTTTCAATACTTCATGGAGTAGACTGTATAGGAACAGAAACCTTGCATACAGTTGACCTACATTGAGTGTGACAGGAACCATACAGCACCATGATCAAAGTCATTACTGCAAAATAATAATGGCCTCTAAAGTTGTACAATTATTATTCCGCTTTTTTTTATTGGCCAAATCGCAGTCGCATCGTAAGAGGTTGTGCCAATCAACATCTTTTGTTTGTGATTACCCTGCGCTCACGTTATAGCAAATATCTGAGTAGTTTCATAATGTAACATACAGTGTGAAGGCTTGACAGAGATGGAAGAAAATAAGAGACAACATGGACTGCTGTTTACACAGCATCGCTAATTCAATGAGATCGCCACACCCACAGCTCTGTGGTCAGCTGATCATCTTACTGCTATCATAGTCATGGGGACTGATATGTTGGTATTTGGGTTTTTATTATGCAGGGTTCCCCCTAGTGTATTGCAAGCCTGGTGGCCCACCGGGCCTAGGTTGCCCGTCACCAGGCCTAAGTAAATACATAATATGTGTTTGTAACAATATTAATTAACAGAAGTTGTCAAAATGTATGCTAAAACAATATTTCTTTATCCAAAACACACTCATTTGGTTAGTTGAACTATCACACACATGCCAGTTTTTTTTATGACATGGGCTTGGTGTAACAAGCTGATTATTCCAAAACCTATTTTCAATAAAATGTATATTTGGTGATCGTTAGTTGCAATGCAAATAATGTTAATAACCTAAATTGCTAACAATAACCTGCATCATCGTACCGGTAAGTTAAGCATGGCAGCTCTTACATAAAGCTAATGTACTGTTGCAACACACTGTACAATATCTGTCAGCTAGCCGTAGCGGTCGCTAACTCTGTGCTATATAGATGGTCTTTTCCTTAATGTGATATCTGCGGTGGATGTGGTGATGTCATGAATGTGGACATGTTTCCCCAGCTTTAAGACATTCGTAGTGGTCTGTGTGAACCAATCAGGAACAAGCCTTTTCACTTGAGGTTAAATAGCCGGCAGTAGTGACAGGAAGTTGAAAGACAAAACAGGAAATGGTTGCATAGGGTCAACACTGGCTCAAATTGATAGAACAGTCATTCTGTGGTGTGTGTATTCACTCTCTTGTGTGCAGTTACTTCATTGCCAACTACTCTTAGTTTACTAACTAGTATGCTGGTCTCGCAGCCCTGATCATCCAATGAGAGCTCACGTCGAAGTTCCACGTAGAGGAACGATACCTTATGTGCTGTCATGTAGCTAAAACTTAGACTGGGTAAACCAGCCCGATCTGCTGGTGATTTGTTTTCTACCTGCAGCTCAGGCTGGAAACCTGTATGTTTATCTCTCCTGCTTCCATTACAAATTTGCGGGAACCAATCACACACTGGCTTATCCACCTGGCGCTCTACTGGCGGGTTTAACACGATGACGATAGAGAAACGACCAAGTAGCTTTTTGTTTACATTCAACAAGCCGGCCCCCGAAGCGCAGCAACCCGTTGATGCCGCTGTTGCTGCTACGTCACCCAGATCGATGGTCTGATTGGTTGAAGGACTATCCAGTTGCGTACAGTCATTTGAACTATGCCCGTTGGTCACGCCTCTTGTGCAGAGAAAATAGAGAGCAGACTCCCCAGGCTAATGTTCAATCTTAAAAGATTGAGCTTAGTCTGGTGATAGCCAGACTAGCTAAAACTGTCTTCCACTCTAAAATCAACAGCACAATTTTCATGGTTTTTACACAATTGGTGTCTGATAATTATTTGTATTCCCTGTTGAGTTAACCAATAGGAGAGATTCCCAGGTCACGCTGCCGTTGTTGCAGTGCAGACGTATGTTTCCTTCTGATGCATTAGCTATGTTGAGCAAGCATCAAGTCTTAATTCTTGATGGGGTTCTGGAGGGTTGGAAAGAATGTAAAATACAACAAACACCGTTTGCATTAATTGGTAGATGGCCAGCAATGTAAGTTGTAAGCACATAGGACTTAAACGTCCGGTATACTTGCCGTTTCCGACCTGTCTCGCGCCAGTGTGACGTCAGGGGAGCACCGTAACTGTTTATACTCGTGCGTGGTGGTCGCGACACTAGTTGTAGTCTTCTCCTGAACAGAGGTGGCGCAACTGCGGAAAGGCTACTGACTTTGCTATTACTATGGACTAGAAGAAGAAAAAGGTAAACAATGGTGAAGAGAAGCACTTTGAATACTTCAGAAAGTCTGCACAATGATTCAATGAGCTACTTGGTGAGATCAAGCCTTTCATTCACCATAAAAGAACTCATCTTAACCCAGTAAGTTTACAAGAGAGACTTGTAGTCACTCTGAGTCCTGGCTTCACGTTTCCGCTTTGTCGTGTGGCACTGAAAAAAATCGTGGTGCACGACCTCTTAAAATCCTGGCTCGCCAGGGAGATCTATATCATTTTGACGTCACATTGGCACGCGACAGGTTGGGTGCGGCGACTGTAAAGAGGCCCTTACTGGGGTGATTGTGCAAAACCACTGGTATGGTCCTTTGATTAACTCTACCTGTTAAGTGTTGAAAGTGCCACGTACTGCTGCTGCTCTGTCTGTCAGCACATAGTGCTGTGAAACTATAGCATTGTTCATATCTAACTTAATTTTCTTGCCTGTTTGTGTCTTGCAGTAATTCAGTCCCTCATTGCGCTGGTGAACGACCCCCAGCCAGAGCATCCCCTTAGGGCAGACCTAGCAGAAGAATACTCAAAGGACCGTAAAAAATTCTTGAAGAACGCTGAAGAGTTTACAAAGAAACACGGTGAAAAGCGGCCAATGGACTGATCACCTGACAAACGTGTAGCCCTCTCTCTGTCTCTTTCTCCCCCTCTCCTCCTATCTCACCTGCCCCACCAAAAACCAATCTCCCTCTCACTCCCCCTTTGCTCTCCCCCACACCTCACCACTTTCCCCGCTCACTCTCCTCCCCCTTCTCCCCCCACACTGGTCCTCCCTGCAGTCCATGAGCTGCCCAGCTGAAGCCAGGCAGCAGCATCCTCAGCCTCCCTCCCCATCCAGGACTCTCTGTGGATCAGACTGCTTCCTCCACCTCCTCTTACTACTGCTCCTCCTCGGCCATAAAGCCCCAGACCATTTCTAACTTTCTACTCTTTTCTTAATGTGAAAATGGAAAAGAAATGCTAAGGGAATATGATGTTCAAATGAAGTTAGATGGAAATACTGCATAATGTTACATTTTTCTTCATGCGTTCTCCCTATATAAACGACTCTTAACTCTCACTTAAACATGATTTTTCTGAAGTATTTTTATTTTTTTCAGAGCAGTAAATCTGGTTAATTACTTCTTTTTTTCCTTTTGCCCTATCATCAATAATCTTTTAAGCAAAAACAAAGAAACAAATGTGACAGCTGTAGGTAGGACCTGGAGGTGTGTGCCGACTGCAATGTTTCCCTTACTCAACTCCACTGCTTCTAGAGTTGCACTGTACATCCCTCCCACATCTACTTCCCCAGTTTGCAACCCACTGAGCAGAAACAAACAATAACAGGCCAAACATTAATTGAATTGGTATTGCTGAAAATGCTAGAGAAGATGCTTGAGTGTTAAAATAAACAAACACTCCAGACATGCAGGTACATAATTAGCAGGCCCTCAAAGACTAGCCCCACATTTGATGTTTTTTTGCAACACAGATCAGTTGACCTCTCAGGCTAAACCAGTTTTTCAGCATGATAAATGGCTATTGTGATTTTCTTTTCCTTAATAACAATTTGCTTTCTCCACTTGAAATTGTTTGTGTAGCACTTGATATATAAAATTGGTAACGTGGGAAGAGCCTGTTTGGTTAATTTGAATTTTCCAGGCATGTCTCCTTTCCTACTATTGGGCACCCCAATATAACCACCCTATCACATTAGAACCAAGCCTTTACCACACTGAGACATATTCCCGTGGCAGTGGACTGTCAGCTGCTGAAAGGGACTTAACCTGTCAGGAGGAGGGGGGGGAATGCACTCAGCTGGAATGAAGCTCAGCTCCTGGAGGTGGTCCTAGAAACAAGCACCATGAAGGCAGTTGGGAGAGGGCTGGTTGTCTGGGGATGTGTCAGGACATGGAAAGGGACTGCAGTGGCCAAAAACCACCATGTAACAGCTGTTTGATCTGCTCCCAATATTGTTTCATAATAAAGATGGCTAACCATTTGGCCGCACTGTCTGCCTGGTTGTGAAGTGGATGTTGCTCATATTTGTCTTTGGATGACTAGACAGAGGAGCAACATGATTTGATTTACAATATGGTAGAAAACAGGTTGAAGCGACCTCACCTCTGTAATTTAATTAAACAATAAAAACGTGCATGTAGTTGCTCTATAGTTTGGGAAAGAAAGTCTCAACTCACGGTCCACTGAGCTTTTAACATATCAGTCTTCTGCAGTGAAAGATTTTCCAACATTGTGAAATACAGTTGATGGCTGTTGAAAGCCAGTCAGTAGACCTTGAGTTAAGAGTTAAGCTTTTTGGTTGGTAAACTGTTGTCACGTAATATTGTCCATGCTGAATCCTGTTTACTACAAAGTGTTTACTTTCAGAATATCCTTAAATATAATTCAGAACACAAATATGAAACATGGAGAGAAGAAATGCTACTCTTAAGTTTTGAGGATGCAAAGATATGCAGATGGCACAGTAAAGCTGTTATTTGGCACCGGTCACATGACTGTAACTTAATTCAACACAAAGGTAAGAAGTAGCTTCTAATAGTTAAAGGTTTGAGTTTGTTCCACTTTAATCTGAACTAAAAGTACAGAAGTCTTCTTCCACCATACAGTAGTTAAAGGATAAATAAAATATAAATACTATAAAATAAATAAAGGTGCTCTAAACGATGTCAAGCGTTTTTAGCCTACAACATTTTTTGTCACATACAGCAAACATCTCACTATCTGCTAGCTGCCTGTCCCCTGAACACACTGTAAAAAACATCTCCTCACTATCTGCTAGATGCCTGTCCCCTGAACACTGTAAAAAAAAATATCTCACTATCTGCTAGCTGCCTGTCCCCTGAACACACTAAAAACACGCAATCTCTGTAGACAGCCCAGGCTCCACAAACGCCAACCTGCACCACAAAACATAAACAGTGTTCCAGCGTTCCAGCCAATAACCAACAAGAAGGATTTGGGGGTTGGGGGGGGGGTTAGTTTGTGGAAGGGAGGGAGAGTGGAGGAGGGAGGGGTGAGCTAGCCTCGTTTTGTTTGAAAACAAACAAGAAGTGCCGTCAACCAACGTCGCCTAGAGCACCTTTAAGTACCGATGACTAATGGCAGGGGTAGAAAAGGTATTCGGCTCCTTAAGTAAAAGAAGCAATGTAAAGATACTCCATTACAGGTAAAAGTCCTTTATTCAAAATGTGAACATAAATGTAAAGGCAAAATATTTTCAGCCAAATGTATTTTCATTATAAAAAGTTATAGTAACCAAAAACTATGGATGGTCTCCTTCTTTAATTAGTAACACTAAACACTTGTGTAAAGTACAAGTACCTTCAACTTTATTGAAGTATTTTAGATGCTTTCAGCCCCTGGATACTGAGCACTGGGCCATATTTTGCTCTTCATGTGTGTGGCTGCCTATCGGGTGATAAGCAAACCTTCAAATGTTTGTAATTATCCTTATTTGTCAGTGTGTTACACCGCTGGCCGGTCCAGTTTTAACACTTAACACAACTCCTCCTAAGCCGTGTGTCCGATCTGCACCAAAGTTAGCATCAGCATCTCAATAGACTTGACTAAAAGGTATCATAATAATGTTTATCGGTTTAAAAATGCGCAAATTACGAACGAACAAGTCTTTATAGCTAGCGAACAAAATGCAAACTTTTGCATATTGAAATTTGGAGGGTACCATAAAGCCACTCCTAAGGCCAAGCGTGAACGACTTCAAATTTACAATGCTTCCCATACACCTCCCATACAAAACACTACATATGTGGACCACCAGGTGGCACTCTAATCAAGGTTGGCACATGTTGGCCTAGAACTCATACAAAATACACATGGCACATTTAAAAACCCTGCATCCACATGTTCCTTGAATGACACTGAATCACATTACGTAGGCCACGCCCATTTCCGCAGAGATGTTTTCTAATTCCACATAACTTGTTGGAGAAGAATTGAAAGGATACACTGACAACATTTGAAGTGCAGTTTGTGTGGATTTGTTTTTGTGATTTTGACACTTGCCTCAGACCAGTTCTAAAATGCTTCAGTTAATGAAGTGGTTTGATTGGTCGATTTTCGAGCCCACCTTACAATACTCATTAAGTATTCATGAGGTTCCCAGACATTCTAGAATAGAATATGTGTCCTGCCTTTAAAGAATGTTGATGTCATAGAATGTCATGGAATTCTAACATTTTAGGGGAAGGTCAGCATTAAGTGTCAGGCAGTCAGAAGTCAGGAGAGAAACAGCACACCATCAGCTTCTAACCCAGGTACAGATTTTGGAGTTTATTTCTGAAGAAAACAGTCAGGTGAGTGGTAAAGACTCACTGAAGAGGAAGACGGTTAACTTATGAAATATTGCTCAGTATTTCTCATGTTATTTCTTCTTTGACACAACAATGAAAAACAACTGAATTAACTTGACTGATACTGTAATTTAGTGCTTTGTTTGTTGGAGAACATATGTCTGATAAATGTTATAGGAGGGTTAGTTTAAAGGTCCTATGACATGCTGCTTTTTGGATGCTTTTATATAGGCCTCAGTGGTCCCCTAATACTGTATCTGAAGTCTCTTTTATATAGGCCTCAGTGGTCCCCTAATACTGTATCTGAAGTCTCTTTTATATAGACCTTAGTGGTCCCCTAATACTGTATCTGAAGTCTCTTTTATATAGACCTTAGTGGTCCCCTAATACTGTATCTGAAGTCTCTTTTATATAGACCTTAGTGTTCCCCTAATACTGTATCTGAAGTCTCTTTTATATAGGTCTTAGTGGTCCCCTAATACTGTATCTGAAGTCTCTTTTATATAGACCTTAGTGGTCCCCTAATACTGTATCTGAAGTCTCTTTTATATAGACCTTAGTGGTCCCCTAATACTGTATCTGAAGTCTCTTTTATATAGGCCTTAGTGGTCCCCTAATACTGTATCTGAAGACTCTTTTATATAGGCCTTAGTGGTCCCCTAATACTGTATCTGAAGTCTCTTTTATATAGGCCTTAGTGGTCCCCTAATACTGTATCTGAAGTCTCTTTTATATAGACCTTAGTGGTCCCCTAATACTGTATCTGAAGTCTCTTTTATATAGGCCTTAGTGGTCCCCTAATACTGTATCTGAAGTCTCTTTTATATAGACCTCAGTGGTCCCCTAATACTGTATCTGGAGTCTCTTTTATATAGACCTTAGTGGTCCCCTAATACTGTATCTGAAGTCTCTTTTATATAGACCTCAGTGGTCCCCTAATACTGTATCTGGAGTCTCTTTTATATAGACCTTAGTGGTCCCCTAATACTGTATCTGAAGTCTCTTTTATATAGACCTCAGTGGTCCCCTAATACTGTATCTGGAGTCTCTTTTATATAGACCTTAGTGGTCCCCTAATACTGTATCTGGAGTCTCTTTTATATAGACCTTAGTGGTCCCCTAATACTGTATCTGAAGTCTCTTTTATATAGACCTCAGTGGTCCCCTAATACTGTATCTGGAGTCTCTTTTATATAGACCTCAGTGGTCCCCTAATACTGTATCTGGAGTCTCTTTTATACAGGCCTTAGTGGTCCCCTAATACTGTATCTGAAGTCTCTTTCCCAAAATTCAGCATTGGAGCAGAATTAGAGCCACTAGAGCCTGACCCACAATGAGCTTTCCTTAGAAAGGTGCCTTTTTTTGGGGGGGGGGGGGGGGGGGGGGGGGGCTTGACCAACTGCCACTTTGCTCGTTTGCAAGCCATAATGTCTTTCTTTCTCTGGGCGGGCAAAGCAGAGAAAGGGGAGGTAACCTTTCTCCTTATGACATCATAAAGGGAGGATTCCTGATTGGCTCATCTGAGCTTTCATTTTCTCAAAGGCAGAGCAGGATACCCAGGGCTCGGTTTACACCTATCACCATTTCTAGCCACTGGGGGACCATAGGCAGGCTGGGGGAACTCACAGTCAAAATGTTCATGCCATGAGACCTTTGAGCATTTGTTCTACCGTTAATACTTAGGTAGTTGGTATAAAGTTATGTAGGCTAAAGGTATGTTTTAAGAAACAAAAATCCTTGATTATGCGGCACGTTTTCTTAAAAAATGCGATGGAATATGTGGGATATTTATGCAATTTTATGCGATGAAATTGCGGGAACTTGCAAAAATTGCAGTTTGATGAAAAAGAGAAAAAAAAGTGATTCCCCCAACACCGTGTTCTCACTAGGCGAAATTACGTCATTTCATAACGTTCCCATGGCAACAGGGGAAAATGGCTGCTCTTGTGTGAAGTAAAACGTAACATTTTTCAACTTTCTGCTGAGATATATGTGACTTTTTTTGCAACGAAAATGCGGGGATTATGAAATCATGCAAGCCCCGCATATTTTGCGTGGAAATCGGCAATTTATGCGGCAATTTATGCGGCAATTTATGCTGCAATTTATGCGGCAAAAGTGCGGCGTATTTTAAAAAATGCGGCCTCCACATAAATATGCGGACTTTGGCTGATTATGCATTGAATTCTGCGATCGCATAATCACGTTTTTCTGGAGGGACTGATAAGTGGTTTTGTTTTTGATAACATGATCTAATATGATGTGTATATAAAGTATAATGCTCAAGACTTGACGTTGTTGTGAATTCAATGAGTTAATGAGGGATGCTTTAAAGTGTCCCTCATTAACTATACTCTTACAAATACTCTTGTATTTGTACAATTTTCATTGCCCAAGATTTGACATTGTTTTGGGCTAATTTTCATGATTTGTTTTGTGAAATTATTTTTGACGAGGAGCTTTGGGAAAAGACAGAGCTTGCTGATGGACCTATGCACGATGGAAACAGGATTGGACGAAGAATTTCATGCTTGATGCTGGAAACCCTCATCTGCGATCACATATTCTTGAGTCATGCTTCACTTAACCAGATTTTTCTGGCAATTTCTTCAGTACTATCTCATGGTGTTCTGCAGGAAATGGAACCACAGAGCAGGTCCAGCTTCTAGTTCAGGTGCAGCTTTTGGATGGGACTATTTTCAAGTGTTAGGGAAGTGAGTGGTAAAGACTCACTGATGAGAGTGATGTGCTGGTAACCTCTCCTCTCAGTCAGTTCATGAGGGATACTTTAAAGGAACACAGAGGAAGAGTATATGGACACTTCATTTTTTATTTGTCTTTTTGGTGGTCCATTCATCACCTTAGGAACATGTCTGATGAAATATCCTCAACTCAAGGTTTACTTATGACCTTATAATAGAAATTACGAAGACATCTCATGGTGTTCTGCAGGAAATGGAACCACAGAGCAGGTCCAGCTTCTAGTTCAGGTGCAGCTTTTGGATGAGAGAAGAAAAGCAGTTAGGGAAGTGAGTGGTAAAGACTCACTGATGAGAGTGATGTGCTGGTAACCTCTCCTCTCAGTCAGTTCATGAGGGATACTTTAGAGGAACACAGAGGAACTATTTTGACAATTTTCATTATTTTTACATTTGTCTTGATTGAGGTTCATTCTTCACCTTAGGAACATGTCTGATGAAATATTCTCAACTCAAGACTCACGTTGTTTTTATGGTGCTTACTAAGGCATCTCATGGTGTTCTGCAGGAAATGGAACCACAGAGCAGGTCCAGCTTCTAGTTCAGGTGCTGCTTTTGGATGGGACTATTTTCAAGTGTTAGGGAAGTGAGTGGTAAAGACTCACTGATGAGAGTGATGTGCTGGTAACCTCTCCTCTCAGTCAGTTCATGAGGGATACTTTAAAGGAACACAGAGGAAGAGTATATGGATACTTCATTTTTTATTTGTCTTTTTGGTGGTCCATTCATCACCTTAGTAACATATCTGATGAAATATCCTCAACTCAAGGTTTACTTATGACCTTATAATGGAAATTACGAAGACATCTCATGGTGTTCTGCAGGAAATGGAACCACAGAGCAGGTCCAGCTTCTAGTTCAGGTGCAGCTTTTGGATGAGAGAAGAAAAGCAGTTAGGGAAGTGAGTGGTAAAGACTCACTGATGAGAGTGATGTGCTGGTAACCTCTCCTCTCAGTCAGTTCATGAGGGATACTTTAAAGGAACACAGAGGAAGAGTATATGGACACTTCATTTTTTATTTGTCTTTTTGGTGGTCCATTCATCACCTTAGGAACATGTCTGATGAAATATCCTCAACTCAAGACTGGCTCACATTGTTTTCACGGTGCTCACGAAGACATCTCATGGTGTTCTGCAGGAAATGGAACCACAGAAAAGGTCCAGCTTCTAGTTCAGGTGCAGCTTTTGGATCGGACTATTTTCAAGTGTTAGGGAAGTGAGTGGTAAAGACTCACTGATGAGAGTGATGTGCTGGTAACCTCTTCTCTCAGTCAGTTCATGAGGGATACTTTAGAGAAACACAGAGGAACTATTTTAATAATTTTCATTATTTTTACATTTGTCTTCATAGAGGTTCATTCTTCGCCTCAGGAACATGTCTGATGAAATATTCTCAACTCAAGGTTTACTTATGACCTTATAATAGAAATTACGAAGACATCTCATGGTGTTCTGCAGGAAATGGAACCACAGAACAGGTCCAGCTTCTAGTTCAGGTGCAGCTTTTGGATGAGAGAAAAAAAGCAGTTAGGGAAGTGAGTGGTAAAGACTCACTGATGAGAGTGATGTGCTGGTAACCTCTCCTCTCAGTCAGTTCATGAGGGATACTTTAGAGGAACACAAAGGAACTATTTTGACAATTTTCATTATTTTTACATTTGTCTTGATTGAGGTTCATTCTTCACCTTAGGAACATGCCTGATGAAATATTCTCAACTCAAGACTCACGTTGTTTTTACGGTGCTTACTAAGACACCTCATGGTGTTCTGTAAGAAAATGGAACTACAGAGCAGGTCCAGCTTCTAGTTCAGGTGCAGCTTTTGGATGGGACTATTTTCAAGTGTTAGGGAAGTGAGTGGTAAAGACTCACTGATGAGAGTGATGTGCTGGTAACCTCTCCTCTCAGTCAGTTCATGAGGGATGCTTTAAAGGAACACAGTGTTGGGGGATTTCAGGGAATTGTGGACCCAAATGCAGAGACAGACAGGCGGACAGGAGAAGGTAGTGCTCGAAGATTTATTAACTAAAAATACATACAAACAAGGTGTCCAGAATGCAGCAGGCAAAATAAATCAAAAACGAAGGAGAAGTCCAAAAAGGGAATCAAGGGAACAGAGATACCGAGGCGCACACACACAGGTAGACTAACACACACATCCACAAACAGAAAACAATGATCTGACAAAGAACAAGGGGAACACACAGACTAAATACAAGAGGTAACGAGCAAACAAGGGACAGGTGATACAACAGGTGAGACACATCAGGGAGGGGCAGAACAATCAGACAGGCGGGAAAACACAAGACAGGAAGTAAAACTAGACAAGACCATGAAGGAAACAGAATTTAAAATAAAACAGGAAACAGAACTAAATACAAAACAGACTACCAAAATAAGACAAAAACCCCAAAACCATAACAGTACCCCCCCCCCCCCCCCCCCCCCCCAAGGGACAGATCCCAGATGTAAAAAAAAAAAAAAAGAGCAGGGAAAAAGGCAATCCAGGGAGGGCGGAGGGGGTCCGGAGGAGGGACAACAAAAAAACAACCCAGGGAGGGCGGAGGGGGTCCGGAGGAGGGAAAAAATCACTGGGGCATAGGGAACAGAGGGCCCTGGGGCATAGGGAACGAAGAGCGCTGGGGGCACAGGGAACGAAGAGCGCTGGGGGCACAGGGAACGAAGGGCGCTGGGGCACAGGGAACGAAGGGCGCTGGGGCACAGGGAACAGAGGGCCCTGGGGCACAGGGAACAGAGGGCCCTGGGGCACAGGGAACGAAGGGCGCTGGGGCACAGGGAACAGAGGGCCCTGGGGCACAGGGAACAGAGAGCCGGAGAGACCCAGGGGAAACAAAGGGCCGAAGAGGCCTGAGGGAAACCATAGGGCCACTAGGGACAGGGAGCTGAGGGAGGCCTCGGCAAGAGGGGAACTCCCAGGCAGCTGGCGGCAAAGATGGAGCCCCTCAGGCGGCAGAGCAAGACGTCGAGGGCTCCGAGGCGGTCTGCAGCGACGGCGAAACCCCTCAGGCGGCAGAGCAGGACGTCGAGGGCTCCGAGGCGGTCTGCAGCGACGGCGAAACCCCTCAGGCGGCAGAGCAGGACGTCGAGGGCTCCGAGGCGGTCTGCAGCGACGGTGAAACCCCTCAGGCGGCCGAGAAGGACGTCGATGGCTCCGAGGCGGCCTGCAGCGACGGCGAAACCCCTCAGGTGGCCGAGAAGGACGTCGATGGCTCCGAGGCGGCCCGCAGCGACGGCAAAACCCCTCAGGCGGCAGAGCAGGACGTCGAGGGCTCCGAGGCGGCCTGCAGCGAAGGCGAAACCCCTCGGGTGGCCGAACTGGATGGCGAAGGTGGAGCCCCTCAGGCGGCCGAGAAGGACGTCGATGGCTCCGAGGCGGCCTGCAGCGACGGCGAAACCCCTCGGGTGGCCGAACTGGACAGCGAAGGTGGAACCCCTCAGGCGGCCGAGCAGGACGTCGAGGGCTCCGAGGCGGCCTGCAGCGAAGGCGATATCCCTCTGGGGGCCGAACTGGACAGCGAAGGTGGAACCCCTCAGGCGGCCGAGCAGGACGTCGAGGGCTCCGAGGCGGCCGGCGGCGAAGGCGATATCCCTCTGGGGGCCGGCGGCGAAGGCGATATCCCTCTTACTAAGACATCTCATGGTGTTCTGTAAGAAAATGGAACCACAGAGCAGGTCCAGCTTCTAGTTCAGGTGCAGCTTTTGGATGGGACTATTTTCACGTGTTAGGGAAGTGAGTGGTAAAGACTCACTGATGAGAGTGATGTGCTGGTAACCTCTCCTCTCAGTCAGTTCATGAGGGATACTTTAGAGGAACACAGAGGAACTATTTTGACAATTTTCAATATTTTTACATTTGTCTTGATTGAGGTTCATTCTTCACCTTAGGAATATGCCTGATGAAATATTCTCAACTCAAGACTCACGTTGTTTTTACGGTACTTACGTAGACATCTCATGGTGTTCTGTAAGAAAATGGAACCACAGAGCAGGTCCAGCTTCTAGTTCAGGTGCAGCTTTTGGATGGGACTATTTTCAATTGTTAGGGAAGTGAGTGGTAAAGACTCACTGATGAGAGTGATGTGCTGGTAACCTCTCCTCTCAGTCAGTTCATGAGGGTTGCTTTAAAGGAACACATAATTAGATTTTTTTTCCGCAGTTTTCATTATTTTTACATTTGTCTTCATGGAGGTTCATTCTTCGCCTCAGGAACATGTCCGATGAAATATTCTCAACTCAAGGTTTACTTATGACCTTATAATAGAAATTACGAAGACATCTCATGGTGTTCTGCAGGAAATGGAACCACAGAGCAGGTCCAGCTTCTAGTTCAGGTGCAGCTTTTGGATGAGAGAAGAAAAGCAGTTAGGGAAGTGAGTGGTAAAGACTCACTGATGAGAGTGATGTGCTGGTAACCTCTCCTCTCAGTCAGTTCATGAGGGATACTTTAAAGGAACACAGAGGAAGAGTATATGGACACTTCATTTTTCATTTGTCTTTTTGGTGGCCCATTCATCACCTTAGTAACATATCTGATGAAATATCCTCAACTCAAGGTTTACTTATGACCTTATAATGGAAATTACGAAGACATCTCATGGTGTTCTGCAGGAAATGGAACCACAGAGCAGGTCCAGCTTCTAGTTCAGGTGCAGCTTTTGGATGGGACTATTTCCAAGTGTTAGGGAAGTGAGTGGTAAAGACTCACTGATGAGAGTGATGTGCTGGTAACCTCTCCTCTCAGTCAGTTCATGAGGGATACTTTAGAGGAACACAGAGGAAGAGTATATGGACACTTCATTTTTTATTTGTCTTTTTGGTGGTCCATTCATCACCTTAGGAACATGTCTGATGAAATATCCTCAACTCAAGGTTTACTTATGACCTTATAATAGAAATTACGAAGACATCTCATGGTGTTCTGCAGGAAATGGAACCACAGAGCAGGTCCAGCTTCTAGTTCAGGTGCAGCTTTTGGATGGGACTATTATCAAGTGTTAGGGAAGTGAGTGGTAAAGACTCACTGATGAGAGTGATGTGCTGGTAGCCTCTCCTCTCAGTCAGTTCATGAGGGATACTTTAAAGGAACACAGAGGAAGCGTATATGGACACTTCATTTTTCATTTGTCTTTTTGGTGGTCCATTCATCACCTTAGTAACATATCTGATGAAATATCCTCAACTCAAGGTTTACTTATGACCTTATAATGGAAATTACGAAGACATCTCATGGTGTTCTGCAGGAAATGGAACCACAGAGCAGGTCCAGCTTCTAGTTCAGGTGCAGCTTTTCGATGAGAGAAGAAAAGCAGTTAGGGAAGTGAGTGGTAAAGACTCACTGATGAGAGTGATGTGCTGGTAACCTCTCCTCTCAGTCAGTTCATGAGGGATACTTTAAAGGAACACAGAGGAAGAGTATATGGACACTTCATTTTCTATTTGTCTTTTTGGTGGTCCATTCATCACCTTAGGAACATATCTGATGAAATATCCTCAACTCAAGGTTTACTTATGACTAGGCATGTGCTGGTATCACTTTTTCATGCTGCGATTAATTGAGAGAGCATTTATCACGGTATACGGTATTATCACGATATTGTAATTTTACAAGAGAAACAGGTTACAAAAGAAACAAACTTCAGCTTTGTCCTTTTAGTAACTAAATTTTTGTTTTTATTTAATTGTTATTATTATTCTGCCTAACTTCCATTATTAATTACATAACTTTTAGCTGAATATTGCATTTTTTGTTGATAAAATACGAGACGCAATACGAGTTCATGCTAACTCTTAACTCTTCCTACATACAGCAAATGGAAATAAGTTAACGTAACTTTGCCATCCTGTCTTTCAAATAGTTGTTTTATCAACATGAGAAATAAAGTGTCTTACCTTTATCTCCCTGAATTGCAGTGGATGGTTGTCACGAATATGAGCGAACATGTTAGACGTGTTCCCTTGTTTTGCAGCCACTTTCTGTCCACATGTCTTACACAAAGGGAAACTGTCTTCAATCAGCAATCCCTCTGCATTTTTTTGGAACCCAAAATATTTCCAAACATCTGACTTTACCCTTTTTGAAGTGGGATAAATTGCGATAAATTGTCGGCAGCGTTCCTCCTTCCGTCATGCTTCTTCTTCATGTGAGAATTTGACTGCGGCGTCAGTGGCCGTGGCGCGCACGTTCTCTTGCAGTGTGATTTTACATGTGACGTGAACACTGTTTACATCGGGGTGCTCTCACGTGTTCTGCGCAGCATATACGCAGTGTTTGTTCAAGCGGTTGATGGAAAATAAGATATAATGCACGTTTTAAATTTTTTTTTTTTTAAAAATAAAGAATTTGGATCTATTATTTTTTACGGTATTTTGAAGTGCCCACGATAACAATATCGTGTATATTCATTATCGTGATTTATCGAATTACCGAAAATCGGCACATGTCTACTTATGACCTTATAATGGAAATTACGAAGACATCTCATGGTGTTCTGCAGGAAATGGAACCACAGAGCAGGTCCAGCTTCTAGTTCAGGTGCAGCTTTTGGATGGGACTATTTTCAAGTGTTAGGGAAGTGAGTGGTAAAGACTCACTAATGAGAGTGATGTGCTGGTAACCTCTCCTCTCAGTCAGTTCATGAGGGATACTTTAGAGGAACACAGAGGAAGAGTATATGGATAATTAATTTTTTATTTGTCTTTTTGGTGGTCCATTCATCACCTTAGTAACATATCTGATGAAATATCCTCAACTCAAGGTTTACTTATGACCTTATAATAGAAATTACGAAGACATCTCATGGTGTTCTGCAGGAAATGGAACCACAGAGCAGGTCCAGCTTCTAGTTCAGGTGCAGCTTTTGGATGAGAGAAGAAAAGCAGTTAGGGAAGTGAGTGGTAAAGACTCACTGATGAGAGTGATGTGCTGGTAACCTCTCCTCTCAGTCAGTTCATGAGGGATACTTTAGAGGAACACAGAGGAACTATTTTGACAATTTTCATTATTTTTACATTTGTCTTGATTGAGGTTCATTCTTCACCTTAGGAAAATGTCTGATGAAATATTCTCAACTCAAGACTCACGTTGTTTTTATGGTGCTTACTAAGACATCTCATGGTGTTCTGCAGGAAATGGAACCACAGAGCAGGTCCAGCTTCTAGTTCAGGTGCAGCTTTTGGATGGGACTATTATCAAGTGTTAGGGAAGTGAGTGGTAAAGACTCACTGATGAGAGTGATGTGCTGGTAACCTCTCCTCTCAGTCAGTTCATGAGGGATGCTTTAAAGGAACACAGAGGAAGAGTATAGAGACACTTCATTTTTTATTTGTCTTTTTGGTGGTCCATTCATCACCTTAGGAACATGTCTGATGAAATATCCTCAACTCAAGACTGGCTCACATTGTTTTCACGGTGCTCACGAAGACATCTCATGGTGTTCTGCAGGAAATGGAACCACAGAGCAGGTCCAGCTTCTAGTTCAGGTGCAGCTTTTGGATGGCACTATTTTCAAGTGTTAGGGAAGTGAGTGGTAAAGACTCACTGATGAGAGTGATGTGCTGGTAACCTCTCCTCTCAGTCAGTTCATGAGGGATGCTTTAAAGGAACACATAATTAGATTTTTTTCCCGCAGTTTTCATTATTTTTACATTTGTCTTCATGGAGGTTCATTCTTCGCCTCAGGAACATATCTGATGAAATATCCCCAACTCAAGGTTTACTTATGACCTTATAATAGAAATTACGAAGACATCTCATGGTGTTCTGCAGGAAATGGAACGACAGAGCAGGTCCAGCTTCTAGTTCAGGTGCAGCTTTTGGATGAGAGAAGAAAAGCAGTTAGGGAAGTGAGTGGTAAAGACTCACTGATGAGAGTGATGTGCTGGTAACCTCTCCTCTCAGTCAGTTCATGAGGGATACTTTAGAGGAACACAAAGGAACTATTTTGACAATTTTCATTATTTTTACATTTGTCTTGATTGAGGTTCATTCTTCACCTTAGGAACATGCCTGATGAAATATTCTCAACTCAAGACTCACGTTGTTTTTACGGTGCTTACTAAGACACCTCATGGTGTTCTGTAAGAAAATGGAACTACAGAGCAGGTCCAGCTTCTAGTTCAGGTGCAGCTTTTGGATGGGACTATTTTCAAGTGTTAGGGAAGTGAGTGGTAAAGACTCACTGATGAGAGTGATGTGCTGGTAACCTCTCCTCTCAGTCAGTTCATGAGGGATGCTTTAAAGGAACACAGTGTTGGGGGATTTCAGGGAATTGTGGACCCAAATGCAGAGACAGACAGGCGGACAGGAGAAGGTAGTGCTCGAAGATTTATTAACTAAAAATACATACAAACAAGGTGTCCAGAATGCAGCAGGCAAAATAAATCAAAAACGAAGGAGAAGTCCAAAAAGGGAATCAAGGGAACAGAGATACCGAGGCGCACACACACAGGTAGACTAACACACACATCCACAAACAGAAAACAATGATCTGACAAAGAACAAGGGGAACACACAGACTAAATACAAGAGGTAACGAGCAAACAAGGGACAGGTGATACAACAGGTGAGACACATCAGGGTGGGGCAGAACAATCAGACAGGCGGGAAAACACAAGACAGGAAGTAAAACTAGACAAGACCATGAAGGAAACAGAATTTAAAATAAAACAGGAAACAGAACTAAATACAAAACAGACTACCAAAGTAAGACAAAAACCCCAAAACCATAACAGTACCCCCCACCCCCCCCCCCCAAGGGACAGATCCCAGGTGTCAAAAAAAAAAAAAGAGCAGGGAAAAAGGCAATCCAGGGAGGGCGGAGGGGGTCCGGAGGAGGGACAACAAAAAACCAACCCAGGGAGGGCGGAGGGGGTCCGGAGGAGGGAAAAAATCACTGGGGCATAGGGAACAGAGGGCCCTGGGGCATAGGGAACAGAAGAGCGCTGGGGCACAGGGAATGAAGAGCGCTGGGGCACAGGGAACAGAGGGCCCTGGGGCACAGGGAACAGAGAGCCGGAGAGACCCAGGGGAAACAAAGGGCCGAAGAGGCCTGAGGGAAACCAGAGGGCCACTAGGGACAGGGAGCTGAGGGAGGCCTCGGCAAGAGGGGAACTCCCAGGCAGCTGGCGGCAAAGATGGAGCCCCTCAGGCGGCAGAGCAAGACGTCGAGGGCTCCGAGGCAGTCTGCAGCGACGGCGAAACCCCTCAGGCGGCAGAGCAGGACGTCGAGGGCTCCGAGGCGGTCTGCAGCGACGGCGAAACCCCTCAGGCGGCCGAGAAGGACGTCGATGGCTCCGAGGCGGCCTGCAGCGACGGCGAAACCCCTCAGGTGGCCGAGAAGGACGTCGATGGCTCCGAGGCGGCCCGCAGCGACGGCGAAACCCCTCAGGCGGCAGAGCAGGACGTCGAGGGCTCCGAGGCGGCCTGCAGCGACGGCGAAACCCCTCGGGTGGCCGAACTGGATGGCGAAGGTGGAGCCCCTCAGGCGGCCGAGAAGGACGTCGATGGCTCCGAGGCGGCCGGCGGTGAAGGCGATATCCCTCTGGGGGCCGGCGGCAAAGGCGATATCCCTCTTACTAAGACATCTCATGGTGTTCTGTAAGAAAATGGAACCACAGAGCAGGTCCAGCTTCTAGTTCAGGTGCAGCTTTTGGATGGGACTATTTTCACGTGTTAGGGAAGTGAGTGGTAAAGACTCACTGATGAGAGTGATGTGCTGGTAACCTCTCCTCTCAGTCAGTTCATGAGGGATACTTTAGAGGAACACAGAGGAACTATTTTGACAATTTTCAATATTTTTACATTTGTCTTGATTGAGGTTCATTCTTCACCTTAGGAACATGCCTGATGAAATATTCTCAACTCAAGACTCACGTTGTTTTTACGGTACTTACGTAGACATCTCATGGTGTTCTGTAAGAAAATGGAACCACAGAGCAGGTCCAGCTTCTAGTTCAGGTGCAGCTTTTGGATGGGACTATTTTCAAGTGTTAGGGAAGTGAGTGGTAAAGACTCACTGATGAGAGTGATGTGCTGGTAACCTCTCCTCTCAGTCAGTTCATGAGGGTTGCTTTAAAGGAACACATAATTAGATTTTTTTTCCGCAGTTTTCATTATTTTTACATTTGTCTTCATAGAGGTTCATTCTTCGCCTCAGGAACATGTCCGATGAAATATTCTCAACTCAAGGTTTACTTATGACCTTATAATAGAAATTACGAAGACATCTCATGGTGTTCTGCAGGAAATGGAACCACAGAGCAGGTCCAGCTTCTAGTTCAGGTGCAGCTTTTGGATGAGAGAAGAAAAGCAGTTAGGGAAGTGAGTGGTAAAGACTCACTGATGAGAGTGATGTGCTGGTAACCTCTCCTCTCAGTCAGTTCATGAGGGATACTTTAAAGGAACACAGAGGAAGAGTATATGGACACTTCATTTTTCATTTGTCTTTTTGGTGGCCCATTCATCACCTTAGTAACATATCTGATGAAATATCCTCAACTCAAGGTTTACTTATGACCTTATAATGGAAATTACGAAGACATCTCATGGTGTTCTGCAGGAAATGGAACCACAGAGCAGGTCCAGCTTCTAGTTCAGGTGCAGCTTTTGGATGGGACTATTTCCAAGTGTTAGGGAAGTGAGTGGTAAAGACTCACTGATGAGAGTGATGTGCTGGTAACCTCTCCTCTCAGTCAGTTCATGAGGGATACTTTAGAGGAACACAGAGGAAGAGTATATGGACACTTCATTTTTTATTTGTCTTTTTGGTGGTCCATTCATCACCTTAGGAACATGTCTGATGAAATATCCTCAACTCAAGGTTTACTTATGACCTTATAATAGAAATTACGAAGACATCTCATGGTGTTCTGCAGGAAATGGAAACACAGAGCAGGTCCAGCTTCTAGTTCAGGTGCAGCTTTTGGATGAGAGAAGAAAAGCAGTTAGGGAAGTGAGTGGTAAAGACTCACTGATGAGAGTGATGTGCTGGTAACCTCTCCTCTCAGTCAGTTCATGAGGGATACTTTAGAGGAACACAGAGGAACTATTTTGACAATTTTCATTATTTTTACATTTGTCTTCATGGAGGTTCATTCTTCACCTTAGGAACATGTCTGATGAAATATTCTCAACTCAAGACTCACGTTGTTTTTATGGTGCTTACGTAGACATCTCATGGTGTTCTGCAGGAAATGGAACCACAGAGCAGGTCCAGCTTCTAGTTCAGGTGCAGCTTTTGGATGAGAGAAGAAAAGCAGTTAGGGAAGTGAGTGGTAAAGACTCACTGATGAGAGTGATGTGCTGGTAACCTCTCCTCTCAGTCAGTTCATGAGGGATACTTTAAAGGAACACAGAGGAAGAGTATATGGACACTTCATTTTTCATTTGTCTTTTTGGTGGTCCATTCATCACCTTAGTAACATATCTGATGAAATATCCTCAACTCAAGGTTTACTTATGACCTTATAATGGAAATTACGAAGACATCTCATGGTGTTCTGCAGGAAATGGAACCACAGAGCAGGTCCAGCTTCTAGTTCAGGTGCAGCTTTTGGATGGGACTATTTTCAAGTGTTAGGGAAGTGAGTGGTAAAGACTCACTGATGAGAGTGATGTGCTGGTAACCTCTCCTCTCAGTCAGTTCATGAGGGATGCTTTAAAGGAACACAGAGGAAGAGTATATGGACACTTCATTTTTTATTTGTCTTTTTGGTGGCCCATTCATCACCTTAGGAACATATGTGATGAAATATCCTCAACTCAAGGTTTACTTATGACCTTACTTACGAACGGAAATTAAGACGGCATCTCATTAGTTCATTAAATGCTCCTGTGTAATTCATCAAGGTCTCCTGAACCTTCTTCACGTACGTGAAATGAGTTGTGTTGCTCCTGAGTTTTTCCTTAACAGGACAACCATGTTTAAACCAGTTTAACCTGTCAAAGACAATGGTAGTGCACTCTTCCCCAGACCCTCACTGACACGGACTCTTAACCCCAATTTCCAAGATTAACACGTTGCTTTCAGAATCCAGACAGAGAAACATCAGACATCATTTTGACATAATTTATTAGCTCAGCTTTTCAGTTGTGATCTTTGTAACAATTCAAATAGCAATGTATAAAAAAGCTTCAACAGAAACTTTATCAAAATATAGGATTTCAAATACCCAGATACCAGCTGTAAATATTACAAACATACTGTACTGTTACAGGTGATTTAAAAAGGTGGTGTTAAAATAACATTCACTTAGAGACACACATTTGGCAGGTTATCAGATGTTCAGTGCTACACAGACCTGAGATTATAGGAAATCATCCCTCCACCCTCTTTAATAAAAACCACGACTACATGACTTCATTAACTTGTGCAGAAAAAGGCTGCTTGTACCATCCCTCCACTGTTTTACAGTGGGCAGTTTTTCTAGGATAGAATACTACCTGGCCCACAGATCGCTGAGTTCATTAATTGAGGAATATGCAACAGTGAGCACAAAACTGAAATAATGAAGGTGTTAAAGGTGCCCTGCCACACGTATTTCATTACTTTGTGGTAATGTCTGAAGTTCTACCATGGACTCTGTAACCTTGGTTACCTTGTTTCAAGCCATTCTAGCGTGGTATAGAAAGCCTGCAGGAAGACTCAGCTCCATTTGTGCCAGTTCTCATTAATATTCAACGAGCTAAGCTGCTTGACTCTGATTGGCTAACAGCTATCCAATGAGAGCCTGGCTATCAGCATCCTTTACCCAGCTCAACTGGGCGAGCTCATGAATAGTAATGAGCTCAGGCAACATCACGTCAGACTGACCAGCTTTTGTAATCGGCCTGATTTCTCCTCTTATTTCTTTTCAGTGACTAGAGCTGACAGAGGAGGTAGCAGTTCATTTTCACATTCAACACATAACACACACACATATGGACCGTACAGATAAAAAAAAAATACAAGTAAAAACGGTTTTGTGTGGCAGGGCACCTTTAAGAATAGAGTCTGAATCTCAAGATCAGAAAATAACTCATCTTAAAAGATGATCTTCTTTCTGTAGTTTCATTCATCAGTAATAACATTAAATCCAATAACCCTAAAACATTTTACTGACCAAGTTAAAGCTGACATCTGGGGAGATGATGACATCACTACAGGGCAGTCAAGACAATCAGACAGAAACCCAAGCAACAGTTTATCCAGATGATCTAAACATCTGGAGGTCAAACTGAAAATCAGGTTCTTTGAGTTGATACTAATAATTCTTCATTGTACAAGAAAACTGGGGGCCAGATGTACTAACGCTTTTGCGCCCACTTCAGGCGTATTTGTTTTGCAACATGTGCGTAAAAGCATGGCGAGGTATGTACAAACAGGCCATACCTGTTGCCTGTCGTGGGAGCTGAAAATGGCAAATTGCGTTTTTCCGTGTCATGCGTATGCATTCACGGGAGGGTCAAGGGGAAAGTTGGAGTTTTCCATAAAGAGATGGAGGGGAAGTGTAAAGTGCGCCTAATTATATATTCCGTGGTATGTACAAAGAACGCCCGTGAAAGCGTGCCTCTATTTTGCGGTGAAAATTCTCCACCTCTTAAAAGCAGGTGTAAACCTGGAAGCGGGTTTCCTGGCATATGCCTCCTGGTGAAATGACAGCAGTAATCTGAGCAAGACGGAGACTGACAAGGAGCTGACAAGATCTTTGCCACAAGGATCACACTTTTTCAGTTGAGTGAACACGTCATCACTAAGCGCTACAGATTAAGTAGCCGTGTAATATTAGAGTTACTGGAAGAAATCAAAGATGACATTGAATCTCCGACTCAGCGTTCACATTCCATCCAGCAGTTGTTAAACTCCTCGCTACGTTACAAATATTGGCATCAGGATAATTTCAGTCACAGCATCAGCAGTGGGAATATGGCAGTCTGCACTCAGCCGTATCATAGCACCAGGACTTAACGCTTTGCTACAGCGCAATTTACGGTCTAGTGGGCGGAGAAAGACGCTGATTGCCTGATGAACTGCAGGTTTGGTAAACACGACGTAAGCTGAAGTATCACAACGTGCGCTTTCTGCGGGTTGGCCATGGCGCTGATAACACTACGTTCGCAAATTTACAGTACGTACATCTGGCCCTCAGTGAACACAACTCCAGTGAGTACAGCAGGTCAGAGTTGAAGCAGGTCACTGTTCACATTTGTTTTGTCTTCTAAATAAGTTTGACTAGCCTGCTGGTTTGTTTCCAACCTGTCTAATCGTCCCTGATCTTAGCGGTTAACTTGTCCACTCTACTTGGTGACTGCTGTGCATGATGATGGACAAAACTACATTATAAAAACATATGGACTGTGCAATTACTGGCATGTTGGTAGCAGCACCTGGTATGGCTTACATACAGAACAAACTTTTTTTTTTCTATCAACTTCAACAAACACCTCTTCACTATTTGACATACTTCACAGAACATTACATTCCAGTTTGTAGGTTACTGTAGTTTTTATGTAGTGCTTCTGTGCGCCACAGTTTTATTTACTCAGTAAATGTTAATGATTTATTAGATAGCATTAAAAAAACGACAGCTTTCATACGGTTTCACCAGCGTGGCAGTGTGCATCTTTCTGTGCTTTTAGAAACTGTCTTTAACAAAAAGAAAGATTAGATGGGTTGTTGTTGGAGCCACGTCTGGACTAAAAGAGAGAGACAGGTCCTTTGTCACAGAATAGTTGCCACTATGTTACACTGTTTTGTTTGTGTGTTACAATTTCACCTTCTATCACATACTATGAATCAGGGCAGATTTAGAGTAATTTGTGGCATTACAGATGTCAATGGGACTCACTCACTTTGGTTCTCTACAGTATATACACACGTAGAGCTGGGCAATATGGAGAAAATCATATCATCACTCATCAACATGATATTGCTGCGATATTGAAGGGTTGACTATTGGTGCTTTCACAAAGTATTTACACAATGAGAGTTTCGATAAATAAGCACCAATAATGTGGATACAATGACTCAGTGGGGAAAGGCAAATGCTAGAACATCTAGAACAATCTGGCCACTTTTCTGTAAAGGAGCCTTTAAAACCAGGAAAAAAACAACCCTTGTGTCATAGTACGATATTACGATATCCAAAATCTAAGATGATATATTGTCTCATATCACGATATGGATATAATATCGACACACTGCCCAGCCCTACATACATGTTTGCCACTGTTAAGCGAGCGGTATACCCGCCGTTCCCAACCGGTCGCGCGACAGTGTGGCGTCATGGGAGCGCCGTAACTATTTATACTCAGGCGTGGTGGTCGCGACACTAGTTGCAGTCTTCTCCTGAACAGAGGTGGTGCTAATGAGGAAAGACTACTGACTTTGCTATTTCTACGGACTAGAAGAAGAAGAAAAAGGTAAACAACGGCAGAACTGGCAGCAGCGTTGACGTGAATGCTTCGATTTGATTGGATGATCTACTTGGTGGGATCAAGCCTTTCATTCACCATAAAAGAACTCATCTTAACCCAGTAAGTTTACCAGAGAGACTTGCAGTCACTCTGAGTCCTGGCATCCGGTTGCCCAGGAGCTCGTCCATGCTTCTTGTTTCCTCTTTGTCATGCGCCGCTGAGAAAAATAGAGTGCTGGTCGCGCACTTTAAATCCTGGCGCGCCAGTGAGATCTATGTCATTTTGACGTCACAATTTCGTGCGACAGGTCGGGAACGGCGACTGTAAAGAGGCCTTTAGACAGCAGTACTCAGATGTCTTTGAAGGCACAGAGCTGCACTCTCTCCTGGCTGTAGAGGGCCAGCAGCGACGGGTCTCTGAGCACGCTCAGCTCGTGCTGTCTGTCAGCTGACTGGGAGAAGTCGTCGGGGCCCTCTCCACAGCCTCCTTCCTGGGGGTGGCTGGGGTAACCCGGGTGGACCATGAGCTCCGCTGTGACCACAGGAGGATGAGAGCCGGATGCACTGCTGCAGGTAGTGCCTGAAGAAGGCCCTGCCGCCAAGGCGTGGCTCAGGGCCCTCTGCAGGTTGGGGACCGACATGTTTTGGCCCATGGTGGTCAGTCCCAGGTACACATCTGGCCACCTGTGGGACATGGGAAAGGTATTAGTGTTTGTCAGCCATAGACGGGGAGGCACTCTGCAGAGAATAAATCCGTCAACTCCCTACAGCAGCAGACTGACAGCCACTGGCACAGATGAACATGTTTAGATCCCCTTCACACTAATCTAATCTAACGGAACTGAGTCCATGCTCGGACGCTTTTTTGGCTTATGTTCTATCAAAATATCTGTTTAATACAAATATTATCTATCTATCTATCTATCTATCTATCTATCTATCTATCTATCTATCTATCTATCTATCTATCTATCTATCTATCTATCTATCTATCTATCTATCTATCTATCTATCTATCTATCTATCTATCTATCTATCTATCTATCTATCCATCCATCCATCAAGAACCTCTTTGTACACACAGCTGTGGGGTACACACACACACACACACACACACACACACACACACACACACACACACACACACACACCTGATTCCATAGCGTGTGAAGACAGGGATGGAGTCCAGCGCGTCCTTCTCCACCTCTGTGTAGAATGTGTGGAGGTGTTCTGGCATGGCTGGACAGCTGTGTAAACCTGGCTCCACTGGAACTCGAGTGTAGGTGATCTTGAGATCTGACAGGACCTGTGCAAACACCTCACGCACCTCTGCAACACACAGCGCAACAACATCAATACCCCCCGGCCCTGCCGCGGCTGCTGTACTGGTTAACATCATCTCATGGACTTAATGTAGTCATCATCGTGGCCAACGATTACAGCAAAACTAGTCACTATTGGTGAAACAATAAGTCAATCAACAGAAAATAATTGGCAAGTTTTCTGATAACCCAATTAATAGTCATTTATCAAGCGAAGTAAACATGCTCTTGTTCCAGCTAATCAATTGTTGGGATTTATGTGACTGTAAACTTAATGCCAATTGTACATTTGGACACAGAGAAAGCTAAATGTTGAGTCCAAAGACTCCAAAGGCTTTCCCCCCCAACATGTTCCAGGAGCTGTCGAATGAAACAATCTAATTTGTTCAGTAAAGTTGAGCTGCTCATCGCTGAACAAAATAGGATTTTGGTGAGACAGCTCCTGGAACTTGTTAGAAAAAAGCATTAAGTCTTTGGAGACACATTTAGCTTTTTCTGGTACGTCGAATCAGGACTACATAAAGGTGGAGAATAAGTCTGACTAAGATATTGGTTTTTTCTCTCCAGTGGGATCCTGTGATACGTCTGTAATCTGTTTATATTATTATTATTATTATTACACTGTACATTCACTTCCACCTGTATATTGTCACTGTGAGGTCCAAAACTGTTGCTTTTCAGGAAATGAAACTCATTTGAAAACATTATATTGAGCTATTTACCATCGACAAAGTCAGATGAAATCGTCTCGTCACTGTTCAAATATTTATAAAAACCCACAGGCAGATGTAAAGGGTGAACAATAGCATTGATTTATGAAATTAAAATTAATTTAATTATTGCCTGACAGCGCCAATATGCTTTCTGTTTATGTTCACTGCTCTACAAAGTTGAGTCTGAGTCTGTCTCAATGACAATTGTATGCCACATGCTGCTGTGTGCCATGTACCAAGCCGGTGAAAAATTCAAGAAAAAAGATGAATTCCAAAAATGGATGTTACCCGTTCTGACATTCTTATATTTGTTACTTATGTGACTTATTGAGACATGTGCAGCTTGTTGAGTCATGTAGCAGGCATCAGTGGATCAGCAGCAGTTACAGTTTGCGTGGGTTTGTCCCCCTTTGCTTTACCTGGCAGGACATGGACGTGTTGGTGTCCGTCCATGTGGTGGGGCAGGTGCCCCGTCAGTTCCCTGAACAACCTGACTTGGGCCCGTAACTCCAGCTCCACCTGGGAAGGAAGAACAAACCTGGAAGTTACCGTAATAGAGAACACAACTTCCTCTTTTTCATCAGAATCAGATGTATTGGCCAAGTATACTTACATACACAAGGAATTTGAGTTTGGTAGGTGTTAACTCTCTATACATTCAACAAATAGACATGTAGTAGTAAACATTCAGTAGACAAATAGTAATATAGACTAGTGATGGGTCGTTGGCGAATGAGTCGGATCTAAGAGCCGCTCTTGTAGGTGAACGACGGGAGCTGGCTCGCATATCCGAAGAGCTGACTCTGTTTTAAAAAATATAGCCTATAGAAATTAAATCATTATGTAATAATGAAATAATGAGTGAATTTTATTTTATTTAAAATAATTGACTAATTCAAAGAACAAAAAAATAATTATATAGGCACACATTAGTTTTGACTGTCTGATCAGCCTCACATTCTGTTCCTGTCAATCATACACAAGGTGTCAACCAATTATACGGCATGAGGGAGGGGCCGAGCCGGCACACACACACACACACACACACACACACACACACACACACACACACACACACACACACACACACACACACACACACACACACACACACACACACACACAAACACCTCCATTTTTTTACTAAAGTCATGACAGAGAGACTCTGAGAGGGTCTTCTTGAAAACAGGACAAATTATTACTGAGAGAAGAAACCCATCAGCCCCTCCAAACTGTGAGGCAGCTTACATTTCTGAATGCAAATCTCTCATAAAATAAAAATATGATCAGCATTGTGTGTGTGTTCATGCTAGTTATACAAAACATAACTAGTGAGAGAGTTCATGCTGGTTATTACATCCCAATAAAGAAGAGAGAAAAAGAGGGACCAGTTTAATCCTTTAGTTATTTATTTTTCTTTAATATGGGTTCTATTATGTTGTTCAGATTCAGATTGTATTTGTTTTGAATGTTTCTATACATTCAAAAGTTGTAATTTAAATGCAAATGTTTAATAGTATTCTTTTTTCATAACAAATCAATGCATTTTTAAAGAAATTGTGAGACGTGAGTATGATTTCATTTAATAATTTAATTAGAATTGTTTTTCACACCTATCATAGTCAAAAAAAATAATTAAAGAGCCGTTTGTGAGCCAAAAGAGCCGTCTCTTTTCAGTGAGCTGAGTCAAATGAGCCGGCTCACAAAAAAGAGCCGGAATGCCCATCACTAATATAGACGAATACTGTACAATAGAAACAACAATATACTGTACATATAGGCACATATCAACATAATATACAAAAATACAAATATACAACTAAGACAATCTTCTCTTGGTAGCTGCATGTTAAAAGGAGTTAGTTACTGTCATGGTTGTGGTTTTCAGTTGTAGTTTTTCCTGTTATATTGTGTTAATTGATTTCCTGTTTCCTTGTTGTTTACTGTATATGTTCCTGTATTCTCTGTGTTCAGTTTCCTGTTTTATTTTGTAGTCTCTCTGTTTCTCCTGTGTCATGTCTTGTTTTACTTCCTGCCTTGTGTGTTCTCCTGCCTCTGTGATTGTCTGCCCTGCCCTGACGTGGTCCACCTGTTCATCAGCCCTCTCTCGTTACTACCTTGTGTCTTTAGTCTCTGGGCTTTCTTTGTCTCTTGTTGGTTCATCGTCTTCACTCCCTGTGTCAATCCCTGCGTCGCTCCTTCCTTGTGGTTTGGCCTGTTCTAGTCTTTAGTTTTCTAAGTGTTTTTTTATGGATTTTGTGTTGGATTATTTTTGCCTGCCTGTCTGCCTCAGGAGACCTTCTGTTAGTAATCCTTTTTATTTAAATAAATCTCTCAACTGCCTGCTGCCTACTCGTTGCTTCATTCTGCATTTTGGGTCCAAGCCTGCTATCCCCTAGCCCTGACAGTTACTAAATTAGTTTAGGAGTTACTTTGAACAGATGCTCAGATGAGGAGAAAGTCCATAAAAATGAGAAGGCCTGGGCTCCTTAACTGTTCCAGTAAGGGCTCCTCAGGATTTCCCCCAGTGCAAGCCTGGTGGCCCACCTGGTCTTAGCCACAGGAAATGATTTTGTGGGACGGCTCTGTTATAAACTTACACAGTCGTATTTTCAAATCTTGAGTGATTTTTCAGCACTGACTGGGCCCTATAGAATCTGTCTTTTAGCTTTTTTAAATTCTCAATTTCGCGATTCCGTCCATGATTCTGTTATCACAGAAACTATTGGGCTCTATGTGAATGCTGCTGTGAGTCTCTGACTGGCCCCAGCCAAAGTATTTACAAATATTTACATGTTTGCCACTGTTAGACAGCAGTACTCAGATGTCAGCCCGGGCCTAGTCAAAACAAAGACACTTGCCACCGGGCTACACAACTTTTCTCCCTCACCTAGCCAAATAGTCAGAATACACGACTCCCCCGGCTGTTTCCCCAGCGACACAACCCCGACTTTACCAAGTCCCCCTTGTAACATGCATCGTGATCCTGTCACTGGCCAGATTATTACCATATCTGTGTCTAAAACGTTTGAAAAGCTTAAGCAGATAATAAAGAAATAAATAACACTCAAAAAGCTTAAAGGCAAAACTTGCTTAAGAAGTCCACTGGGGACCAAATACAATCATTGGATCTGAGCAAAGTCATTTAGTTTGTTTGGCTTAGGTGGTGTATAAAACAGTGTGGGTGCTGCGCCTTGTAAGGGTAGGGAAAACCCTGGATGTATCAAGTTTATTTGTGTGTCTAAACCAACAGGAACTACAAACGTGTGTGTGTCCTGTAGGCTGCGACTCGGTGCCAGTCACCACCCTCCAATGTGCATAAAGTTCTGGCAAAAAAGATAGAGTTTCAACTGATTAATCTGCTTCAAATATTTCAGCTTCTGTGTGTGCTTCATTTTTCATTCCTACAATTTGACATGTTTGCATGTTACTGGCCCAAACTGATATATTTAAAACCAAGTCAGGTTTTCCTTTTTAGTTTACGTCTCTTTTCTTCCTTCTAAAGACGATGACGTGAAGTTTGGTGAACCAGGGCTCGAGAGTGCGACCAATTTGGTCACACATGCGCCCAATTTTTGTAAGGGTGCGACTAACATTTTTCCTAGGTCGCACCGGTGCACCTCCGCGCAGCCCCGCCGCACCTCCGCGCAGCCCCGCCCCCATTCACACACACGGCCACTGTGCAACGCGGAGAGACACGGTGTCAGTCCACACTGCGACATTTGTCTACAGTTGTAATTGTTATTAACACAGCTGTATATCGTTAAGCATGAGAGGGAAACCTGTATTTGTAGCAGTGTTTCCGCTGCTAACTGTGTTACTGAGGCCGCCGCACGGCGAAAAACACAGACGAAGTTATTGAATGCAACTAACTTCAGACGGAGCCTGCAAAATGCAGCGCAGTAACGATACAGACATTTCATACACAAGACGTGTGTAACGCCGCTGACCCGCCAAAGAATTCGACCCGTGCTGGACCCGTTTATAGTGAGTCAGCCGTCACTCTGTGAGTAGCATACGCTTCTGTCCATCTCTCTCTCTCTCTCTCTCTCTCTCTCTCTCTCTCCTCTTTATTTTGATAGGAAAGCTGAAGATATGAAAGGGGAGAGAGAGGGGGGGAATGACATGCAGTAAAGGGCCGCAGGTCGGAGTCGAACCTGGCCCGCTGCGTCGAGGAGTAAACCTCTATACATACCACCTGAGCTATCCGGGCGCCCTCTTTCTCTTTTAATCTGTTATTGTTGTTGATAACAAGTGAAGGAGCTTTCTCAGAGATATATATATTTTAAATGTATCCTAGGCTATTTATTTCAGATAATTTTCATTTACTTGTGTTGCAGCTGTATATTACTAGTGGAAGATCTGATAAGAATCAGTGTGTGTGTGTGTGTGTGTGTGGGGGGGGGCGGGCAGTTTGGAGGACTTTGATGCTAGGGAGTGTGGCAAGCTGGTACTGTCATTGGTTTAGCCAAGGCTAAAGGGGAAGAAGGCCAAATTACAGGTGTTGTCCATCTGAGGGGCAGAGGACAGCGGGGGGGGGGGGGGGGGGGGGGGGGGGGGGCGCTATAAGACTTTGAGCCATGAAATGTTAGATCTCAGTTCAGGGAAGCACTTTGATCTATTTTGAAATGTTTTACTTAAAGGTATAGTGGTCGCGAGCAGACGGCCACGGCC
Organism: Gymnocephalus cernua; assembly: GCA_023631565.1. Classification (NCBI taxonomy): domain Eukaryota; kingdom Metazoa; phylum Chordata; class Actinopteri; order Perciformes; family Percidae; genus Gymnocephalus; species Gymnocephalus cernua. The sequence goes on along the minus strand of CM042425.1, from coordinate 41,441,635 downwards.
TCCGACCATAGACAGTATATAAAAGCCTCCGACCATAGACAGTATATAAAAGCCTCCGACCATAGACAGTATATAAAAGCCTCCGACCATAGACAGTATATAAAAGCCTCCGGCCATAGACAGTATATAAAAGCCTCCGACCATAGACAGTATATAAAAGCCTCCGACCGCGGCGCTGCCTCCCCGCTCTCGGCGATAGCTTGTTTGTTGGCCTGTAGCATGCTAACGTTAGCTATAGAGATGCTTGTCCTAAATAGATTTCCACTTACCGGTGGCGAGTCTGACATAGTGGAAAAAGTGAAAATCTTCTTTTGGAAAGTCGGCTTGTAGAGCCATGCCGACAGCAACTTGTAAACAGAGCGTGCACAAAGAGAACTAGGCTCGTGCACGCTCTCTCGTGCACATGTTTAATAGGCGTTCCCTCTCGGGAGCAGGTAGGGTGTTGTGCATGTGCATTTTTTCAAAAAGTGGAGAGGGCAGTTCTTTTCTAAAATTCGGGAAAATTCTCCATTATACCTTTTGAAATGTTTTAGTTTGGCAGCTCAGTGAAGCACTTCAAACTTTTTTTGTTAATATTTTTATATGCAGTATGATTGTGTTTCAACTAAAAAGTATTTACCTACACCTTATTCTTGTTTAAAATCATTTACATAATATAAATGAATGTATATGGAGCGTGATAAAAAGGTGACCTTGAAATTGTGGCGTTAACGGCGCCGCGAGGAAAAATGTGGGTGCACCTAAATTGTGTGCTGGTGATGGTAAATAAAAAAGTTAGGCGCACCAGTGCAACCAAGGCAAAAAGTTAGTGTGGAGCCCTGTGAACAAACTGCAGAAGAGCTAAGAGGTGGAATTATGGCCGGGACGATATGCGTTTGTCCCGGTTCGATTCATTCCTGATACATGGACGCTGATTGGATTTGAGTTGTGATTTTCATTTGTTGTGATTCTAGAAGTACTGTGATTCGATAGTTTTGAGTATTGGGATTATCTTTTCCTTCTTTAATAAAAACAAATGTTGAATAATAAACTTATAGAGACAATATATCATGAGACATTTCTAAAAACTGATAGTTTTCTAAGAAGAATGACATCACATGTCAGTCAGTCAGTCTGACATTTATTTACTTTGTGAAGATGAACATAAGATGGATTTTATGCTGGCGGTGAGAAAACGGATATGATGTAGAGCTGTCGGCAGTACCGTATTAACAGAAAATATCAGTCCCTCCAGAAAAACGCGGAGTTTTTTTGTGATTGTTGCAGGCAAAAATCCTTGATTATGTGGCACGTTTTCTTAAAAAATGCGATGGAATATGCGGGATATTTTTGCCATTTTATGCGATGAAAATGCGGGAACTTGCAAAAATTGCGGGAACTTGCAAAAACTGCGGTTTGATGAAAAAGAGAAAAAAAAGTGATTCCCCCAACACCGTGTTCTCAGTAGGTGAAATTACGTCACTTCATAACGTTCCCATGGCAACAGGGGAAAATGGCTGCTCTTGTGTGAAGTAAACGCAACATTTTTCAACTTTCTGCTGAGATATATGTGACTTTTTTGCAACGAAAATGCGGGGATTATGAAATCATGCAAGCCCCGCATATTTTGCGCGGAAATCGGCAATTTATGCGGCGAAAGTGCGGCGTATTTAAAAAAATGCGGCCCCCGCATAAATATGCGGACTTTGGCTGATTATGCATTGAATTCTGCGATCGCATAATCGCGTTTTTCTGGAGGGACTGAAATATTTAGGTGAATCATTGGTAAAAATAAATAAATAAAAAGCATTGATTCCAGGGAAAAGAATCAATTTTAAAAAATCGACAAAAAGGAAATCATGATACATAGGGGTTGGGGGAAAAATGGATACAGCAAAGTATCACAATATTTCACGTGGCAATACTGTATTGATACACAGAAGCAAAGTATGGATCTTTTATCATACATGTATATGTGTTGGTCAGTTTGTCTGCTTGACAATCCCATTTTGCAGCAATAAAATTGAAGTGAGATGAACAAACAGAGAAATTTATCTTTTTAGATAAAACACATGTTGGCAAAGTTTCCTTTTGGGGACATCATTTGAAGTTGGAAAAAAGGTAATCAATTGCAATATATCACAGAATATTGCAATATGTTTGTAGCGACTCCAAGCCCTATTGTCGCTAGAGAGGAAAACCTTGGGTTCGTTCTATTTGTATGACGCGCCGCTTACTGTCACAGAAGCACAGACTTCGATCAAATGCGTTTTGTGGCTTTTAATTAAGTGTCTTTGGTTCACATACATAGCAGATGGTAACAGTGTACACGTATTGCATGTAATCCAGGTGAAAACGATGTAACTAAACAAACAAACGAACGGTCAACAAAAACTACGGCGACCCCGGCCCCCCTCTCTCCACTACTGGTTTCATTCACAAAAGAGGCGAGCGCCTTATAAAAACTCCGCCCGTACACACGTGACCTCGAACTCAGCGCGTCACCACCCAGTCATGAGTGACAGCCCACTTAATTCACTTATGGCTCCTACACAACCAGCCCCTTAATTATTACACAATAATTACCAACACTTCGACTAGTATAGGAGACATAAACTAAGCAAGAATGATTACCACGAATAATTAAATCATCATTAAATGTCCATAATAGTCCGATCTGATATCTTCTTGAGTAGAGTCAAAAGTTAATGAGTCACATCCAAATTACCAAAAAAATAGTTCATGGTCTGGGTCAGAATCACACAAAAAGTAATCCACAAAAATCGAGCAGAGCAAAAAAAAAAAAAAAAAGTAATCCAAAAAAAGTGTCCGAGTCCGCACTGAGGCCTAGCATTATCTGCACCTAATCTCCTTCAGCCTCCTGCAGCAAACAAACCTTGGTGATGGGCCGATCCAGGCAGCTAGTCCGTGTTTTGATCTTCACCTGGCGAACAAGCCCTCTTCGGTCCGGGAAGGTTTGTATAACTCGTCCAACCAGCCATGAGTTCCGTGGAGCTGTATCTATAATGAGGACGAGATCTCCCTCTATGAGATTCCTCTTAGTTCCTGTCCATCTTTGGCGCTCCTGCAGCTGAGGTAAATACTCTTTAACCCATCTCTTCCAAAACAAGTCTGACATGTATTGAACCTGTTTCCATCTCCTGCGTGCATACCTATCTGTGGGTTGGAATACTCCTGGCGGCAGTGATGGGGAGTTCTTCAGAAGCAGCAGGTGATTCGGAGTTAATGCTTCCAGATCATTAACATCCATAGAGGCTTTAGTGATCGGCCGACTATTTATGATTGCTTCAGCCTCACACAGGAAAGTTTGTAGGCCTTCCTCATCCAGGTTTTGAGTTTTCAAGGTGGAGTTAAGAACTTTGCGCACTGATCTTATGATCCGCTCCCATGCACCTCCATGATGGGAGCCAGTGGGTGGATTAAAATTCCATTTTATTCCTCTCTGCAGCAAGACATGATTGATCTGTTCCTCATTCCATTGTTCCATAGCACTTCTCAGCTCCCGCTCTGCTCCTATAAAGTTGGTGCCGTTGTCTGAACGGAGCTCTCGGACTTGGCCTCTTCTTGCAAGGAAACGCCTAAACGCATTTATAAAAGAGTCAGTATCTAGCGATGGAGCAACTTCAATGTGTATGGCCCTGATGGCCAGGCAGGTAAAAATGACACCATACCTCTTCACCATGCTCCTTCTGCTCCTTATTTCAAAAGGCCCGAAGTAATCTACACCCACACGAGAGAAGGGTGGCTCATCAGGAACAACTCTTTCATGAGGCAAGTCCGCCATCTGCTGGTGAACTGGCAGAGCATTTAGGCGGCGACAGGTAATATATCTTGACAACACCTTCCTTATTGCAGTACTGGCTCCGGTTACCCAGTATCGCTCTCTCAGCTTTGACAGCATGTGATTACGACCTGCATGCCCCACTTGACGATGTAAATGCTGTAGTAGAAGCTCTGTTATATGGAGACCTTTGGACAATATAATTGGATGCTTCACCTCCACAGGCATAGAAAGTTTGCTGAGACGACCTCCAACTCTCAGGACTCCATTAAGGAACTGCGGGCAGAGCTTACGAAGGTGACTAGTTGCTTTCACTGGCTGCCCCTTTTCCAGACTCGCCAGTTCCTCTGGAAATGTTCTTTGCTGGCAGTACCTTATAATGGCCAATTCAGCCTTCTCCAAATCCTCTACTATGAGCATGTGGGCACCAGTGGTCCTCTTGAATCTTTCCATTTCCTCGTCCTCAGAGGATTTCTGCTGCTCTTTCGTGAGGACAGATTGTGACAGCGTCTGATGTAATTGTCTCCTCTTCCTCACGCAAGACAGGAGCCAGTTTTTAATTCTCAGTATCCACGCCACTGATGTTTTAAGGCGTGTCCAGGAGGAAAAGTACTGGATCAGATAGGAAACGGGCTCTTCTTCCGTCTGCACAGCATTCACCACAGCAATTTTCTTCAGCTCGGGATCGTCGGGAGGGAGCTGTCCAAGGTCCTGAGGACTGACAGGCCACTCACTCTCCGGACGTAAAAGAAAGTGAGGTCCTGACAGCCACATAGCGTGTTTGACAAACGCCTCGACCTTTACCCCTCTGGACGCTATGTCTGCTGGGTTACTGGCAGTATCCACATACCTCCATTGAGCAGCACTAGAAGCTTTTAATATCTGTGAGACCCGGTTAGCCACAAACACTTTGTACCGTGAAGTCTCATTTCGAATGTATTTAAGGACCGATTCACTGTCCGTCCAAAATATTGATTCGACCAGTTCCATCTGTAGCTCCTTCTTCCAGAGCACATCCATTCTGCTTGCCATGGTTGCTGCTATGAGTTCCATCCTGGGAATAGTCACTGTCTTGAGAGGAGCCACACGAGATTTCCCCATCACGAAAGCAGAGTGCAGTTCTGAATCTAGATTTTTTGATACCAGGTAAGTGACTGTTCCATATCCATTTTCACTTGCATCGCAGAAATGGTGCAACTGTGCTGTACAGACATCTCCAAAGTGTGGTGGTTTCAGGCACCGGTCCACTTCAAATTTGTCCAGCAGAGGGAGCTGTTGTATTAGCTTTAACCATTGCTTTACGATGGAGTCAGGAACATGATCGTCCCATCCTATTTCTCTCCTGCACAGGTCTCTCATTATCCTTTTGGCAGTTAGAATCACAGGACTGAGCATCCCAAGAGGATCATATATGGAGGCAATGGTCGAGAGCATTCCTCTTCTGGTGAGTGGTCTTTCCTTGATCTGGACTTTGAACTTAAACGTATCCGACTTGATTGACCATTCAACTCCTAGCACTCTTTCCACTCGCACAGAATCGAATTCCATATTCAGCATCTCCATACCTTCTGCTCTGTGATTTTCAGGGATGACATCCAAGACCGCTGCTCTATTGCTCATCCACTTTGTGAGAGTAAATCCTCCTCTAGAACACAGTGAGACCAACTCCTGGTACAGTAACACTGCTTCCTCTTCAGTGGCCACAGACACGAGGCAATCATCTACGTAGAAACAGTGATGGAGCCTTTGTGCGGCTTCTTCTCTGTAGAGATGCCCGTAGTCTTCTGCGCACCTTCTGAGGGCGTAATTTGCGCAGCTGGGCGATGACGTGGCCCCAAACAAATGCACCCTCATCCGGTACTCAGCAGGTGCTTTCTCCATATCACCATCTTGCCACCAGAGGAACCTGAGCAGATCTCTGGTGGAACATAGACTCTACATCGCCCATTATCACCACCGGTTCCTTCCTGAAACGTGTCACCACACCAATCAAGGAGCTGGTTAGATCTGGGCCTTGTAGGAGGTGAGCATTTAACGATGTACCTTGACAGCTCGCTCCGCAATCAAACACCACTCTGAGTTTCTTTTTTGTGGGATGATAAACTCCGTGGTGTGGGATATACCATACTTTGCCACTGCCACGGTCCTGCTCCTCCTCAGACACCATCTCTGCATAGCCTTTAGCCACAAGCTCATTAATAAAGGTGTTATACTCGGCGAAAAAGGTTGGATCCTTCTGCAGCCTCTTCTTCAGCTGAAATAAGCGCTGCACAACCATTTTCTGGTTATTAGGCATTTTGATGTTCATTTGCTTCAATGGCAAGCTGATCTGATAATGCCCATCCACGTGTTTCACTGTATTTGTCACCTTTTCCAGGAACCTTTGATCGTCTCGTGACAGAGCAGGCATTTCATCCATGGTGCTCTCTGGGAAATCATTTTTGAATTGCTGCTGCCACAGCTCGTCAAGATTCACGACTGAAACCCTGTTCACAGTCAATTCTGGCTGACTGCAGGCAACTGTCTCTGTGCTGCCAGCACCAAGTGGTCCATTGACAGTCCATCCCTGCATAGTCCTAGTTGCAAATGGTCCTCCGTTTACACTGCACACCACTTCTAGTGGCTCCAGGGCCCTTGGCACATTTGTCCCAATCAGGAGCTCTATACCAGCGTCAATTTGTGGTAAGTGGACATGCTTCAGGTGAGGCCATTTTTTAATATCCCTTTTTGTAGGAATATTTCCTTTGTACACTGGCATAGACTCCTGTGTGTAGGCCTTTGGCAGTTCCAGAAACTCCTCTCCATCCAGTGCAGCAACTTCAAGGCCAGACACCATGTTGCTTCTCACGACCTTCTCCTGCCCCATCGTTCGGAGAAGTATATTTCCTTTTCTTCCTGTCAGGTTGAGCTTGTTCATCAGAGACGCCGTACAAAACACTGCAGTGCTCCCTTGGTCCAGAAATGCATAAGTTGTGACTATATTGCTTCCTTTCTTTGATTTAACTTGAACGGGCACAATTGGCAGCTTGCAATCTTGGTCCCCAGCCCCTGTAAGGCCACTCGATACCAGAGTATTGTCAACAGAGACCTCATCACTCCTTTCAGTCTGCACGGCACTATGCGTAGGTTCTCTGTGGAGGACAGTAGGGTGTTTAAAGCTACACTTGATACAGGAAATCCTTTTGCGGCAGTACTTGCTCGTGTCCTGTAGACAAACAACTGAAGCAAATTCCCTTTTCCTTTAGAAAAACAATTTTCTTCTCGTGTGCCATCCTTCCCAACTGCATACACATGTCCAGTGCATGTCCTGCTCCACAATAGAGACACGTCTTATGTTCTGGTGCCTTCACATCCTTGTTTGCAGGCTGTGCCTTCTGTCCTGTGGGAGCCACTGTAGTGGCAAAGCTGGCTCCCCTAGGGCGAGGTTGTGACTTTGGTTTGAATGCGACTTTACTGGTTATTATGGGGGGGTCTTGAATACTGCCAAAGACTGGATCTGTTAAGATTTTTATTTGTTTTTCAATGAAATCCACAATGTCACTGAACTTTGCTCTCCTTTCCTGACGTTCTTGCAGATCACAAGCTCGGCTCCTCCATTTGTCTCTGAGCTTATAAGGAAGCTTTCTTATAACATTCAGCATATTGGAGGGCATGTCCAAATCATGCAGGTATTGCATGTCCTCCATAGCATTGCAACAGCCTCAAAGAAACAGGCTGTAATCCTGTAGTGCTCTCACATCTTCGCTCTTAATGTTGGCCCATGAGAGGGCTTTATCCATATAGGCCGCAGCAACCTTTTGTTCATTTCCAAAGTGCTCCTTCAATAAAGCCTTTGCTCTCATGTAACCATTGTCAGGATTGATATGTTGACAGCTCCTTATCAGTTCTCTAGCATGGCCTTTAGTTTGCTGTTCCATGAAATATAGACGATCTGAATTATTATATGTATTTCTCTCGACTCCATTTTCAAATGCTTTTATGAAGGTGTGGTACAATAATGGGTCACCATCAAACACAGGGATCTCTCGCTTTGGCAGAGCGGCAAGGCATTGTTGCTGAATTAAGAGTTGTTATTTCGTTCTGCTTCTTCATGATTCCCAAAACTTCATTGTTATTTTCCACATGTTCTTCATTTACTTGTGTGTTTGAAATGGGTCCATGCACACGCTGTGTGTTGGCCAAATCCAAAGGACGCACTGAACTTTGTCCAGCAGAGGGAGCAGTTGTGTATTTAAGAGAATATTTTTCGTCATTTTTGGTTGGATTTTGTTTTACATGTGTTGCTGGAATAAACTCTCCTGCATGAACATCGAGAGTTTGCTTAGACTTATTCTTTTCAAAATAAGAATCCATTCCATTTGATACATGTGATGCTTCTTTTGACGTTGCTTTTGCATTTGAAACCTTTGATGACTTTACCACTCGTACTTCTTGTTTTGAGAATGTTCAATGTTGCCATTTTTTCAGCACTATCTGTGGTTAATTGCAGTTTCTCTTTCCTTTTTCTTAATCTTTCTTCCTCTTCTTCCAGTGAGTGTCTTTCTTCCAGTAACTTTTGTCGTGCACCCAAAGCAGCAAGCTCTGCTTCAGCCTTTAAACGTGCAGAAGAAGTGGTAGAAGATTTGGACAGCGAGATACGTGTTCCAATATTTGAAGCACTGTCTGAAGGTTTCAGTTCATCAGCCGTTTCCTTCGTGTTCAAACAATGTTCGTTTACTCCATTTGTTTCATTTATTTGCACCAAGGATGGGTTTCTGTTTGTTTCAAATAAATATTCTTAATTTACTTCGGATTCACATTCATCGAGCCACTTATGAACATCATTTTTAAATGTTTTGCTGTATGTCATTATGCTCGAAAACCATTCCATTTGTTGCGCAGTTTTATCCTTTGGAAATAAGGGCAACACTTCCTCGTGAGCAGTGATGGCCTTTTCACTCAATTCATTCAATGCTCCAAGAGATTCCTTTACTTGAGACACGTTTTCCTTTTCATGCATGAGTCCTTTCATTTCCGGTATTAAGGCTTTCATTTTATTCACAAAACCTTCGCGTTCATGCTGTAATTTTTCCACCTTTAGGAGAAACGCCTTTTCAGTGAGTTTACGTTGCCTTTTAGGCTCTGCGTCAGGACACGAGGCTGCACTCATTTTTCCCTTTATTTCTTTCAGTGAACCATTGAATTTATACATCCAGTGTGCAACAAATACATCATTTTCATTTCAACAAAGCAGCGTTGTCATTTCCCACGAAACTCCATCTGAACATCGCATTATTTAATCCACATTGCATAAGCGTCAATAGCAGCGGACATCCACCTTTACGCACGGGCATCCAACAAGAATCCTTCCATCCAACTGCTCCAAATGTAAATACTTCATGTATTATTGCAATAAGGATTCCGTATCCACATACAAACAGCCACAGGTAAGCTTACCTGGCCTCCACGCGTTTGCTGTGGTGCTTTGCCAGCGCGTAGATCACTGCTGCACTTACTTGGCGTGTTCCGAGTGGATTGATATTGCGAGCGATGGATTTCGGCAAATGCCCCTTTTTTGTTGACTAAATGTAGCGACTCCAAGCCCTATTGTCGCTAGAGAGGAAAACCTTGGGTTCGTTCTATTTGTATGACGCGCCGCTTACTGTCACAGAAGCACAGACTTCGATCAAATGCGTTTTGTGGCTTTTAATTAAGTGTTTTTGGTTCACATACATAGCAGATGGTAACAGTGTACACGTATTGCATGTAATCCAGGTGAAAACGATGTAACTAAACAAACAAACGAACGGTCAACAAAAACTACGGCGACCCCGGCCCCCCTCTCTCCACTACTGGTTTCATTCACAAAAGAGGCGAGCGCCTTATAAAAACTCCGCCCGTACACACGTGACCTCGAACTCAGCGCGTCACCACCCAGTCATGAGTGACAGCCCACTTAATTCACTTATGGCTCCTACAATGTTTAAAATGGCAATAATATTGTATCATGACATAAGTATCGTGATTATATCATATCATGAGGCCTCTGGTGATTCCCAACCCTAGTGTAAAAATATTTCTATAATCTGGATGTGTTATTCTCAGTATTAAAGTTGTATTCCCTGTATAATGTATATATAGACTCGGACACACAGATAGTTATCTTAAGCTTTGATTACCTTACAGCTCAGGAATGTGAGTTTTTCTGTACCAGACAGAGAAGTGGAACGGGAGGGGGTGGCTCTTTGGTCTGTGTGTGTGTGTGTGTGTGTGTGTGTGTGTGTGTGTGTGTGTGTGTGTGTGTGTGTGTGTGTGTGTGTGTGTGTGTGTGTGTGTGTGTGTGTGTGTGTGTGTGTGTGTGAGAGAGAGAGAGAGCTGGAGAATCTACCCGGAGACAGGAGGGGGACGCCTTCAAGCAAGATGATAAAAGATTAGGAATATGGTGAGACAGGGTTCATAACCTGACATAGACTTTGCTGACTTGAACTCTGTATACTTTTGTCTGCGGTTAGGGAAACTTAGTGTCATTTTGTGAACCCACAATTGTGTTCTGTATACTTAGATGCTGGACTTCAGTAAACTAACTAAACTCTTCGTCTCAGATTGATCCTTGTGTTCTGGTAAACTTAAGTCCGATCAAAGAAGGTGCAGGAATTAATAAATTGGAGTCAGATTTGACAGACCTTAGGGCCTTATTTTAGACGTAACTCCCTACACTAGATACATATGATTTTTGTTTTTTCCCCCACCCCTAGTTAGAATAGGTTTATAGATGTTGATCCAGTTTGTTGCCCAACATGACTAGCTAATCCCAAGCTGGGCACTGGAGCAGTGTACCTGTTTCATGCTGAGCTGACCTCTCTCCAGCGCCTGGCGGAAGCCCATCTTCCCATGGAAGAAGCCCTGCTGGTTTACCAGCGTGGAGGCGTGCTGCAGGCTCGGACACACCGGGACGCCCTCTGACAGGTTGGCGTGGAGGCCTATGGGGATGTTGTGCCTGGCGAGAAAAGAGAAACTTCTGTCATATCATGTTCATAGAGGGATTTTTGGAGAGGTTTTAGCCAGCCCTCAAAGGAAAATCACCTGCACCAAAATAACAAGAATTGAGAATAGAAAATAGCAATTAAAATCCTCTCTAAATGTGTTTAAGAGCAATTTACCAAACAACTGTTAAACAAGCAAAACGTAATGTATGTAATTTGCAGCTAGGGTCAGTCTAGCAACTCTCTGTTGGCTTGCGAGCTGGAAAAACCAAACTCTGGCCGGGCCAATCACATTGTGTATAGAGTCGGTGGGCGGGGCTTATGGCTGCGGCTGCGGCTGCTGGCGAACAGCGGTCTTTGGAATCGGCCGCGACTCTTTGAGAAAAGAACAAAGAACGGCACTGAAGTCATTCTTAAAAACGGAAGATATGTTCGGAGTTTTGCCGACCGGATACGGCAAAAGTTTAATCTATCAACTATCAAAATTAAAACGTCTAAAAAGGACCATACCTATGTTATATATTTTATTCTAAATGTTTCCAACAATGTTCAAAGTGAGATAAATCTGTAATTTTAATCAATGGCATGGCATGTGTCATTTGATCGCCTGTCAGTGGCGTTATATAACCTTTGACCCCTGTAGTTGCTCTGACTTCCATCAACACACGGGAAACGCCCGGAGACGCCAGGTGATATGTCAGAGAGTAATGGTAAATGATACAATGTCACAGATTTATACCTAGTAACAGCAATACAGCATGTTTTTATTAATTACATTACCCTTTGCAACACAGTAATACAGTAGAGAACCAATTTATTGATATGATATTTTGTTGGTTTTTTTAAAGACATTTTTTAGGGTTTTTTCTTTTAAAAATAACAGCTGAAGGGAGACAGGAAATTGGAGAGCGAGATAGAGAGGGGGGATGACATGCAGAAAAGGGCCTCAGGTCAGATTTGCCGCCCCGACTGATATGATATTTCAATATCGATCCAGCTTACTACCATGTGCTACGTTGACAAATAACAAAACTTTAATAGATGAACTCGTCCGTGACCAGATGCATTTGAACCCGGCAGGGGGGGTAATGAAGACAACTCCTCCCATGATCCCACACAACTCCACAACATCATCAGCAGTCCGGGTTTACACCCGTGGTTTCAACTGAGAGACCTTTTTTTACTTTATTCAATCTAATAGAATTCATAAGAAAGTGTAAAACCTTAACAGAATCCCAGCAACTACTTGGTATCTTTTGTGTATTTGAAAATGTGTTGCTATTGACCAATCCTTGTTATCCTTGTGTTGTTGGATGGCATTTCTGAAACTTGTGTGTGCACCACATTACATGGTCTTTATCACCGTGTGTGTTCTGTGTGTGTGTGTGTGTGTGTGTAGCTTCTGGTTATTTATACCTGGACTTTGTGCCAGTTGTGTGTGCATTTGGTTACAAATCAGTAAGGTTGCTGACGCAAATGTGACAGAATATTTCCCTAATTTCCCAGATCAGCACTTTGGCCCATAGTGCTTTATTTAAATGTGTTTCCTCCTGATATGTACGTCTGAAAAACGCCATTTTAGAGTCACAATGTTTGGGCATATGTGGCTTGTGAAAAATGGCATTACTTTACTTTGGTGACTATGGGGTAGCCAGGTCTACAAACCAGCCTTTGCTCTATTGATTTAGGCTGTCACATTTACTGTTGATGTCTTAGAGGGCTTTAATCAGCACTAGCCTACCTTTTAGCCAGATCTGCTGCCTCTTTGGCAGCAGAGGCGTTGACCAGCAGTGACACGTTAGAAATGCCTCCAGCCAGGAAGCTTTCTACAATCCCCTGGTTTCTCCTGGGACAGTAGCCGAAGTCATCTCCCGTCACCACCAGCATCATTCTGGGCTGTGGCATTATTGCTGATGTCTGTGGAGAACACACAGGAAACAGGTTAACAATCATTATAAGGGCGGCTATGGCTCCAGACACTGAACCCCAAACGGCTCCCGATGGTTAGGCCAGTGCCTTCCGTGGTAGCTACCATCAGTGCATAGGCGTAATTTACAGGGGGGGTTACACAACCCACCAAATAATCAAAACTGGCCAGTGCAACCCACCCTGAAACCTATTATAATTTCCTCAAGGGGGGGGGGGGGGGGGGGGGTCTCAACTATATGTTAAGAGTAGTGTGTAAACATACTTAGCATCCACCAAGCAGCACCTTAGCAACCACCTATAGACCATTTCACAGTTGTAAACAGTGTGTACACAAGGATTTCCTGCTTTGTGTGAATGACATCATATAACAGGAAGTTAACACAGGATGTTGCCTAGTAATGGAATTCCATTGAAAAGGTCCATAGAAAATATACAATATACCAATGACTCATCAGTCAGTTTTAAGAAATTAAGCAACCACTTGTTTTATTAGCAATCATTTTTAGCTTGATTTCAACTAATGCAAATACATTGTTGTCACGTTGTTTTCAAAATATTGAATCCCCTCTTATTCTTTTGTTTTCGAGGACAGTATTTTGCAGTTTGCAGTGGTCTAAATGTAAGATGACAGTATTTTGCAGTGGTCTAAAGATGACAGTATTTTGCAGTTTACAGTGGTCTAAATGTAAGATGACAGTATTTTACAGTGGTCTAAATGTAAGATGACAGTATTTTACAGTTTACAGTGGTCTAAATGTAAGATGACAGTATTTTACAGTGGTCTAAATGTAAGATGACAGTATTTTGCAGTTTGCAGTGGTCTAAATGTAAGATGACAGTATTTTGCAGTGGTCTAAATGTAAGATGACAGTATTTTGCAGTGGTCTAAAGATGACAGTATTTTGCAGTTTGCAGTGGTCTAAATGTAAGATGACAGTATTTTGCAGTGGTCTAAATGTAAGCTGTGATGCAGCATCCAAGTCTATGTTGGAAACAGATACAAAGCTAGTGTAGATTAGTAACAACTCAGATACAGTACATCCTAGGTCATACAAATACATTACACATACAGATACAGTGTAGCAAATGCATGTGAGTAACTGTTGCTGACTCACTATTTCTATTTCACGGTTAACCCTTTACAAAATAATTTCAGATGGAGATTAGGGTTATAGAGTTGACATCACAGCTCTTAAACCAGAAATATCCCAGTCCAAGTCGCGTAACGTTGTGGAAAAGAAACCCCAGTAGCAGTGAAATCAAATGTAACAAGACTACAATAAATAGCCTACTACTACCTCTGAACAAGACAATGCTTTCGAATTATTTTTGGTTGAGGCTGTTTAATGACATTTTTAAGCTGTCGTTTGCATGGGGGACAACAAGCAGTTATCCTGGAGTTGAATCAACTGCCCTCTCAGACTAAACTAGTATCTTTACTGTATCCGCCGGCTAATTAATTTTCTGCTTTTCAGCGTCACTGTGGGGCGACCCACTGTACCACCACAGACACGTCTGCCCCTGTGGCTCCGACTAACGTTAGAAGAATACTATCAATTTTACGAAGAATACATCTCAATCTTACCCATTGTATTCCACACAGCTGTCCATACGGTCCGAAGCCACACACGCCCGGTGAAAATGAACTGTACTTCCGACTAGCAGCAAAGCCTATGAGCAAACCGCATTGGTGTAGTCCATAGACAGTATATAGTCCCGAGTTGACTTTACCGCCCTCTGCTGGAGGAAACATGGCGTCCCACCCAGCCGGCAAGACAACTTCAAAATAAGACTTCCGCAGTTCTTTAAAATGTAAAATGAATAAAACTACAAAACAGTGTACTGGGGTGTCAAAATATATTTTAGTTTTAATCATCTCTTTTATATATGACTATATTTTATAACATACAGCTCTTCCCCCCTCTGGGTAGGTCAGACCACAACATGATCAACCTCAATCCCTGCTACAGTGCCTTGCAAAAGTATATTCACCCCCCCCCCCCTTGGCCTTTTACCTATTTTGTTACATTGCAGCCTTTAGTTCAATGTTTTTTTTTATCTGAATTGTATGTGATGGATCAGAACACAATAGTCTAAGTTGGTGAAGTGAAATAAGGCAAGGCAAGGCAAGGCAGCTTTATTTGTATAGCACTTTTCAGCAACAGGGCAATTCAAAGTGCTTACTTTAATAAGAAAAATATATACATAAAACTATTTTTTAGAAATACAAAACTGAAAATTGCCATGTTCGTATGTATTCACCTCCTTTGTTATGAAGGCCATAAAAAGCTCTGGTGCAACCAATTACCTTCAGAAGTCACATAATTATTGAAATGATGTCCACCTGTGTGCAATCTAAGTGTCACATGATCTGTCATTATAATATACACATCTTTTTTGAAAGGCCCCAGAGGCTGCAACACCTAAGCAAGAGGCACCACTAACCAAACACTGCCATGAAGACCAAGGAACTCTCCAAACAAGTAAGGGACAATGTTGTTGAGAAGTACAATTCAGGGTTAGGTTCTAAAAAAAATATCCAAATCTTTGATGATCCCCAGGAGCACCATCAAATCTATCATAACCAAATGGAAAGAACATGGCACAACAGCAAACCTGCCAAGAGACGGACAGGGCAAGGAGGGCATTAATCAGAGAGGCAGCACAGAGACCTAAGGTAACCCTGGAGGAGCTGCAGAGTTCCACAGCAGAGACTGGAGTATCTGTACATAGGACGACAATAAGCCGTACGCTCCATAGAGGTGGGCTTTATGGCAGATTGGCCACAAGAAAGCCATTACATTAAGCAAAAAACAAAATGCCATGTTTTTGAGTTTGCGAAAAGGCATGTGGGAGACTCCCAAAATGTATGGAGGAAGGTGCTCTGGTCTGATGAGACTAAAATTGAACTTTTCGCCCATCAAAGAAAACGTGATGTCTGGCGCAAACCCAACCCATCACATCACCCAAAGAACACCATCCTCACAGATAAACATGGTGGTGGCAGCATCATGCTGTGGGGATGTTTTTCAGCAGCCGGGACTGGGAAACTGGTCAGAGTCGAGGGAAAGATGGATGGTGCTAAATACAGGGATATTCTGATAAACCTGTACCACTCTGTGCGTGATTTAAGGCTAGGACGGAGGTTTGCCTTCCAGCAGGACAATGACCCCCAAACACACTGCTAAAGCAAGGGGGAAACCTGTAAATTTGTTAGAATGGCCTAGACAAAGCCCAGACCTCCCATCCAATAGAAAATCTGTGGTCAGACTTAACGATTGCTGTTCACAAGCGCAAACCATCCAACTTGAAGGAGCCGGAGCAGTTTTGCAAGGAGGAATGGGCAAACATCCCAGTGGTAAGATGTGGCAAGCTCAGAGAGACTTATCCAAATCCGACTTGGAGCTTTGACTTGTTCTGTTATTTTGTCCTATTTTGTTGGTTGCCTTCACAATAAAAACAAAACAAAATCTTCAAAGTTGTGGGCATGTTCTGTAAATTAAATGATGCAAATCCTCAAACAATCCATGTTAATTCCAGGTTGTGAGGCAACAAAACACAAAAAAATGCCAAGGGGGGGAGGGGGTGAATACTTTTGCAAGGCACTGTAAACTTCTGTGTGGACTCCATTGTCCCAACAAGGACTGTTCATTGTTACTCAAATAACAAATCATGGGTAACAATGGACATTAAGGACATTTTAAACAGCAAGAAGAGGGCTTTTACAGATGGTAATAGAGAGGAACTAAAAAAGATCCAGGTGCACCTGAAACAGAAGATAAGGGAGAGGGAGGCCAAAGAGAAATACAGGATGCTGGAGTGGAAACTCCAGAAAAACAGAACATGAGAACCATCGCTGGTTTTAGGTCAGCTGACAATGGGATGGAGGGAGGAGTGGATAGGGCAAATGAACTGAACCTGTTTTTTAACAGGTTTAACTCCGCAGCCCCCACCCTGCCGACTTCCAGAGTCAACTCTCCACCTCCTATCTGCTCTCCCTCCTCCAGTGGGGACTCATACTCCCCCCCCCCAAGGACAACCATCTTAAATTCCCCTCTTAAGAACAGCAACTCCAACCCCCCTCCACTGGTTACCACGATGATGTGCTTCACAGCTGACCAGGTGAGAAGACACCTAGAAGGACTCAATACAGGGAAAGCTGCAGGCCATGATGGTGTGAGCCCCATGGTGCTCAAGGCCTGTGCCCCCCAGCTGAGTGGAGTCATTCAGCAGGTCTTCAACATGAGCATGACTCTTGAAGTGGCCCCCATGCTGTGGGAGACGTCCTGCCTCGTCCCTGTGCCAAAGTGTCCCAGTGTAGTGTAATAGTTATCAGCTACATGAACAAAAGAGTTATTTATTTATTCACTGCTGCTACTTCATACTGTACACTGCACTGCAATATAATTTGTACAATCCATTTAAACAATCTTTTTTTAATCTAATCTGACTTGTAGGCTAACCTAAACTCACTCACTTCTACTTAACGTTTTTTTTATTTTTGTATGTCTTAGATATGTTACTTATTTACTGTATACACTTATTGACTTGCTCTTTTCTTACTCTTATTTAACTTGAATGTGACTGTGAGCAACGGCAAATCACTTCCCTGAGGGGATCAATAAAGTATTCTGCTACTTCACATATTATTCGACCATATGCCATTTAACAGTGGCTATTACACAGCTATTGTATAATGCGTGTCATATCGATTTTTAAAACATTTGAGATAGATAGATATATATAGATAGATATATATAGATAGATATATATAGATAGATATATATAGATAGATAGATATAGATATATAGATAGATAGATATAGATAGATAGATATAGATAGATAGATATAGATAGATAGATATAGATAGATAGATAGATATAGATAGATAGATATAGATAGATAGATATAGATAGATATATATATATAGATATATATATATAGATATATATATATAGATATATATATATAGATATATATATAGATAGATATATAGATATATAGATATATAGATATAGATATATATAGATATATATAGATAGATATATATATATATATACATATACACACACACATACACAAGTGAATACTGTAATGCAGAGCTTTTATTACGGAAGGATCCTGTTAGCCTAGAGCACATACGTCGCCCTCCCGACGTCAGAGTGGAATAGGCTTACGTGTTCATGTGCTGTTTACCTGATTCTCTGTATACTGTATTTTGTCAATAAAAAAATAAAAGGAATAGGCTTACGTTTTACTGTCGAAAAGTTGGTTGTTTCCAGGATTGCGTTGGTCAAAGTGCAACGTTAGACAACGTTTACCGGAACCATAAGACACGTTTCAAATACGTAAACAAAAACAATGTGAGAGAGCATTCATGTTTCACCACCACCACCATCTAACTCTTCGTCGTTCAGCGTCTATCTCGTCGTCATTCATTAAAATCGCCCACACTTTGTTTCCCGCGAGAATAGTTTTCTGAACATACCTTCCTGTCAACGTCGCTGGATGCTGAGCTCAGTCCGGCCCTCTACTCTACAGACCGGGTGTACTGTACACGTGCACAGGTGCGGCTTCTCTCAGGTGTTTGACGCCTGAAAAGATTACAGGTTCCAGGACCGGGAGCCAGAACTCACAGCTGACAAAAGGTCATATCTGGTAACATCATGGCGTTTTATATGAACAGCACTTGAAGGTTACAGTTTATTCTTACTTTAATTTAACAGGGTTTCACCAAGTCAAATTTAAAATGAAATGTTGAGCGTCAAACACTTCATATCCTGCGTTCTGGTGAATTTTTTTTTTCTGCAACAATTTGTGCCTTTTCTGCATCAAGATATGGTGCAAATGTCTTTTTTTATGTAAAGGAAATTATAATCTGTTATGTCAATTTTATAGATTAAAAAAACAAACATACTAAAGCACTGAGACGTAGAAAAGTTGACCTTTTTTTAAATTATTTGCGACAATTGAGCGAATTTGACTTTTTAAGGCCTTAAATTAAGATAAAGGAATATTACTATTAAGACCACGCAGAAACCCTGTTTAAAAGAAAATACAACAGCTGCTCTTTAGAGAAATATTTGCATTGAAAACAGATTTCACTAAGTATTACAGTAGAATTAAAATGGAAAAACAGATAATTCCAACTTGAGCAGATTGTATTAACAATCTGTCTGTATACACCGCTCATTTTGACACACATGCAGCCCCTCTACAAGACAGGCTAACAATGCTGGGCCCACACTGCTGGGCCCACACTATCATTTCAAATGATGGGAGTTGGTGGTGCATGTTCCCAAATATCAAAAAACGGTTTGCTTTGTCCAGTATTTTCTTCTGCGTTTCTGCTGTAAACTACTCTAACATTTAGATAAGTACTGTAAATAACGTGCAACACTATTAGAAGACCTCTGTCAATCCTCAGTGGGTTTGAGGTCTAGCTATAACTATTGTTATTATTATCACTAAGACATGGTGACAATGCCGTTTCATTATTTATTTATAAAAAATATGACATGAATGCAGCAGCATGACTGCTTTGACTTGACAATAGTTTGCAATGGTTACAAATCATGTGATGGGTCAGACTGATCTCATGAAGTTGCGTATGTATGACACGCCAATTCGCATGTCATTATTGGCGTGTTATCAAGACTCATTCTCGCTTTTTAGCGTGTTTATCAACACCGTTTGGCCTCCATTGACTTACATTAACTTGCGATTGCGTGTGAATTTACACCGTAGCGAGTAGTATGAAAGGGCCAAAATCCGCGTAGGGAGGTTGGTCGGGGAGGGGGGGTCAAAGAACACAGGACTTTCACCCATTAGACCGGGAATCGGGTCCCGCTAGTCATGTTTCCTAAACCCAACCGTCACTTTCTCATGATAACACGCCAAGTGGCATGAATGTTTATGTCCGCTGTATACAGCGTAGACATACACGTGGATAGCTCAAAATGCGTACAGATAACACGCCACTTGGCTTAAGAAAGTGGGCGTGTATGTTTACGCGAAGTAATGATGTCATGTTGGATCGGTAATCAGACAACTGGTGTCACAAAGTCCTGGTGTGTTTCTGTTTTTAACAGGGCATCTACCTTTTAAAGTCCAACCATTTGAGAGAGAGTTGGCCAAGCAGCGCTCCCTGCTAACCAGAGGCGGGTCAAAGAGGCCACTGAACAAAGTGATTAGTCTTTGGCTATATCACCAGTCTTCTTTATGGCAAAATCTAGGAAAATAAATGCAGATTGGAAAATAACCACAATTCATTTTTTAATTGTCCGAAACACGTGTTGTTGACAGTCCTGCCAGTGGAAGCCAGCAGCAGGCTGGGTTCAGCTTCTAGTTGTGGTCCTTCATCCACTGCTCCACCCACTGAACTATCTGCTCCAGGTTGCGCTCCAGGTCCTCGGGAGTGTTGCTGGGCAACTGGTGGACAATCTCCTCACTGTAGGCCTCCATGGCCTCCTCGTAGATGGTCTGGAAGATCTCACACTGCACGTTGTCCTGCAGCTTCTTCCCTGCGTAACCCCTGGCAGTCACACAGAGGACAGAGACAAAGTCAAACTACTGTGCTTAGAACTAAACTTATGGTAGGGGTTAGACAATAAGATTGGTGGGGTAGGCACTAGGCAGGGATATATCGAGCAGTCAAGGGTCTTTCAGTGTGCCTGTACAGACCAGGGGTTAGGGCCGCTCGAGTATGGGGAAAAAAATCATGATAATTATTTTGGTCAATATTGAAATCACAATTATTCAACACAATTCCGGATTGAGTTTTGGAAAGACGTTGCAATTACTAAATAAAAAACAAACAGTGAAACCATCATCAAATCATCAGTGCAAAATACTTGAACTGTGAGATTTCCCTTAATGCTTTTCCCATTTTAACTTATTTTCCCCATTCAGAACCCAAGACAAATTAAGAGTTTTAACAATATTTCTTCTCAATTCAAATTTTGTGATCATTTTGATTAATTGCACAGCACTACCAGGGGTTGATGCAAAGACTGTAAAAGTTAGGGTCAAAACATCTGGGTAGCCCCCTGGTGGCTGGCTGCAGAACAGGTCATAAGCCCGCCCCCTCCATGTTAGTGGCTGGGACATGGGCCAAGCCAATCAAAGTACACGTCAAATACACTGGCACTCTTAAGGGTGTTTTATGCTTCTGCGTCGAATCAACATTGTACCCCTGCAGACCCCTCTGCGTTGCCGCGAACCCCCCTCCGAGCCCTCCGCTGTAGCGCGACGTGCACCTCCAAAAATGTGTAACTGTGTCGAGGCGACGCAGACCGCAAAGACTGTGATTGGTCAACTGGTCCTGTGTGTTGATAGTCGGTGTTTCAAGGACTGTGATTGGTCGACTGGTCCTGTGTGTTGATAGTCGGTGTTTCCAGCAGCCTACTGTGGGGAGTAGCAACATGCTAGTTCATTGACATCAGCTTTGTAAATAAACTCAGACTTTATTTATATTATGGTTCCAATGACGCGGTTATCCATTTGTAAAGTGTCTATATGTCAGTAACGGTTTGAAATCACTGGTTGTGGGCAGTTGTGCTACAGTTTGCTTGCTAACATAAACTGACTGGCAGACACCTCTCAAATAACCTCAGACTTATCGCCCGCTAGTGTTATGGCGGTGAAATGCACCGTGATGCAAAGCAACCCCGACGCAGAACTCCGAAAGGGTCATGACGCAGTAGGAGTGACGGTGTAGTGTTGACGCAGAAGCATAAAACAGCCTTTACCATTAGCCACTTTTTGATCTTAGCACGTACTAAAGGTTTGATTTGTTCAAAAGGTGCAAACTAAACCCTGAAACCCTGCAGGCACTAGTTGGATGCTCCACAGTCGGACAGGAGTCGACATTGGTTGAGGTTTAGTACACATGAGAAATGAAGTGGGAGTTACCTGCTCTCTAGCCGTGTGTACAGCTGGGTGTTGTCTGTGCGGAGGACAAAGACGATGTGGAACCAGCGTTCAGGGAACAGATCACAGCCATGATAGTCAACGATTGCACCACCTTCTACCATCTTTTCATCCAGCTCATCCACCACCTGCAGCATCACAACAAGTCACAATATTTACATTCGACATCCACCATCCTAATTCAATCTGTAGTGACAATTTCCTGTTAGTTCAGCATTATCAAATTCAACACACCACAGAGGGAATAAGCTGCCTGCCCCGAATAATAACATGATCATTTAGCCTATAATTTGTCTGTGGCAGAGGAAGGAAACAGCACCTCCTCCCTCACCTCTCTCCAAGATGTGAAGTTATGTATGTTATACCGAAGTGCTACAAAAGGTGGTTTCCACTCAATTTCAATTTGGCACACAAAACAGCCACACAAAAAGGTGCCATTTGTTGCATTATGGGACATTGTGTTTTTGGAGCATACTAAGGACTAAAGTTAAGGGTATCTTATGTCTCTTTGTCCCTCAAAGATATAGAAGTGCTAAACCTTTATTTAGGCAGTTAACAAGTTACAAGGACTCATTACCACTTCTGATTTGTATCTGTAGTCCAACTTATTCAGGTTACTAAATACTCTACTGTCAGGAGTGGCTGGCCTGGCTCAGAGGGTTAAGGCAGTAGGAATACGATTCTGACCCTAGCTTCAATATGTCATCATGGCCGATAGGGATGGGCATTCGATTAAATTTTCTTCGTCGATCGTCGGGAGAATTAATGATCAATTATCGATTAATCATTAATATTTTTATATTAAAATTCATTATTTATTTAACTTTTTATAAATTAAAAACGCAATGAAAATACAAAAATACAGCATGTTTTTACCTCGATGAGATCTTAATTACAAGAAGAACAACGTGTGACAGTTAAACTGGAGGTTTGGCTAAACTTAAAGATATATGCGCTGCGGTGTTTAATTTAGCAGCGGAACCGTTGCTGTGAGTCCAAAATAATAAATAAAAATAACCATGTTCAATAATAACTTAACCATAACTTAACCAAAAACATAATACTACTTAGATCTGACAGGTTTTGTCAAAATGTAACTCAAAACTATAAATATATATAAAAATAACCAGTTACTCACATACAGTCCCTGACAAAAGTCTTGTCGCTCGTGTACAAATTGACCTGAAGTGCTGCTGAAATCTATTTCTAATCAAGATGTTTGTACAAGAAATGGCTCATTTTAATCCCAACAGCTTTAGTAATAATGTTTCAGTGCAAAACGAAACTGTCAAAAAGTATTCTAATATTCACAGCTTGGTAAAGCCCATTGAGTCAATTTTTGCAAAGACATAAGTGTTGTCGCCTTGTCATATGAGCTTCACCTGTGACTAATAATGGATCAATTAGGTCTCAGGTGTGTATAAAAACAACCCCAGTACACTAGACCTTCACATCAACTGCAACTAGACCTCTGCAAACATGCCTAAGATTCACCCTGAGACTAAAGTTTTGATTATCAAGAGGCTGAAGACCAGATCCACTGCTGATGTGGCAGACGCCTTCAATGTGTCTCAGCGTCAAGTACAGAGGATAAAAAAAACATTTGAAGACACTGGAGATGTTTTTGACAAGCCCAGGTCAGGCAGACCCCGCAAGACAACTGCTCGAGAGGACCGTTTGTTGGCTCGAAAATCCAAGGCCAGCCCATTTTCCACTGCAGCAGAGCTCCACAAGACCTGGTCACCTGAAGTCCCTGTGTCAACCAGAACAGTTTGTCGGATTCTGTCTCGAAATGGTCTCCATGGTCGAATCAGTGCCCAGAAGCCAGCACTAAACAAAAGACAATTGAAAAACCGTGTGGCATTTGCCAAGGCCCACAGCGTGCTAAAAGGATGGATGCTGGAAAAGTGGAAGAAGGTGGATTTTTCAGATGAATCTTCTGTTGAATTACACCACAGTCACCGCAAATATTGCAGGAGACCTACTGGAGCCCGCATGGATCCAAGATTCACCCAGAAAACAGTGAAGTTTGGTGGCGGAAAAATCATGGTCTGGGGTTACATCCAGTATGGGGGTTTGCGAGAGATCTGCAGGGTGGAAGGCAACATCAATAGTCTCAAATACCAAGAAATCTTAGCTACCTCTTATATTCCCAACCATAAAAGAGGCCAAATCCTGCAGCAGGACGGTGCTCCATCGCATACTTCCATCTCCACATCAAAGTTCCTCAAGGCGAAGAAGATCAAGATGCTCCAGTATTGGCCAGCCCAGTCACCAGACATGAACATCATTGAGCATATGTGGGGTAGGATGAAAGAGGAAGCATGGAAGACGAAACCAAAGAATATTGATGAACTCTGGGAGGCATGCAAGACTGCTTTCTTTGCTATTCCTGATGACTTCATCAATAAATTGTATGAATCCTTGCCAAACCGCATGGATGCAGTCCTTCAAGCTCATGGAAGTCATACAAGATATTAAATTTGGATCTCACAGCACCACTACTTAATTTGCTGACATATTTTTGTATTTGCAGTAAATCTGTTCAATTTCTGTATAGGCGACAAAACTTTTGTCTTGCCAAAATTTGACCTTTCTGTCTTGATTAAATAATACATCTGTTTTCAGTGAAACTAATTTATTTCAGTGCATTAAACATCATTTGGGAGGGTTTTAGCTTTTCATATGAGCTATTTCTAACACCAATTGATTAATTAAACGTCAGGTTAATAGCAGGTGTTTCTACAAAAAAGATAAGCGACAAGACTTTTGTCAGGGACTGTAGAACTTCTGCACCAGTCTACTGGTTTTTGTTGAGAAAAATAAGCAGGTTGACATGATCTGGGATCTCAGGTTCCCTTAATACATCCATGGGTCAGGCGCGACCGCTACCTGGTGATTGTCAGTCCATCTGCCGAACACACCCGCCGGCACGGGATGCACAGGTACCTCCGCGCTAACTTGGCCAGCCCGGCCCGGGGAACCTCGTTCCATTCTTCGTTTCGTAGTGAGTTTCTACCAGTCTGGTGATGGTACGTCGTGACGGAATGTTAAATGCTGGTTCCAATATCCATCTCAATGAACGTGCAGATCCCTCGGGTCATGTTCTCTGCTCGTTGTGCATCGCAGCTCCTCCGTGCTAACGCAGAGTTGATGCTAGGTTGATACTGAGAGCACGACGCACCGCCACCGACATTAACCAGGGTCGGATGCACTTTGTTTAAGTGGTACATCATTTGAGTCGTGGCCGTGTTGTACTTATACACGGCGTCGCAGTGTTTGCAGTGAACCAAGTCGTTTTTTAAATCAAAATGGTCCCACGCCACACTTCGCCGTGACCTCTTCATGTTTACTTTGAATCAAAACGTAACTCGCAGCTAACTGAGCAGCCTATGGCGCCCCCGGGTGGTAAAATGTTTAATTACTGCTGACACACTGGAAATCATTACATTGCTGCAATCACACTACACAACGCAACCTGCATTAGTTTAATCGATGACAAATTAACATGATTGACGAAATTCTTAATGATCAATCGTCGATCGTCGATTAATTATGCCCATCCCTAATGGCCGATTAATGTTGCTGTTGAACCAGATAAGAAAGAATGCCTGGGAATCCAAGCTGGGTGAGTATAACCAGGACGTGCAATAAGGGGTTTCAAATCACATCCAAAAGAACCTTTAGTTGTGCCTGTTGTGCAGTACAGATCAGATCCTAACCAGGTTCAAAGCTTGCATGGGGAATTGAACTCACCCTGTCCTCATCCAAAATTGGGCACTGGTACTCTTCATCATAGCCATCATAAAGTTGTCCTGGGGAGAGGGAAATCAGAGATTCAGAATCATCAGAACAGCCTCAGGGTGTCTCTGAAATGTATCTGCTTTTATTTCCATTCCAAGTCTAAAAGCGACCCAGGGAGTTAGGACTCAAACCAGGGCCAGCTACGGCAGCACAAACACAATGGCCAGTAAGGGTTTTGATTTGAGATTCAACACAAGGATGAAGGATGTTCCATCCTGTAGGTGCTCGTTGCCATCTGTGTTTCTCAATTGGTTGTGGAAGTTGGTTAGGGTTTTTACCTTCCTGGGCCAGGTCTCCTATGTTGACGTAGGTGAGCCCTGTCCTCTGGGCCAGCTCCTTTCCCAAAGTGGTCTTTCCAACACCAGGGGTTCCTGTAGGAGAGAGCAGGATTAACATCCCAGATTTTATTCTAGAATGTATACATTCAGTGTTACCCTCTTTGATAGGCAGGGGCGGTGCTAGAAGGGGGGCAGGGGATGGCAGGGGGGGCAATGGGCCATCCATTGGGCTAGAGTGCTGTCAATCTGACCATTGTGATTTCCATTGAATCAGAGTTCTGTCACTTGGCTGCCTGTTCTGCCAATCTTCTGAGCCCTTGTCACATGACCAATTAATGTTTCCATGACAACTATCCAAAATTCTGATACAATGGAACAAGCACTGGAATTGTTTTTTAGAAAAGTGTGGGAGTGAGCTTATAGAAAATGTGTATTGTATTCAGATTAAAACAAGTGAAACTAATAATGAATGTGACGTTTTATTTAGCAGAATTACATTATGTTGTTCTATCCTATCCAATATTTCCCATAATTCTAAGCAGATTTTCTGATGAACTGCCCCCACCCAGGGCCACCCCTGACTGATTATTGGTCTATTATTATTGGACTCCAAAAGAAAGAAAAACTTTAGTAATTCTGAAATGGAGGCACTGCTGCAAGAAGTTAGTGAAAAACAAGATATCATATTTAGTAGCGTCCGCAGTGGATACAAAGCAGAAAATAAAACCGATGCATGGAATGCAGTTACTCATGCAGAAGGGCGCAGAACTGATGAAGTAAAAAAGAAATAGTTTGATCTGAAATCTGAGGCAACAAAAATTACTTCCAAACATAGAAGACAGATGCTGGCCACTGGAAGGGGGAATCAATCACATATTATTGAATGGCAACGTTCCCCATTAACATAATTGATTTAAGGCAAGTTTATTTATATAGGCCTGGCACAATTTCCACACAATGGCAATTCAAAGTGCTTCACAAATGAGCAGAAGTGTAAGTGTATCTATTAAAACAACCATATAATGATGTGTAAAATTATGAAAATAATTAGTTACATTATAAAAAAGAGAAAATATTAAACTAGAAAGGATGGAAACGGTATAACTACTTAGTTTGCGCAAACATGTCAGCTCTCAATTGTGCGTAAGAGTGCTCTTGAGTGTGCGTCTATTCTGTTCTGACCTACGAACAAATCCCAAATGAGAAAACATTGATGCCAGAATCTTTGTGAAAACTGCGTACGTGGGGTTTAAGAACACATTTGTTCTTCAGAACGTTTGGTGAATGAGGTCCAATGACTCCTACATGAAGATGCTCAACTACCAGCCTGACACCTAACAGTTCATGTATGGTTAGAAATGGGGTGCTGCTCCATACAGCGCTAAGCATAAGTGAATACACCCAGGCTAAAGTTGACTAAAAAGAGGAATACAAAATCATCTTTTGGAAATTGATCTTATTTAATGCCTTAATTAAAAAAAAAGAGGACAAATACAACTTTTAAGGACAACAATTTTCTTTGTGAATGAATAATGTATCATAAATAAATAAATGTTCTTCCTTATAATACAGGGGGCATAAGTCAGTACACACCTATGTTAAATTCCCATAGAGGCAGCAGGCAGATTTTTATTGTTAAAGGCCAGTTATTTCATGGATCCAGGATACTATGCATCCTGATAAAGTTCCCTTGGCCCCCACATCATCACATACCCTTCACCATACCTAGAGATTGGCATGGTTTTATGTCGGTTATTTGCATTGAGAGATGATCTTAGGTAAAGTACCCCATGTTAATCTCTAGGTATGGTGAAGGGTATGTGATGATGTGGGGGCCAAGGGAACTTTATCAGGATGCATAGTATCCTGGATCCATCAAATAACTGGCCTTTAAAAATACAAATCTGTCTGCTGCCTCTATGGGAATGTAACATTGGGGTGTACTTGCTCTGTGACTTATGCCCCCTGTATTTTAAATTGGTGTCCTTAAAGGTTGGATTTGTCCTAATTTTTTTTTTTTTATTAAGGCATTAAGATCAATTTCCAAAAGATTATTATTTTATTCCTCTTTTTAGTCAACTTTAGCATGGGTGTATTCACTTATGCTTAGCACTGTACATGACCTGGTCGTGATGCAAATCAAAATGAATCGAATATTACATCATTCAAAACAAATCTCGTGTCCAAGAACACAGTCCTGATTTCTCCGGGTATGTGTCTGAAAGACATGCAGCGGAATCCTCTCACCTGTTAACAGGACGTTTGGACGCTTCCTCATCTTCATAGCTTGCTAGCAGCCAACACGTGTCTTGATAACGGCCACCTGAAAGACAAAATGTGCTTTATTATCTCTGCATGCCATTCTAGACACACTCTTTAGTCTCTACGCTAAATGTCAAAAACCCAACCTGAAAAAGAGGACTCTGACAAAATGGAAGACTCGGGTACCTAGCGAGATGTTTGCTATCACGTCGCCACACTCGCCAGCCTTCGCAGACTTCCACAAAACACTGCAGTAAACGGAGTGGCTTCACGTCAGTTTTACGTCAATAGACAATCCGTTTGCGGTGACCTGAATCCCCGGAGTTTAAAAAGGTAAACTTTATTGTATCATCATATAGCTCCTTCAACTTCAACTTTAGTAACATCAACGCTACTCCCTCTTTGAGTTACAAATTAGTTCTCATTACGCCCGAACAAAAAGCTTAAAGTGACGGAAACACCGTGTGGGCTTCTCACACATCAAATGGTCAAACAAGGTAACGTTAAGTTAGTACAGAGATGTTGTTGTAATTAGCTCAACATAACATGAGTTTACGTCAGCTAACCCCTTCCATTCTGCACTCGACATGTGAATGTAGTTAGTGTATTATCATCCAGGGGCCATTGACAAAGATTAAAATGTGTTTTCAGCAGAAATGTGCCACTTAGCGGGAGGTGTGTGGATATCTTTATATATATATATTTTTCGCAGCACACAAGGAAAAAAGAAGCGAAGCTAAAGATAATGTGAAACCTCAAACATCTACCCAGCCTCTCTTCTCTTCATGCTCTATACTAAGAGAACTATGTTGTGTTTTTGCTGCCCTGTGTTAGCCACAGTGTTGGAAGAAGTATTCAGATCCTTTACTAACTGTAAGTAAAAGTACTAATACCACACTGTAAAAATACCAGTAGGTCTACCAGCCCTGCATTGCACATGTTACTTAAGTAAAACTATGTAAGTATCAACAGAAGAACTTACTTAAAGAATCCATTCTTAATGACTGGTTAGGTGGATCTAAAATCACCACTACCAACTAACTAACTGTCCCGCTGCTGTTCAGGTTCCCGGTTGGTCGTTGAACTGCTCCCCTCAATGTGAAGCACCGCGGGGAAGGATGGACAAGCTTTCTGTGGCAGATAAAGCTGCTTCAAGCAAAGTGAGTTATCTAACGGTAGATGACTACAACAGTACATTGTGTGTGTGTGTGTGTGTGTGTGTGTGTGTGTGTGTGTATGTGTATGTGTTTATTATGTTTATGTTTATTATCTAGATCCCCATTAGCTACTCCATTAAGCAGCAGCTATTCTTCTTGGGGTCTCAACAATTTTCATCAAACACAGCATAACACACAAACACTAAACATAACAGCATGACAATATAACAATATAAGCTCTACCATGTACAAAATATTACCACTCTCTGGGTATAATATGAAATAAATATCACATTTCAATTGCCATAGCTCATTATACAGTCATTATTAATTACATAATTACAGTTACTCCAAAGTAAATAAATACAGTCTCAGTCTTTTGGAAAAACTAACATTGGGAGTCTCTGAAGCCAAACACAACGGGAGCGAGTTCCATGCCACCATTGCTCTATAACACAATGTTCTTTGAAGTTGATTTGTTCGACAAACAGGTAACAAGAAACGCCCTTCACTTGATTGGCGAGTGGAATGAGTATGAACGTCACTGAAGAAAGTCAATCTTTTATAAATAATTTCAGGAGCTTTTGTAATAATTATATTTTTTAAGAATTTAATAAGAGAATAATTAATTCAGCTTCTTACATGAAGCCATGCTAACTGATTGTGCATGTCCCTAATAGTTCTTCTAAAAGAACAGTTAAGGACAAGACGAGAAGCTTTATTTTGTGCAATCTGTAATCTGTTTAAATTATTCTCTGTAGTTGCGGCCTAAATGATGGAACAATAGACCAGATGACACAAAACTGTTGATTCCACCAACGTTTTCCGTATGCAAATTGGTATGCTTTCCCTGCAATGGCGAACTACAGCCATACTCCTGCCCATTTTATTCAATATTAGTTTTATCTGAGCGTTCCAGGTCAACCTGTTGTCCACAATCACACCGAGCAATTTGGCCTCAGCCACTTGTTCAATGATCACACCACCAACTGACAAGTTCAGAGCAGGGGAATCTTTTAAAAGACGATTAGATCCCAACATCATACATTTACTCTTCGCAACATTAATAATTAACTTATTTTCTATGTTCCAATTTTCAATTAATTTTCGTTCATTAATTAATAATAGTATTAAGTCTGGTAGAGTCATAATCAGACACAAAAATAGTCAAGTCATCTGCATATAGGGCGATAGTGGCACACCTCAAAATAAAAGACATCATTAATAAAAATAGAAAATAACAGTGGTCCAAGGCAACTCCCTTGAGGTACCCCACAACGCAGAACCTTTGTCTCAGAATAACTACCATTAAACAGTACATTGAACTCCCTATTAGTAAGATAGCTATAGATCCATTGGATTGCACACTTTTCAAATCCATAACAAATTAATTTTTTCAATAATAAATCACGATCAATTAAATCAAATGCTGCACTCAGATCTAACATTACCGTACCAACTCATTTTGTATCGTCAATTTCATGCAACCAGTCATCCGTCATCTGAACTAAGGCTGTCGAAGTAGAGTGCCCTTTCTTATAAGCATGTTGATAAAGTGAATTTAACCCATTTTAGGAGAAGTACAAATTGATTTGATCATAAACTATTTTCTCCGTAATCTTACTCAAAATTGGCAGAATACTTATAGGTCTGCCATTTCTCCCAGAAAAATGTTCCCTTTTGTTTTTAGGTAGAGGCACAATTTTAGCTTTTTTTCCAATTAGCAGGAAAAGCACATTTTTCCAAAGTGTGTGTGTGTGTGTGTGTGTGTGTGTGTGTGTGTGTGTGTGTGTGTGTGTGTGTGTGTTTAGAATTCCAGAAACAAGATGTCATCAGTAAGCTATAGCAGAGGTTCCTGATCTCTGTTCAGCCAAACACCCTTACAACATAGAGACGATATCCCGGGGACCCCCTCAGATCCCTAGGAATAGTTTGACGGAGCATATTTTATTTACACTTCGAGGGTCATACTTATGTTAAAGAACGACACGAGAGAACTGATTAGACAGATATTAGACATGTATTAAATATATTTGCAGATTGTAATAGCTCTAGATTTGTTTGATTAGAAAGTAATCTATATAGATTTTGGAATTAAAATATAATTCATTGAACTATGAAGCCTTTTGTAAAAAAAAAAATAAAATAAAAAAAGTAATTATAATTTAACTGAATGAATCTGAAAACTTTTCATGGACCCCCTAGAGAGTGCTATGGACCCCTGCTGGTCCCCAGACCTCAGTTGAGAACCACTGAGCTATAGGATGAGTGTAAATATATAACGCTAGTACAGTTTGTAAAAGGAAAAGTAAGGTACCAACTCTTCACTAAGCCGGCTAGCAGGACCCCTGCCTCCCCCTGTAGATTATATATTTAACATCGGGCTCTGTCTAGTAATCATTTTTAGTTGGGCTGTGATTATAAACTTTGACCTATTGTACACATCCTCCTTTAATTGTTCCATGTGAATCTTAAATCTTTTTTGTTTGACTGTGTTTATAATAGCTGAACCGCTGGGTGGATCCGTCCTTCACTGATTTGTCAGGGGAAAGCTTTGCTCCGTCAAGAAGGAGAAAGGGCAGCCAGGTTTTGTGCCCCAAGGCTGAGCCGAAGAGGCCCAGGAAGAGGACCAAAGAGGCGGGCAGCTCGGAGCTTCACACGTCCTACCTGCTGAAAGAGGTGGCCCAGAGAGACCAGGATGAGTCCTGGGTGGACAGACACGCACCCCGTTCACAGGTCAGCATCGTCGCTTCTGACATTTGTTCTTATATCTGTGGCTGCATCCCAGGTTCTGAAATTGTATCCCAGACTCCTCCACTTGCCTCCCTTCCTCGCATCAGTCAGGAAATCTTCTTGTTTCTAGTAATTGTTACTATGTTCAATTTCAATTTTTTTTATAGTGTCAGATCATAACAAAAGTTATCTCGAGACATTTTACAGATAAAGTAGGTCTAGACCCCATTCTAGTTACAAAGACCCAACAATCCCCCCTCCTGTGTGTGTTTGTGTAGGCTGATCTAGCTGTCCACAAGAAGAAGATAGAGGAAGTGGAGAACTGGATGAGAGTTCACTCAAACGCATCAAAGGTAATAGAAGTATCACAATTTCAGTAAATGAACCTTGTCTCCTTGCATTGTCTGTGAGGAGCTGTTCGGACCTTTTATTTAGTGATATAAATACCAACACACCCACTTCCTTCCTGGTAAACTATACGCTGCGGTTATGTACGTAGTAGTCTCGCTTTGCCAGACCCTCCTCCAAAGCGCTCTGAAGGAGGGTCTGGCTACTCCACGCAGCATTCGGGGATGGGAGGAAAACGTGCTCTGGTTTAATGGCACTTCTTTAAACCAATCAGAATCGTCATGGGCGGTGCTAAACTCTGCACAGAGCCGCAGCAAAATAGTCGTGCAACAGAAAACTCAGATTGGACAGATAGTCTAGCTAGCTGTCTGGATTTACCCTGCAGAGATTTGAGGAGCAGTTAACCAGAGTCCTCAGAAATCCAATTCCAACACAAAGAAAGTGGAAGGAAACGGAAAATACATGCATCCGGCGGAATTTCCTGTACCACCGGAGCAATCCCAGAAGTGGAACGCAAAGGATATAGACTACATACGTAGGTACGTGGAGACATGGACCATACGCTCTTGCCTGACGTGCACCTCTCAAAGGTTTTTACTACCCGACACGGTGACGCACGTTGCTCGGCTGTGGCTTGGTTTTTCTGCTACAGATATCCCACTGTGGTCAGAGAACACAGGGGATACACTTTTTTATTTATTTATTTTTTTTAAGATTATTTTTTGGGCATTTTTAGGCCTTTATTCAGGAATGAAAGGGGAGAGAGGGGGGAATGACAATGCAGCAAAGGGCTGCAGGTCGGAGTCGAACCCGCGGCCCGCTGCGTCGAGGAGTAAATCTCTATACAGTTTATGGGCGCCCGGATAGCTCAGTTGGTAGAGCTGGCGCCCATATATATAGTGGTTTACTCCTCGACATCCATTTATTTGGTTAAAAATATCGTTATCGATATTTGATTTTCTCGATATCACTTAGCTGTAGTCTTAAGTGAAGCTGGAGGTTCAGTTTGGGCTTGGCTATTGTCATCTACAGGGTGGTATCTTGCTGCTGACGGGGCCGTCAGGCTGTGGAAAGACTGCCACAGTCCAGGTTTTGTCTCGAGAGCTGGGCCTCAGGGCTCAGGAGTGGACCAACCCCTCCAACCTGGAGCCATACAGCAGCAGCCAGCATGGTGAGGGGGAACCCTAGCTTTACTGTCCTACCTGCCTCATTCCTATCCGTTCACTGTCAAATAGGGCTGCACAATTAATCGCAACTGTATCAAAATCGCAAGATCGACTAGTGCTATATCCAAATCACAGCGTGAGGCAATGTTTGTTAAAGGTAAAATACTGTATGTGTCAAACCATTCTGAATGAAGTATTGTGGAGCTGCAGAGACATCCCGGCCTACAGATCGTATCCTACAGACTACAGAAAACATCTTTGATTGGCACAAATCCTCACATAAATCACACTATAATCATTTTTTGTAATTTTAATAATTTTCAATGAAAAAGAGAACAATGATACAAAAATGATTATTCCCTCCAATATTGTGAATCATACTCGCAATATCAGTCAAAATAATCTCAATTAGATACTTTCATCATATCGTGCAGACCTACTGTCAAACAAAGAATTAGCATGATGGTATTAGCATTAATATTAAAGATAATGACTTTTTGGATGGAAAAAACTGCCCCTAAGTGACCACCCTGTTTTTCTGACACGTCTCTAATTCTCCGTCTGTTGTCAGAATGGAGGATGAATGGCTTCCCCTGCAGCTCCCAGGTTACCCAGTTCCAGGACTTCCTCCTCAGAGCACACAAGTACAACTGCCTGAAGATGGTGGGCGATGGAGGAACTACAGCCAGAAAGCTCATCCTGGTGGAGGTATGTACTACACTTTCAACTGAAGCCACTATTCCTGTATAGATAGGCATTTATTGATCCTTTCGGAAATTCATCTTGCACCATACAGCTCATCGGATAGACAGACAGACCACAGACAACAACAGGACCACTAAACCCACCCCGCACACCAACAACAATACACAACACCAAGTATCTCTACATTATAAAATAGTAAAGTGCAGTATTATTAACACTGATGGGCTATCAATAGTAAGGTGCAACGTCATCAGTGACATTTTAATATTCTACCAAAGTGCAGTATTATCACACAGAAAGGATCAAGTTCTTTTCTCTAACTTATTCAGTAGTGTAATTAGGGTTGGGCATCGTTTGGATTTTAACAATTCTGATTCCAATCCTGATTTTTCCTTTTGATTCCGGTTCTTATCAATTCTCGATTCCCTTTGAGGGGTGGAGTTGAAACTGGTCACATGCCTATTTTCACAAAAAAGAGGAAAGTTTTATTTTGATTCAGTGGTGGGTTGCAGTTTTACAGCTTTTTCAGTGTAAAATAAAGCCACACTAGAGCGCTGTTTACTGTGCTCCACGGCTGCAACACAACAAGCGCCTTCAGAAACCCAAAGTTGCGCATATTACATTGGGAAGCGATGATTGGATTTGCAACCAAATCCTCTAAACAATTTCAAACGATTCCAATAAAGAAACGATTCTATGGGAATTGTAATTTTTGAAATGATTCCAAGTAGGAATCGGTTCTCGATACCCAATCCTAAGTGTGATGCTGGTAGGAATAAATGATTTGCGAGCCCGGTTGGTTTGTAAGGACGGCACCCTACATCTTCTGCCTGATGGCAGCACCTCATGCGCCTGGAATAGGGGATGTAGCCCGTCACCGCAAATTGCTTGTCCTTTCCTCACCACCCTGGATTCACAGATCGTGGTCAGAGAATTGTACCGTATTTGTACTGATGTATTTTCTTAGATGTACCTGTGAAATGTTCTATGTTCAACTGTGTAAGTTACTTTTTTCCCTTTGCCATGCACTCCTCATATTATATGGCATAGTTATGTTTTGTGTGATGAACTAATTACCTGTGTTCCTCTTAAAGCCTCAAATGTTGTGTGACAGGATTGCGACAGATTTACGTTCACTGAAGCTAAAACCATATGGCATCTTTTTGGGCTGAACGATTTGGGCAAAAAATTGCGATTTTTCTGCCAGATGTTACGATTTATTCACTGTGTGACAGATAAAACATGTTATGGAGCATTATAACATGAGACACCATCTAAGCTGCTTCTTATACAAGGATGAGAAAATGGATATGAACTGCCAGCAATAAGTGTTTTTCTTTCAATAAGCATGGGACATTGAACAGTCAAACACAGAACATTTATCACAAAGCTAAAGTTATAATAACATAATAATAATAAAAGTATTCCAATAGAAAAATACATCAGGACTTTTCTGTAAACTGAAATGTGTGATATGACTCAGTTCAACAGCAGCATCTACATATTACACCTTCTACCATCATGTTAAATAAAGTTATACAAAATAAATAAAACATCTACTGATAATAGGACATTTCTGGAAACAATCTGAAGTGTACCATTATTCCAGCATATCTTATGAAAAAAGACCAAATTTAAACCAAATGTTTCACCAAACATTTAACGAAACGTTCACATTTGATTAATCACGGTCTTCACGATTAGCTAATCGCATTCTTTCAAATTGCAATTTCGATTTGAAAACGATTCCTCGTTCAGCCCTAGCATCTTGTTTTTAGCACCAGCTGTCTTTCATCTGCAGCCGTGTGCCCAGAGGACATTTCTCCATCATTGAAGTCTTTTTGTCTCTCTGACTGGATACCCATGGCCTATTACGTACATCCCTTAAAACTATTAGGTGGAACAGTAGGTTGCACTTTCATGTGCATCAAAGGCGTACCCAGTCGAGAACTCTTTTGCAATTATGTAAGCACATAATGTCATCTGAAAACTGCTGCCCTGGCTACAAAAACAATGCAACTGATCTCAGCTGGTATTCTGTCTGGAATGGAGAGGAATGGAAATTTGTGACCCCAAACTTTTGAACGGTAGTGTATGAAGAGAGCGTTTCCACTGACTGTTATCAGCATGCATTATTTTCTTACCTAATGTTGTGTATTGACTTTGTCTGATGACTGATACATTGGTCTAAAGCTGATTTGTTTAGATTGATTGGGAAACATACCTGAGTTAACACTCGAGCATCACTTGTTCCTCCTCAGGATTTCCCAAACCAGTTCTACAGGCAGCCTGGCAGCCTGCACGATATCCTGAGGTGAGATCACAGTTTCCCCCGTACATTTGCTTTCTTGCTTTTACACAGAGAACCAGGAAAAGATCTGTTGCTATGATGACACACAGCTGGAAGCCACTATGTTAAAGACAGAAGCATAGTGACCAGTACCAGCGCTACTGGTTTAACTTTGCAGCTTTTAGTGTGTCCATTTTTTGTGTAAAAGAGAATGATAGTAAGCCTTGGATAGGGCTGGGTACTGAATTCAATATTTCTTAGGCACCATCTGAATTGTCTTTAAAGTATCGAGTAACGAAAAATGCCTCGTCATTCAATACCCAATTTCAATCCCTTGAGCAGTACCAACGTCAGTGAGCCAATCAGCATGCAGCATGCTTCTACCAAGATCTAATAATGTCTGTGATTGGCTGTCTAACGTTACACGTCGTAGAGACACGCAGGAAAAACTCTACCTTACACAGAGACGGCTCACGTAGTCGGAGCTGGAAAATAAATACAAAGATTTGTGTCGTAATGTTGTAATGTTGTAATTTCTTTTTCTTTTTTAAAATTGATATTGAAAAAAGTTTAGGAACCAGTATTGAAATCACGATATTGGTATCGGAAATGTTTGAGCAATACCCAGCCCTAGTCTTGGAACCTTTCTTGCTGTCGTTAAGATACATTTCGTCGTGAGCATTAGGAGCTTGTGGGCCTGATGAAGGCCTTTCTACAGGACATATGGTGGTTATTGATTGTATTCAGTACTATTAGAGATGGTCCGATACCGTTTTTTTCCATCTTGATACCGATTCCGATACCTGAACGTGCGTCTGAATGTGTCTTATGTTTTATCGTGTTTTAAAGGTGCTCTAAGCGATGTTGGGTGACGTTACTTCTTGTTGACGTTCAAAGTATTGTCAAACAAAACGGAGGCTAGCTCGCCCCTCCCTCATCATCCCGTTTGTGGAGCCTGGGCTGTCTACAGAGACCGTGTTTTTTTTTTTTACAGTGTGTTCAGGGGACAGGCAGCTAGCAGATAGTGAAGAGATGTTTTTTACTGTGTGTTCAGGGGACAGGCAGCTAGCAGATAGTGAGATGTTTTTTACAGTGTGTTCAGGGGACAGGCAGCTAGCAGATAGTGAAGAGATGTTTTTTACTGTGTGTTCAGGGGACAGGCAGCTAGCAGATAGTGAAGAGATGTTTTTTACTGTGTGTTCAGGGGACAGGCAGCTAGCAGATAGTGAGATGTTTTTTACAGTGTGTTCAGGGGACAGGCAGCTAGCAGATAGTGAGGAGATGTTTCCTGTATGTGACAAAAAATGTTGTAACCTAAAAAACACGTTACATCACTTAGAGCACCTTTAACAGGAGTATACTACTATCCTTGTGTGGATGTGAAATTTTTTCTATCTTTTTTGTCAGCCTGGCTCAGGTTTAAGTGTTTGTGAAACATTAACAAACACAAACAATGAATGCTTTCTTACCCTCAAAATTTCTTACCCTCAAAATGGCAAAAGAACATAAATAAATAAATTTCTTCTGGGCTAAATTCTGTGGTATCAGATCGGTGCATAAACTCCA
This sequence comes from Gymnocephalus cernua, assembly GCA_023631565.1. NCBI lineage: Eukaryota > Metazoa > Chordata > Actinopteri > Perciformes > Percidae > Gymnocephalus > Gymnocephalus cernua. Next base: position 41,403,722 of record CM042425.1, on the reverse strand, counting down.
GTACTCACCGATGCTGATACCAGCATTTCTGGCGGTATCTGAGTTTCTTTCCGATACTGGTATCGGTATCAGAACATCTCTACTAATTATGTATGTATCCATGAATTAGTTCTTTCTAATCCATGTGACCTGTGTATTTCCCTGCTCTGCGTGAGACCGTGTGCTGCTGTGTGTCTTCCAGGCGCTTTGTGAAGACGGGTCGATGTCCCCTGGTGTTCATAGTGTCCGACAGTCTGAGTGGAGACAGCAGCTCGCGCTTTCTTTTTCCCAGAGACATCCAGGAGGAGCTGGACATCAGCAGCATCAGGTTCCAAGTGTCACACACTGCTTGCTTTGATGTCTGACTGTCATGGAAACTAGGGCCACACGATATGAGGAAAAAATGCGATAACGTTGTTGAATATGGCAGTAACGATATAACTTACGATAATTAAACCAATATTAAAGTGTACTAAGTTCTGCTGCTTTCAGTATTCTGCTGAAATACATTGAATTGCTTGTTGAGTTAAAAAAAATTCCAACATTATTTACATAAATAAATTGAACATTGAATTAGATATAAAGGGCACCACTAAAAAAAGAATGATGTTTAAAGTGCAGTTTTTTTTCTCATATTTTCTTTCAACTAACTAAAAATCTCAGTGTCTTTTGCGAAATGTTGCAGCCTTTAGCTATGTGCTTATTAAAAAACTGCAAAGTGATGAAGAAGTGATGGCAATCAATATGCAAAAGAAAACAGTGTTTCTGAAATAAACAGATAGTCATAGCAGTAGAGTGGTGAGAATGACATGACTCTGTTGTACTGATTGAATGACTGCTTTTAGATCTAGATTTAGATTATACTGACTTTACCATGTATGCCTTTTATAGTACAGGTCATTTTATCACCTCTTAATGTTTGGCCTTTATATGTCCATGTTGATATGACTTAGACATTATTTGAATACCTGCCTTTATTTGAGAATTTTCAGTAATCTAATGTGGATGAACAGGTCATTGAATAAAGCTCTTCATCATCCAGGGGCCTGTACCATGAAGCAAGTTTTAGCGTTAACAAGGTAACTTCAGGTTCAACCCAGGGTTTTCTGTACCACGACGGTGGATTAGTTGTTACCGGGTTCAATCGCCGTGGTAACTTATGCTGAACACCTAACCTGGTCGGGAGCAGGTTATGTTGGAGATCAGAGATCAACCGGTGTTTTAAGTGTGTTGCCAATGCGCGCATTGGTTTGAATTATGTTTTTATATTTTTTATTTGCTCCCATGATCGCTTCCCACTGCCAGGGTTGCAACTGAAATAATAGGCTAAAGCAACGACAGTTTATGGAAAGGACAAGTGTAATTATGGTCAGATCTTGGTCCTGACTGATGGGGAGCTTATATTGATAAGCCTTGTAATTTACGCATTTAGAGTGTCTGCTTTTTTGCCAGCTTTTCTTCCTGTTTTAAGAAGCAGCGACTGGATTGCTTTTTGCTTGTAAACCGTGTCTGTGTTCTTCATATGTATGTAGAATTATAGTTTGCTGTTCTTATGTAAAATATGCGGCTCTGGTAGATGTTTGCGATTGGTCACGAAGTGCAAACACCGCCTCTTTTATGTGAACGCGCGCGTCTCTAGATTGGGAAACCCTGGGTCGACTGAACTAGTTGATAACCGCCTTCGTGACACAGCTTATGCAGGATCGCGGTTGTTAAGGTTAGTGAAGCCGGGTAACTGAAAGAGATCCAGGGCATGGTTAACTTGATTCGTAGTACAGGCCTCAGCTGACCAGCTTTTGTGCAGTGGAGGAATGTAACAGACGTAAGTGGAGAGGACATTTACTCAAGTACTGTACTAAAGTTCACATTTGAGGTACTTGTACTTTACTTGAGTCTTGTCTTTGTATTGTACTTTTTACTCCACTACATTCATCTGTTACAGCTCTAGTTACTAGTTACTTTACACATTACGATTTCTGCACACAAAACACATGTAGTTTATAAAATCTGATGTTTTATTCTAAAGTAAACTAGTCAACAATATAACGGCTACAAGTCCAGCTGAGATGATCAGACCATTAAACACACAACTGGTTGGATCCTTTACACACACTACAATGTTTTAATACTTTAACTACATTTTCCTGATGATACCTACCGACTTTTACTTAAGTAACATTTTTTGTTTGTAACAGAGTATTTTTACAGTGTGGTATTTGTACTTTCACTTAAAGGAACACGGCGACTTATTGGGACTTTGTCTTATTCCCCGTATCCCCCAGAGTTAGATAAGTCCATACATACTCTTCTCATCTCCGTGTGTCGTAACTCTGTCTGACTCACCCACCGCTAGCCTAGCTTAGCACAGATCCTGGAGGTAACCGGCTCCAACTAGCCTAGCTTAGCACAGATCCTGGAGGTAACCGGCTCCAACTAGCCTAGCTTAGCACAGATCCTGGAGGTAACCGGCTCCATCTAGCCTAGCTTAGCACAGATCCTGGAGGTAACCGGCTCCATCTAGCCTAGCTTAGCCCAGATCCTGGAGGTAACCGGCTCCATCTAGCCTAGCTTAGCACAGATCCTGGAGGTAACCGGCTCCATCTAGCCTAGCTTAGCACAGATCCTGGAGGTAACCGGCTCCATCTAGCCTAGCTTAGCACAGATCCTGGAGGTAACCGGCTCCATCTAGCCTAGCTTAGCACAGATCCTGGAGGTAACCGGCTCCAACTAGCCTAGCTTAGCACAGATCCTGGAGGTAACCGGCTCCAACTAGCCTACTGCTCCCAATAAGTGACAAAATAACACCAACATGTTCCTATTTACATGCTGTGATTTGTATAGTCACAGCGTGTACAAATAACAAGGTCACATGAGACACAGCCATCTTCTAACTGTATACATACTGGGAACTATATTCTCAGAAGGCGAAGCACTGCTACTTCTGCTACTTGGGCGGAGTGATTTGCTCGCAGCACCTGAGAAGCCCCGTGGTGAGGAGCAGAGAGGAACAACGGGGCTTTTTAGGTGTTGCGCTAATCACTCCGCCCAAGTAGCAGAAGCAGCAGTGCTTGTGTTCCTTACGTAAAGGATCTGAATACTTCTTTCAACACTTGTTTTGTGTGTTGTCTATTTCCAGTTTTAATCCGGTGGCTCCAACCACGATGATGAAGGTCCTGACTCGAGTTTCAACCCTGGAGGCAGGAAAGGTGAAAGGAAGCCTTGCAGTTGATTACACATATTGGCACGAGTTTTTATGTGTTTTAACACAGTGTTTTTTTCCCCCATGATTCCAAGCAGAGCTGTGGGAGGATGTGCGTCCCAGACCAGGCAGTGTTGGAGACGCTGTGTTCAGGAAGCTCGGGAGATATTCGCAGTGCCATCAACAGCCTCCAGTTCTCCTCCCTCCCAGGTCAGGCCACACCACAGGGGGGTACTCACATGCACACATGCATACCATGACATTTGATTTAAATGACCACACAGCCTTTCCTCAGAACAAATATTCTTGCCCTTTCTCATCACCTGACATCAAATATCTTCTATCATCATTGTTACTTTTCCAGACACGTCATTGGAAAAAGGGCTGGGGAGGTTGAAGGACAGGCAAACTTCGCTGGGCAGAGCTGTTTCCAGAACAAACCAGAGGAAGAAGAAGTCCAAACTGACAAAGGAGCAGGATGGGGAGCAGGCTATTGGAGGGAAAGACGCTTCTCTGTTCCTGTTCAGAGCACTGGGGAAGATCCTGCACTGCAAACGTGAGTCGCATATATCCAGGGCCACATGGAATCTGTGGACGCACAATTCAGCAGAATTATCTGCAGAATTTTCTGCAGGTTTTCCCGCAGATTTTCTTTATTTTTTTGGGGGGTTTATTTTTTGGCATTTCGGCCATTATTGTGACAGCTTGGACATGAAAGGGAAGAGAGAGTGGGAATGACATGCAGGAAAGTGCCGCAGGTCGGAATCAAACCCGTAGCCATTGCGTCGATGTGTCAATCTTTATATATGGGCGCACGCTCTACAACTCACCGCACATTTTAAACCAATTAAAATCTAATATCGTGCCATAAAAACACATCAATGAGCTGACCTTCAGTAATTGTAACTGACACAGAGGCAAACAGTGTGTATGCTTCAGGGCTTTAACTTTTGCCCAAAAATCATATTCGAAGTTTGTTTGTTTATTAATATTAATATTTTAATATATTTGAATCTTTATTAATAATATTTTGACCATTAAATGCCTTCAGTAAGACCTATATTGGTATCAAACTTACGTTGTATATGTCGATGAAATGGGCTGTGACCGTAACATAGGACTCAGTAGCCAAAAACTCCACCCATCAGTGGTCAGTGCGAGTTTTTCTCCACGCAACATTTCCTTATGCCAGCTTTGGTTGTGTCGTACAGCTTCGCTATTTTACCATTCATGGTCCTGTAGCAGGGGATCTTGAATCTTGGCTCCAGCTCGTGGACGAAAGCTTGAAACCCGCTCCCATATATCACGTTAATGGGCCTCATATCTTCGTAAACGAACCGTGTCAGCAAATCTGTCGCTCTATTTTGCATAGACGGGCGGCGGGCCCTACATATTTTACATATCGCTTTGTCCTCACTCGTGATTTTTCTCTGTTTCTTTGGCAACCCAAAGTAGCGCCACACGTTGCTTTTCAAATTGTCAGGAGTGTAGATTTCTAACTCCTCGTCAGGTGTGGTTGTTGTAGGCGTTGGCGCGGCCATTATTTTGGTAAATAGGCGCTAACCAGGACGCTAATGTCAACTACAGGAGCCCAGATGACCAATAATAGCCTTGCTAATGAGTTCGCGATTCACAACTTCACCAGGCGTGAAAATGCCTCGGAATCTGAATTGAAAACAACGTTTACAAGCAAACACATTTACAAAAAAATAATGCCCATAACGGGTTCGAAATTCGAATATTATGCCTAATATTCGTTCGAATCAAGGAGTCAAAGCCCTAGTATGCTTGGTTGTTTTTTCATTAACAGGAGGGAAACATGAAGATGCCGAAGCAACTGGACCTGGTCTACCATCTCACCTGTCTCACCATCACAGAGAAGCATTACTTGTAGACCCTGAGGTGCACACACGCTTTTCTTTTAGCTTTAACCAGTTACAAACCGCATGGCCAAATGTCATCACTGCGACCCTGACTGTCTGTGTGTCTATGTGTCCATGTTCAGCTGGTTGTTGAGCGTTCCCACATGTCTGGAGAGTTCTTCAACCTGTACCTGCACCAGAACTACGTGGACTTCTTCTCTCAGTTGGAGGACGTGGACCGAGCCAGCGAGTATCTGTCTGACGCCGACCTCCTCACTTCTGATTGGACGGTCAGTCTGTCCCTAGACATTAAATAGTAATATGAATGCTTTGATCAGTAAAATCTGAACCAAAGTGTTCTTGTTGTTTGCATTAGGAATGTGTTTTCACATTAATTTAGCATACCACCAGTCCCATGAGTCATGATACCAAGACTGTTAGGAAGCATTTATACTGCAAATAGCACTATGTTGAGAAAAGATGGCAGTGAGATGATGAACTAACATCAAGGAAGCCCATTTGAAATGAAAACGTTGAAGGCTAATCACACAATACAGCCCAGTGGTTTATAATACTATGAGACAAGACTTTACAACTCTGGAAAATTCTGACAACACCAGTCCTTTCTCCCATGTAGTCGGTCGTCCTACTGTCAAAAAAATGTAGATGTAGTAGTAGAGATTGGGCTGCCCCCTCTTAGTGGATTAGTTGACTAATTGGTTGTTTTTGTCTTGGTCGACTAAGATTTCTTTAGTGGATTAGTCATTTTTTTTATGCTTTTTTCATGCTGAATGACTTATTTCCAAAAAAATGTCTGAGCACAACTCTGGTACACACACGATTTAAAGTGGTGCTTTTGAATGATGCTTTGTGGAGAAACTCAGTTTTACAGATGTGTTGAAGTCAACTAATCAATTAGTCGATAAAATTGAATGAGTGCTAGTCGACTAAGAATTTCTTAATTCAAGGACAGCTCTAGCAGAGAGTGAGACTTAAATGTGTTTTTTATTGATTTAGTCTTGCATTGTCAGACCTTTCTCCACAGCGCTGTGGAGGAAGGTCTGGCTAGTCCACACAGCATTCCTGGATGGGAGAGAAACGTGCTCTGGTTTATTGCAATTTCTTTAAACCAATCGCAATCGTCTTGGGTGGCGCTAAGTGCTGGACGGAGCCACGGTGTTGCTGCAAAATAGCTTCGAGAAGGAACTTGTTTTGGTGGAACGTGTATGTTCAAAAGTAGTTATAGTCGTGCAACAGAAAACTCAGATTGGACAGATAGTCTAGCTAGCTGTTTACCCTGCAGAGATCTGAGGAGCAGTTAACCAGAGTCCTCAGAAATCCACTGGAGGTTAGAACGCCAACACAAAGAAAGAGGAAGGAGACGGACATCCGGCGGAAAAATAAAGGACATCCTGCGTAATTTCCGGCGGCACCGGAGCAATCCCGGAAATGAAACATTGTTGATTTGGACTAGTATTGATATGGGTTAGGTGGTAACAATATGGTCCACGGTGGATTCCCTGTGAACAACAATCCGTTGCGTCTGTATAACACGCTCTGCTGTGCTGTTTTCAGAGTCGCAGCACCATGGGCCACTATGGGTCTTCAGTGGCCACCAGGGGGCTCCTTCACTCCAACTCTCAGCAGGTTTCTGTTGGCTTCAGACCGCTTCACAAACCCAACTGGCTGCTGGTCAACAAAAAGGTAAGACCCATTGTTCTGTCATGATCTTAGCTGTGGTTTAACGTTTAGGACTGGTCTGTGTTGTCTGGAACAAAAACATGCAGTCTTTTGAACTTAACGGCATAAAGAGGGTAACTGACAACTAAAGCGAGATTCATGATATATATATATATATATATATATATATATATATATATATATATATATATATATATATATATATATATATATATATATCATTTATATATATATATATATATATATATATATATATATATATATATATATATCATTTATATATATATATATATATATATCATTTATATATATATATATATATATATCATTTATATATATATATATATATATATATATCATTTATATATATATATATATATATATATATATCATTTATATATATATATATATATATATATATATCATTTATATATATATATATATATATATATATATATATATCATTTTTATATATATATATATATATATATATATATCATTTATATATATATATATATATATATATATATATATATTTATATATATGTCATTTATATATATATATATATATATATATATTTATATATATGTCATTTATATATATATATATATATATATATATATATATATATATATATATATTTATATATATGTCATTTATATATATATATATATATATATATATATATATATATATATATATATATATATATATATATCTATGTCATTTATATATGGTGGAGTAATGGTTTACTCCAGTTATGAATGACATGGATCAAAGATTTGTGGCTGTGTTTTAGTTGTTAAAATAGTGATGTGATATATGATCAGGAGTTGCGCTGTTTATTTATTCACTCGCTGTCTGTCAGCTGCTCATATTGAAAACCAATGCATCTGGTGTTGCTCCATTGTTTCTAAGACGAGGAAGTGTTAACGAAGTGCAGTGTGTTCGCAAACCTCCAAATCGCAGTCCACCGAACTATAGGTGTGAAAGCGACTTACTTACAACATCTTTAAATATTTATAACGTTCCTCAGATCAGAAAGTTTGAATATGAACGGTTTAGAGCTGCAAAGATGGATTAATTGATTTAGTTGTTAAACATTAAATAATCGCCAACTATTACGATAATTGACAAATTGGTTTGAGTTCTTTTTTTATGAAAAAAAAGTAAAGAAATTCTCTGATTCTGGACATTTTATAGACCAAACAACTAATCGATTAATCAATAAAATAATTGACAGATGAATGGACTATGAAATAATCATTAGTTGCAGCCCTAGAATGGATCACCCCAAACAATTGGACAGTGTTGTAGATCAGCTTCCTCTAATGTGTCTCATGTGGAAGTAGACTTTAAATGTAGCAGCGGTAGATAACTAAAGATGGTAATGAGACTGATACTGTTCTGATGTCTTTCCTTCAGCACCGAGAGAACTGCCTGGCTGCCCAGTCGCTGTTCAGGAGCTTCTGTCTGACACCAGTCAGCCTGCAGACGGAGCTGCTGCCATACCTGGCCCAACTCACCAACCCTATGAGGAACCAAGGTAACACACACACACACACACACACACACACACACACACACACACACACACACACACACACACACACACACACACACACACACACACACTCACAGAGAGACACACACACACACACACACACACACACACACACACACACACACACACACACACACACACACACACACACACACACACAGAGACACACACACACACACACACACACACACAGAGACACACACACACACACACACACACACACACACAGAGAGACACACACACACAGAGAGACACACACACACACACACACACACACACACACACACACACACACACACACACACACACAGGCTGGGACAGTGTTTGTGCCCCTTTTGGTTATATCACTGTCATGTGACCCAGATAATGTAATAACACAGGTACACAGCCTGTGAAGTAAACCACACCTCTTTATTATCTGTATAATAAAGAGGCGTGGTTTAACTGTATCCCCCCCCCTTGTCATTTTGGTTGCTATGAACACAGATGTGTGTATAGGGTCAGTGCCAACAACTAGCATAGCTTTAGCTCAACCGTCTGACCAATAATCACTTATGTAATTACAATTTGGCATATCTAAACAAAATCAACAGCTACCATCAACAGTCATACCTCGTAGTACCTTAGCTAATGATAGCAATTCATTGCGGTTAGACAAAGAAACGTTAAAATAAATTGACAATTATGTAATAATTGTCAAAGGCCTGACCAGTACTGTAAAACACTGCTGAGGAATGTCATTTCTGAATGTGAACAAAGGTAATTAATGTGCTTTTATCACCCTTAAATCTTTTTTCCTGTTAGAAGATCGTGAGAAATTTCATTTGGAAGAGTTTGTCTGTTGCTAACGTTTCTGAGGATTTCTAACAGATGTGCTCTGTGCTTCACTGTGTCCCCCAGCTCAGATAGCTTTTATCCAGGATGTGGGCCAGATGCCACTGAGGAGGTTCCCCGGCAGGTACAGTACACATTTTATCTTACCATAATGCAGTTGGATTCAAGTGTCTGTGGGTGAGCCCAGAGTCTGCAATCCAAAAGACCCAACCAGCCTTTACAGCAGCAGTCTGTACTGAGAAATGAGATAACTAAGGACCACAGCCAGAATCCAAACCAGGGACATCAATAGTGGAATATTAGATGCTTCGATCAAAGGAGCCTGATTCGACTTCGCAGAGGTGTGAAGTCCAGTTTAGACCAAAGATTTGCGAAGAGTTGAAATTTGCAAGACGAGACGGTTCATCATCTCAATAGGAACAACTCTTTGTACTTTCGTTCTAGAGTTTAGATTCTCTGCCCGAGCCCGAACTTGAGCCGACCCAATATTTCCCGACACTATTCTCGGGCTGGGCCTTTGATCAAGCATTTGTCTTTTTTTAATCATTACTTTATTAGCCTAATTGGGTGGGGAGAAAGCTATGCCGTAATCAGAAATATTATTTTAGGCCTAAGTAACAAATGTGTACAAAGTTGCACAAGTTAGGCTACAAAGTTACAAAATGCAACACGTGTCATGTGCTGCGTCTCCTCCACTCGCACACAACACAGCGGGCCTGCTGTGCTGTATTGTGTAGCTTAAGTGTAACATGGAGCTTGAAGATGTAAAGAAAACAAACAGGAGAATTCACTTTGAGCAAGTTTGGAGGAAAGTCGGAAGTATGGAACCATTTTAAACAAGTCGTGGGCAGTGAAAACATGCAGTATGTGTTGGCTTTGTCGAGTGCATTAACTTTGGCACGCTGCAAAAAAACGGGGCCTCACATGAAGCAGGCTTCCCTGAGAAAAGATGATAGTCAGCCTTCACTGTCCTCTTCTGTTACTTCTCCAAGCATACCCCTGAGGGCGAGGCAAGCCCTCACAGAGAAATGCATTGAGTTTTTTTTTTTTAAGGTTTCATCATTCGGATCCATTTGCCTTCCATTCCATTCTGAATAAACAAGCTACGCTGTATACATGCTTCGTCCTTGTTGCATTATTCATTAAGATAATTCTAAAACGATTTATGTAGTTCCAACCATCACACTGTCTGTGTTTAATCATGGTCATTTCATTTTAACGATAAAATAGTTCTGAATGTTTTTGACAAATAGTCTTGACTCTGGGGTAACCTTACTTGCTTTTTACTTTAAGAGGCTGCTGATGGAAACATTTCAACACTACTGATGATTCATTACTTAGCTGTTTAAAGCTGGAGTGCGGAACTTTTACATATAAATGAAGGACCGTTGCATGCAAGCTCCTGCCGAACGGGTTCACACGGTACTGATTAAGCCTACCACCGCCAGGGAAAGCTCTCTGTATCAGTCACACTTTATTCATCACATCATTTCACAATAATACATGCATGTGTTTTAATACATTCATGTGTTTTAGTGAAAGAAATATCAGTCTTAGGTTTGACTCTGAGAAGAAATGGCTCCCCCTTACAGTAAAACTGATTTTATTTTACATCTACCTCTGGCTTTGGCCTTTTCCAAGTGAATGCTGTAACCAGTGTTTATCTGGGAGGTTTCTTAGGGTTCCTGTTACGTCGGCAGCGTTGTGTTATGTAGGGATTTTTTATTATTATCATCCGCTCTGTTGACCTCTGACCTGCTGCACCTCCCTCTCTATATCTCTTCACTGACAGATGTTATGGCTCTATATGTAAGAGTGCATCATCAAACATGTTGTGATCATTTATTCTCTCCATATGCCCAGCTCTAATTAGGGGCAGTGGACAGCTATTGATACAGCATCCGGGGAGAAACTTGGGGTTCAGTGTCTTGCTCGCTCGGAGACGCTTTGACATGTGGCCGGAGGAGGCTTGTGGTTGAGGGACGACCGCTCTACCGCCGGGCCACAAGCCGCCTATTTGAATTGGCTGTGTTGTTGGACTTTACATTTACAGTTACGTCTGTGTGTGTGTGTGTGTGTGTGTGTGTGTGTGTGTGTGTATAGATTAAAACTGGAGGCTCTGACAGACAAAGAGCCAGCCCAGCTGGAGAAAGACAGCGAGGAGGAAGATGAGGGTCCGGCTGGTGTTGCGGAGGGTCCGGGGGGGGTTGATGAGGGTCTGCCTGCCAGTCAGCCCCAGCCCACTATAAGCCAAGGCCTGTTGGAGGAGGAGGACCTGATCATTGAGGACTATGCCAGTGACTAACACACACTATTTTGTTGTATGGTTTTTTTTCATAATTCAGTTTTGGCTTAGTATGGAGAAAGATTAGCGCCACATCGTAAAATAAATAACAAAATGAAAAACCTTTGAGAATTCTGACTTTTTTCACAATTGTTTGATTCCAGACCTGATAATTCTTCACGTAACCATACTCCAAAGTAAGTTGATGACTGTGATTATAGCTCTGGTATTACCAGTATTTTTGCCTTATTAAGGTGTGATCTGTACAACATATGTTACTTTTTCAAACACGCCTGTCGTCTTGTAGAACCTGAGTTGAATGTGATTCTATAGCTTGAAACAGACTCATAACAATATGAAAGCATGGGGATTAATTGTGAAAATCTCCCTTAACAGTTCAGTTGTACCACTTGAATTATTGTCACTATTTATTTGTTTTAGATGCATGTTCAGCACTTTTTCTTCATCTTTTTGTTTTGCTGAGTGACTGTTGAGCCTAGATGAACCTGTAATGGAGATCTGTCTGTTTTCTTTTGTTTTTTTTGCTGTTACCCATTGATGGATGGACAATAATAAATATTACAGTAAATGCTTATTGAGGCTTAACTTGCTTGAATCTAAATAAGCATATGAATAAAAATAATGTGTTAAAACACTGATCATTGTCCTCTTTACTTGGACATTATCTTGTTCCATTCTCCTTTCACACACCCCTTCATTCAATATTTACTCAACAGTTTCACACGAGGCTCTTTTAAATATTCCCTCTGGTGATGGTGACTCACTAAACTACTTTCAACTTAAACTCAATATATATATATATATATATAGGCTATATATTTTTTAATTATGCACCAATAATGCATGCAATTCATAAGTAAGGATGACAACAAAAGTTTATATTATAGTTTTCTGTCAAAGTTTAAATAGTGGTAATTAATAATAATGAATTGATATTAATAGTTGAAATGTTAATTATGTTAACGGTACGTTATTATTAATATATTAATATTGTGGGAGTGAGCTAGTTACTACCTGAATCGTGCTTTTTTTTAAATATTAAAATATAGGGATTTTGGCATAGGCTTTGCAGGCTTTTGTTGTTTTTTTTGCTGAAATTTTCAGAAAACCCCGAGGGAAAACTCTTGTATTGATATCCTGTATAACCCCTGTATAAACGATTCCTTCAATAAATGTATTAAAAAAAATAAAATATAGGTATTTTATTTTCAAGCTAATAACCGGAAGTAGTTTATGTCACCGCGTCTAGCTTGCCGCTGCAGGTGTTTTGACAGGAAGTGAGTCTTTCTTTGAGTATGTTAAAAAGAGACTGTTATCTGTTACCTGCCGGTAGTAATTCTGGGATTAATCTTTACTAAACTTTGTGTTTGTCTGTGTGTCGCTGGAGGCGGGAAAGCACCAAGGAATAGCACGTTAGGCTACTGCTTCAAAGTTGCAGGTAAGAGGACGTACGAACATAAAAACGAATTGTGACTAAAGGGACATTTCTGTAACAAGTATAGTTCAGGGTTTGGTCTTTTCCATAAATGTAGTGGATAGTGACGATGCCATATCCATGAGCCATAGTCATTGCTCTAGCAGTCATCTTTACAGTCACTTGGACTTCACAGACCTGTATGTTAAGTGAAAAATTTGGCCATGATTAGGATTGGGTATCGAGAACCGATTCCTACTTGGAATGGTTTCAAAAAATAAGATTCCAGTAGAATCGATTCTTTATTGGAATCGTTTGATCATCCTTCCCAATGTAATATGCCTAAGTTTGGGTTTCTGAAGGCGCTTGTTGTGTTGCAGCCGTGGACCGCAGTAAGCAGCGCTCTAGTGTGGCTTTACTTTACACTGAAAAAGCTGTAAAACTGCAACCCACCATTGAATCAAAATAAAACTTCCCTCTTATTTGTGAAAATAGGCACGTGACACGTTTCAACTCCACCCCTCAAAGAAGCGAATCGAGAATTGATCAGAACCGGAGTCGAAAGGAAGAATCAGGATTGGAATTACAATTGTTAAAATCCAAACGATGCCCGAGCCTATTACCATGATGTAGCTTTTTCCAGACAGTTCCACCTGCCAGATGACTGTCATTCTGGCCTACGGAAAGAGACATTTTAAAGGTTTTAAATCTAAAAAGTGATTGGCAAACATATATAATTTCCGAGATGGCTTTAAATGGAAAATACTGTTATGTATTTAATTTTATTTATTTATTTATTTATTTATTTATTTATTTATTTTTATTCATGTATAAACTCTATCAATATCAACTGACTGAACACATGGACTTCCTTTACTGGACCACAGCAAGTTAGTGTTTGCAGGTATTGAGTAATGAATAATCCCTAGTGTCCCACACTGAGATTAAACTAGCAGACAGGGATACTGTAGAGGGGCTTTCGCTTTGTTTTGCTGGAAATGTGAAATATGATGTAGTCGCCGTCGCACTACCGTATAAACAGAACATGTATATTTAGCTCAATCATTGGTAAAAAAAATACAAATAAAAAATATTGATTCTAGATCTTATCAAACACACCTCCTCTATCTTCATTATAAAATGACCATTGAAGTTTGAGCGAACCAACATGTGGTTTATATGTAAGTTTGATGGGTGCAGATGCAGGAGGCCCACAGCCTGGATGATGACATGGTGGAGGGAGACCTGGGGGACGGGATGGGAGTCAAAGCAGTACCCAGCTCCACCAAGAAGAAGAGCCAAAGCTTTGTAGGACTCACAGAGATGCTGCTGTCACGAACAGAGCCGGGAGAGGCGGCCTGGATCCCCGGACTGAAGACTGCAGAGACACAGCAGCAGAGAGCCCGCTGGAAGCTGCCACTCTCCGGTAGGAACATCCAGGGTTTCCCTCAGTGCATTGTAAGACTGGTCTAGCCTGGCTCCGCCCTCCTACGTACTTCCGCTCAGTTTTCATTTTCCTTCAGTACTCCGTCTGGGTTTGCAGTATATTCTTGGGTTTTCTCCAGCCAAATCTTTACCGGTCCAATCAGCGAACAGAGGGAGTGGCTGAGAACGATGACGTTGAGGTCGTGCCCTAGTTTGAGTTGTAGTTCTGTAATGGCGGCGGAGAAAGATGCGAGCGAAGCCATTCGGTCCGCTGTGTCAACGCTGCCAAATATCCAGAAGTTAAAGCCTGAGCAAGAACAATCTTTGCTGAGTTTAGTTGGTGGCCGTGATGTCGTGGTCCTCCTCCCAACATCACGACCAAACGTTAGCGATTGGTTACGGCAGATCCAGAGTGGCTCGGGGCAGATCCAATAGTTTTAAACTTCAACAGAGTCCCCGCCTTCAAGGAAGTTACCACTTGTCAATGGAGAGTGGCCAGACTCTCTGGACTAATGAAATGGACCAGAGTCTGGTAGGACCAGGCTAGTCTGGACCAGAGTCTGGTAGGACCAGGCTAAGCCTGGTGGCCCACCTGGCCCAAATAGCCCCCTACCAGGCCTAAACCACTGGGAATTATTTGTTTATGTATCTTTAAGACGTTTTTTTAAACTTCAGTTATGGTCGGGCGGCTTTCAGCACTGACTTAATGTAGGGCCCTGTGGAATATGCGTTAAGCTTTTTTAAATTCTCAATTTTGCGATTCCGCTCTTGATTCTGTTATTATCACAGAAACTATTGGGCTCTACATGAATGCTGTCATCAGTCTGTGACTGGCCCCAGTTAAAAAAAAGACACCTGCCATCGGGCTTAACAACTTTTCAGGGGGAAACCCTATCAGCTGTCATCTGACCCTTTACTGCAACAAAGGAGCTATATAAGAATCAAATGGCCCGATGCAAGCAGGATACCATCCAATTATCTAATTTCACCTTTGATTGTTATAGCAGACAACACTTCAATCAAAACATGCATTTAATAATAATAATAAAGGAATGCACAATACTCGTGGATATAAAAGATTTTTTTACCAATTTTTTTGCTTCGGTCTTAAGCCAGGATAGGATTTTTATCCTGTGAAGCCTTTAAACTGACTCTGGCCCAAAGTGGACAATTAGCATCCAATTAAGTTCAGTACGATCGGCATTGTGGGAAATATTTAGGAATTATGGGAAGGTATAATTAGTGAGGAGATAGGTAGGTTGTTCGTAGCTGACTCAGTGATCATAATTGATCATTTTGAAACTTGGCTTCCATATAAAACTATATGGAGATTTTTCTGCTAAGATTATTTCCTAACCGTGCTAATTACGGTATATATATATGTACTATATATGTACTGTTCAAAAGTTTGAATCAGCTGTTATTTTGCTATTCTTCTTCTTTCCTTCAAGAATAATAATTTTGCCAAAGAAAAATAATACATTAAAATAGCGTCATTCAGACACCAAATGTATTCATTTAATTTGAAACAGTTTTGGCCCCAAACAAAGAAGAATTAAATTATTCAAACTTAATTTAGTGTATGTCCCCACCGTGTTGTATGATGGGAGAATCCTGTCAGAACTTGGATGTTGAATTAGTTGTTTAGTCCAGAAAAGCGTCATTGTTAGTTGTGGCGCGTTTCTTTGGTCCCTCTGCAGTCTGCTCAGTGGTTAGATTAAAGATATTTAAACTGTCCATAGTATGTTCAGTTGATTTTCCAATAGTGTTTACATAAGACTTACCTTCTGTTTCTATTGTAAAGTTTGATGTCTAAACCAACACCATGCCTGTTAAGTCCAGCTTGTTATATGCTGATATAATGGCATGTGTTGCTGTTCATTATTGTAACATTCAGAAACACTCAGGTCAAAGTTCAACTAATAGTTTAGCACTGTGGACCATCACAACACACCACATACACAGTTATGAGGGATCAGTACCAAAAACTTTATTCCAATTGCAAGTTAACCACAAACCCATGTGCTGACCCTGAAACAGCAGTTTGGAGTTTGCAAAGGTGTCCTTGAATATTGCTCCAACTGCTTCTTCATACACAACTACAAGACAACACAGAGACACACACATTTACTATGACCTCTAATGCATGAGTTCACTTTTTGTGAATCAGCAGGTGCCCTGGTTGACCTGTCCAAAGAAGAGCTGAAAGACAGACTACAGGAAGCCACTGAGGTAGGAAAAAAAAAGACAAACTATACCTGATATAACTGCCCACGTAGTCTTTATCCACTACGATTCATTTACAGGATGTCCCTCTATTCTTTGTGTTGGCGTTCTAACCTCTGAGGACTCTGGTTAACTGCTCCTCAGATCTCTGCAGGGTAAATCCAGACAGCTAGCTAGACTATCTGTCCAATCGGAGTTTTCTGTTGCGACTAAAACAACTTTTGAACGTACACATGTTCCACCAAAACAAGTTCCTTCCTGAGGCTATTTAGCAGAGGCACCGTGGCTCTGTCCATCTTGTCTTTTTTCTTGTATCCAGGAATGCTGTGTGGAGTAACCAGACCTTCCTCCACAGCGCTGTTGAGGAAGGTCTGGTTATACTAGACTAGTGCCCACGTGACTCCAGCCTGGCAAATTGTAACTGATGCTTCTGCTCTGTTGACAGATGATAGACGTTTTATGCTGTGAGCTGGAGGTGGCACATCGGTACCTTGAAGGCAAATACGAAGCTCTGAAGATCTTACAGGGGAAGGTAGATCAACACACACACACACACACACACACACATACACACACACACACACACACAGAGACACACACACAGAGACACACACACACAGAGAGACACACACACACACACACACACACACACACAGAGAGACACACACACACGCACAAAGAGACACACACAGACACACACACACACACACAGAGACACACACACACACACACAGAGACACACACACACACACACACACACACACACACACACACACACACAGAGACACACACACACACACACAGAGAGACACACACACACACACACACACACAGAGAGACACACACACACGCACAAAGAGACACACACAGACACACACACACACACACACACACACACACACACAGAGACACACACACACACACACAGAGACACACACACACACACACACACACACACACACACACACACACACACACACACACACACACACACACACACACACACACACACACACAGGCTGGGACACTGTTTGTGCCCCTTTGTAAGCAATCATTTCCAGGATACATTTCTTTTGTGATCCCTTAAAGCAATGTCCACTTAGAACCCTTACTTCAACGTCCCAGTACTTCAATCCCGGTTCGATTCTAGCCTTGGGACCTTTGTTTGCATTTTATCATAGTTTAGTTTTAGGTTAGTTTACTTTATTTGTTTCACAGAACATAAAAAAAAAACAATTTCATTGAATACAAAAATACATGTTAGGGTAGAAACCTGCTTCCAGTTCATGGACGATGAGAGCAGATGTTAATCAGTGGCTAGAGTTTAGGCAATATTGTAAAATAATCGCCTCTACACACCTGCTAGTTATATTTCTGTGTTTCCACTGCATGGTACGCCGTTGTTCTGCTCAACTCGACTCAACGCGCTATTGGTTTTCCATTAGCAAAAGTTCTGAATATTTGGGTTTTTTGGTATGACCTGTGCCGATACTAGAAAAAGCTAAAACACTGCAGACCAGTGATTGGTCGGAGAAAATCATCACTAGCACAACACAGGACATCCTGCATTTTTAAATAGCCATGCTACGGTCAAAAGCGACCACAATTTTTCAATCACTCGCACCAGATACCAAAAAATATGGCAGCCCCACAAAACTATGGCGTACACTATGGCGTACAATTGACTAAGTGCAGATGTTCCGGTTTGGTTGCCCATGAAAGGATTTAGCGTGTGTTGCGTTGTGAAGATATTATCACATCGCTGAGTAGTTGCCTTCAGTCAGAGAGAAAGAAGTATTAAAACCTACAGAGACTTTGTTCAGCCGATGACTAAAGACTGTATATTCTTCACAGGCCATTCTTGACAAAGCCACGAGTCACACTAAAAGTCTGCTGCAGAAAAGTGAGGCGAGGGCCAAAGCTCTGGAGAAGGTAAGTGTACATGCAGGCTGCTCAAACAAGGGCTTGGTCTGTTTGCTTTTACTCTCTATAGCAGGTTTCTACTCAACAGCCAGGAACTAACTGCTCTGTTCCTGTTTATCAAAGGAAACGGTGGTATAAAGGGACATTTCTCTGTTTATGGTTACATTGTGACTGACCATAATTTTAACATCTATAAAATGTGAATGTAAATTGAATTGTGGGGTAGCAGAAAGTAATGTAAATGCTACTTTACTTACTTTTACGCTATACAGTGAATACATTTCACACTCAAAAAATTTAGGACAGTGAATATAGTTCACTGTATTGTAAATACATGCCATCTACACTGGGGATGCTGTGGACATTTTTGATATGGTCACTTTTGTCCCAATCAGTTTTTAAAAGCAAAATTGTTAAAAATGTTCTGAAAAAAATAAGCACAAAAAAACCACGTTTTGAATGTGCAGAAAGTTCTGAACCTGAGCAGAAATGTGAAAGACATCTGAGCTAATAAAGTCCAGAGGTTTATAAATGCATTATAATGCATTAATGTATCATGTGAACAAGTGCATTAGAAATGTTGATTGACAAGAGAATACATATTTGAAAGCAATACACAATGCCTGAGACCATTACTGCATTATATTTCCATTATGTTTTTATATTTTGAATTGTCAACCGTTGCATGAATTAAAGGTGCAGTAGGTAAGACTTATAAAACTAACTTTCTGTCATATTAGCTGAAACTGACCCTATGTTCCAGTAGAACTACATGAAGCAGGTAATTAAAAAAATATCTGGCTCCTCTGGCTCCACCTACAGCATGTAGTGTGATTAGCAAAAGTCCACCGCTCCCTGTTCAGATACACCAATCAGGGCCAGGGGGGGGTGTCTAACTGCGTGTCAATCACTGCTTATGCACACACATTCATTCTCCCTTGTGGGGGGAGGGGCTTAGGAGACTGTTTTGGGCTTTAGCAGAAAGGGGGGAGGGACTGAGAAGTTGTCGATGTTCAATTCGGCTAAGTCCTGGATCTTCACAATCCTACCTACGGCACCTTTAACCATACATTTAGTGTATACATTCACCAGAATGCAGGAAAACACTTCCCAATGTTGAAATCAAACGTACCTCATACCGATCCCACCCTTACATCCAAACATGTTTTTTCATCTGAGCCATAGTCCTTACAACTGTGCAACACAAAGTAAAGCCCCTGGGTGGAGCAACAGTGAAAGAGAGAAACTGCTGGAGCTCTTCTGTAAGACCGACCAGATGTGTGTCTGCCTGCTCTGCATACGGTTTTAGACCACAAGATGCATGACGTTCCTCTGAAAGAAGGATATGAAGGAAAGAAGGCAGAGCTGGAGGCTGAAATCCAGCAGATGATCCAGAAGAGGCAACTGCAGATTCAGGTGATCAAACGCTCAGTTGTTTAGGTCTTTACTGCTCTGAAGGAGTCTGTTGAGAGAATCCAGGCTGAGCTCTTCAGCACGATCAAAGAGAAGCAGAGAAAGACAGAGAAACAGGCTGAAGGCTTCATCAAGGAGCTGGAACAGGAAACTGAGGTGGAGCAGCTCTCACAGTCTGAAGACCACCTCCAATTCCTCCAGAGCTTCACATCCAAGAACACTGCTCCCCCCACCAAGGACTGGACAGAAGTCAACCTCCATCTATCGTCACATGAGGGGACTCTTAGGAGACGCTTAATGAAGAGATAACCAAGCTGTTTGTGGGCGAGCTGTAGAGGGTCCAGCAGTGTGCAGTGGATGTGACTCTTGATCCTGATACAGCACATTTTGCTCTCATCCTGTCTGATCAGGGTAAACAAGTTAAACATAGTGATGTAAAGAAGAATTCTCCGGACAATCCAGAGAGATTTTTTTCCACGTGTCAATATCTTAGCAAAGCAGAGTTTCTCTTCAGGAAGATTTTACTACGAGGTTCAGTGTAAAGGGAAGACTCACTGGACTTTAAGAGTGGCCAGTGAGCCGATCAACAGGAAGGGAGAATTCATTTTGAGCCCTCAGATTGGCTACTGGACGATATCTTTGGCGACTAAGAATGAGTACTACGCCAGTGCTGGCCCTGATGTCTGTCTCTCTTTGAAGTCTCTGCCTAAGTGTGTGTTTTTTCCTGTAAATGTTTTATTTGATATGTCACATTTGCTACTTACTACTAGAACATATTATATCACACTAATTGCTAATATGTAATTATTACCTATACCTTAAATCAGTGGTTCTCAACCTTTTTTGTGCCAGGGCCCCCCTATCCATTATCCAGGTCCCTAACCGCCCCCCCATCAATTAAGATGTAGGCTAGTTGCCCCGAATATTAATGATAACGCCCTAATATTAGGCCTATTATTGTTGTTACTATTGTTATCACAAATAATTAAATAATTAAAAAATTATATCATTGAATGACAAACAATATATTTATTAGTTTCCCAGGTATCAAAAAAGTCATGTGAATATAGAAATTATATTTACAGGTGTTTTAAAAAATGTAACCATTTGACATTCAATTTAAATTAGGTAACAGCCAATCAGAACAACTAGCTATGTAACTACTACAAACACTAACAGTAGCCAATCAGAAACAGCAATTTAACATTCAATTCTATTTTTCATTCAAATCTAAATCTATAATCAATCATTACATCCCATCACAGGGTAAAAGCAGAAGGATATAAGTTTACAACCTTTGAAAGTTAGTGAGAGGCCATTTTTAAGCTTAGAAGAGTATATGTTTGCTATCTCCTGTCTTGCGAGTAAATAGCAGAAAAAAGCGTTTGGAGTAATGCATCCCCACATCACATTGCATTTTGTGGAGCTGTGAGAGTCCCGTTCAGTAAACAGTGACATCACAGTGACATCACTGCCTCTATCTCTGCCACAAGAACGTTTTAAAACACCAAACACAAGCCCTGAACTGGCCGGGAGTTTGGGGAACAGCTAAACGTTTGCCAAACAACAGCAAAGTCGATGTCTCTCGCTCGTCTCTTTTCTTTCTCTTTTTCTCCGTGAAATGAAGCTGCCTTCAGGTGCAGTAGGAAACGTGGTGTTCTATAAAAGATCTGATGAAAAACTGTTACTGTGAAATATATAATCTACTTGTGCTACATTGGGGGGTTAAAGAACACAACAGGACGTCGCACCACCACCATCTTTTATTTTTTTATCTGAGCGCAGCTTCACGCTGAAGTACGGAGCTGACGTCCCGTTTCCATGAAGGCAGCGCGGAGCTGCGCCAGACAAAGCTGACAGAAGCACAGAGAGAAGAGTTATGATCCACCGTCTGGTCCAGTCACAGTGCCGTGAACTGGCAGGTTTTAATGTTGCCGACCACTGGTTTTGCAAGTAGTTTAAAGTGTAAACATGTATTGTTATTGTGAATCTTTGGTTTAAAATAGCTTTCAAACAAACGCCCCCCAAGGGCACCTCAACGCCCCCCTTTCTAAAGTGTTACTTCCAGCGCCCCCCCTCATCTTCTGAACGCCCCTTGGGGGGCGCTACCGCCCCCGTTGAGAAACATTGCCTTAAATCATCAGAAAAAAATGTACTCAAGAATCAGAAGCATTTGCATGTTCCATAATTTCCTGATCATTAAAGGTGCCGTATGTAGGATTGTGAAGATCCAGGACTTAGCCAAAACATTTGAACATCGACAACTTTTCAGTCCCTCCCCCCTTTCCGTTAAAGCCCAAAACGGTCTCCTACGCCCCTCCCCCCACAAGGGAGAATGAATGCATGTGCATGAGCAGTGATTGACATGCAGTTAGACACCCCCCCCCCCCTGGCCCTGATTGGTGCATCTGAACAGGGAACGGTGGATTTTTGCAAATCGCACTACAGGCTACAAGTGTTGCATACTGGCACAAATTACTGAATAAGACAAAAGTGAATTCATTTTCTGCCTTTCTTCTTTCTTATATAAATAAACAAAGTCAAAATAAAGTTGTTATTTTTTCTGATTAACTTATTAGGGGCCGGCCCCTCTTGTATTTGCGGATATTATTCATTTTCTTATTCCTACCATTTCAAATGAAAATATGAAAAATCACCAAACCTGTCACATAGGTCCAGTCCTATGCTCAACTTCCTTAACTGGCTTGTTTTTTGGGCTGCAGCAGAGTTTAAAACCTTCATAGCTTTTCATAACAAATCAGTCGTACATAATAGCAACTTTCACCATTCCAGTTGAGCAGAAATGTTGATATGCTCGGAGCTTGCAGGAATTATGAAGTCCATCAATCTGTTTTCCTCAAAAACTGTAGAACTAATGAAACCTAACTAAAAGAAAACTGCTCCACTTCGTCTTCAGCCTGTCAATCACAAACGATCATGTTGTCAAAAATTGAGACTGCAGTGCATCAAAATGTTTTACTGTAAACTACTGCAAACTAATACATCTCCAATGTTCATTGAAAATAAATGACAACCTTTTGATTTCAAGGTATAAGTAGAACTTTATCTAAAAATCTGCAGCAGCTTTAAACATCAGCTTTGTCACTTATGGAGCAATTAGTAATAGTAAAAAAAAAGACAGACATCACTATGTTATTTAGATGAAGTACACAAACTCAGAACTCAGAATTTTGTCTTGATAACTGAATTGTTGGTACTAGATTGATACCTGCCTTTACGTGCAGCCCTGGTGATTATCACAGTGTAAAGTGTGAAGCCGTCTATGGTTTCTAACTTGGCAGTAAGCTCAGTAAGATCATGGCTTTCCCCTGACGTCTGAGGTTGTGAGTTTGAGTCCCGGATGATGCAGAACAAACATGCTAATGCTCTGTGTTCCAGGCAACCCGTAACTTACTACCCGTGAACTTGTACCAGATCGTTGTTCTCCCAGTTACAGGTTTTGACGTCACACACACATAAACAACAATGGCGACTGTTGATACTGTACAGACGCCGGTGATTAACAGTGAGAAATATAAATAGACATAAATAGATAACGTAAAGTAATTCTGCACATTGTTGCTAAAGCCTTTATACCTTTTTGCATAGAATACTAAGCTATTAAAATGGCCTACTAATTGTTGGCATGGTTTTATAAATCATGTTTTCATGTTAAACATACATGTAGCACAGTGAACCCTTAGGATGAACTGTGTATGTGGGTGGTCCTTAGTGACTACCTTACCTATAGTAAACAGTGGGGATTTATGTTAAAATATGTTGGATTCATGTTATGACTTTTTATTTTTTGAAAAATCTTTCAAAAATTAACAATAATTTGGAGGCCCCCCTGCACTGACTCTGAGGACCCCCTAGGGGCCCCGGACCCCCTGTTGAAGATCCCTGGATTAGAGACTTAAGATTAAAGTTTAAATGATACATGTATTTGTCTTCTTCTTCCTCATGATAATGCCCAGCCAACGCTGCCCAGCAGCTCTTATTTAGATTTGTGTTCTTAGTTTTGCAACTTTTAAACACTTGGCTTATGTGGTCACTTCCCCATCTATGATGTATTTCTTGTATGTTGTTTTATGCTCATATCTGTAGTGGATAAAAACAATAAAATACAATTTGTAAAAAGACCAATTCAAATTAAGTTAGGGATACTCTTAGCTAAATGTATTTGAAAGTATAGGATTTTTAAATAAGACAGAACGATTGGATGTTTGTACTAGAATATATGAAATGTATACAGTGGATACCTGGGTTGAAATTTAATTTTTTTTTTTTATTTAAGTTACTGAACCTCGAAAAGAAATTGGTCAGTTTTTCAAGAGAACAGAAAATTAATTCTCTGTTTAGGTATGTAGAACCAAATTGGCTACACGAGAATGAACAGGATACTTTTCACTGGATAATAATAATACATTTTATTTAAAGGCGCCTTTCTCGGCACTCTAGGACACCGTACAGGGATACATAAGACATTTAAAAGCAGCAAAAAATATATAAATAAAAAAAAAATACATTAAAAAAAGAAGCTTTAATTATTATGATAACATAATGTTGTTTATGTCTGGATTAATTAAGCCGTGTTCGGAGACCACGGGCCAGGAAGAAGAACTGTGTATATGGCCATGCAAATATTTTGTCATGGTAAAGGCGTGGGATTTTATATCTCGGCTTGTATGTAACCTTATACACAAAACTAGATGCATGTGGCCTGGTGTTATGTAATAATTGGTGAAATCGTGATGTGTTGCAGGAGGCGAACAGCTTGCAGTGGGAACTCAGCTTCAACCAGGTCCAGATGAAGAAGTCTCAACAATCCTGGGAGCAGAAATACAACAGGTTGGATTTTCTCCACAAACACTCACGGCTGTGCTATTTTCATTGGTTTGTATTGTAACGTTGTTGTTGTTGTTGTTGTAATCAGAATTTGCAGTGAGAACAAGACTCTGACTGACAAGCTGGAGGAGAGAGAGAGGGAGCTCCAGCAGCTCCGGGCAGAACATTCCGGTAAATGCTGAATAATGTAGAATCCTTTTAAGGGGTCCTAGACATGTCTGCACAGATCATCTCCTTCTGTGAACTAAAGTGGAAGTCCGTGCGTGGAGTCACCAAACCTCCTACCTCTCCCAACCCGAGTGGGACTCTAACTCACCGACAGTCACAGCTGGCTAAATAATCCCAGCCAGGGCTGGGCGATATGGAGAAAATCAAATATTGCGTTATTTTTGACCAAATACTTGTATGTCGATATTGCGGTGATATTGTAGTGTTGACTATTGGTGCTTTCACTAAATATTTACACAATGAAAGTTTTGATAAATAATCATCAGTAATGTGGATACAATGACTAAGTGGGTAAAGGCAAATAATAGAACAGCTACAACAGTCTGGTAAATTCAGAAAAGTACATCACTGTACTGTAATGCAGCCTTTAAAATCAGGAAAAGACAAGACTTATGTCATATCACATTATTACAATATCCAAAATCTAAGACAATATCTAGCCTAATATATCAATGTCGATATAATATCGATATATTGCCCAGCCCTAGTGTCAACCCAAGGTTTAATCAGCAAATGGAATTGATTTAGTTGTCATCACCAACATTGTGTGTGTGTGTGTGTGTTTGCAGCTTTTAGTCGGCAGTGCTTGGAGCTTCTCTCCATGCTGAGTGTGAAGGAGCAGAGAGCTTACCAAGAAACCAAACCTCACTACAGCCCAGAGAGAGACGCAAGTCTTCTGGAGGTGAGAGAGCACCAATCAGCAGTACACAGAGACACAGAGAGAGAGAGAAGGATACCACTTAGTACTTCTTCCTTTCCGTGTAACTGTCAACGGCACGTTTCGCTGGACAATTGGATCATTTTACATGATGAAAACTTGTCGCACTCTGTGTAATCATGTGAAATGACATGATGTTCTGTAGTGTTCCTCTGGGGTCAGAGCAACCTGCCAGGCTGCCACAGGGCAAACATAAGATGTGGGGGAGGAAGTATTCAGATCCTTTGCTTAAAGGTATATTAAGTGATGTTAATCCAACACACTTTTTGTAAAATTCAGCAAATATCTCCTCACGTTCACCTAGCTCTCTATTATCTGTGTGCGCAAAAAAAGGCTGGTGTTAAAGGTGCTCTAAACGATGTCATGCGTTTTTTAGCCTACAACGTTTTTTGTCACATACAGCAAACATCTCCTCACTATCTGCTAGCTTCCATGTCTCCTGAACACACTGTAAAAAACATCTCCTCACTATCTGCTTGCTGCCTGTCCCCTGAACACACTGTAAAAAAACGCGGTCTCTGTAGACAGCCCAGGCTCCACAAACGCCAACAAAAACTAACTGCGCCAACCTGCACCACCAAACATAACAAACAGTCTTCCAGCCAATAACCAACAAGAAGGATTTGGGGTGGGGGTTAGTGCACGGAAGGGAGGGGGAGGGGACGGGATGAGGAGGAGGGAGGGCCGAGCTAGCCTCCGTTTTGTTTGACAATACTACGAATGTCAACAAGAAGTGATGTCACTCAACATTGCTTAGAGCACCTTTAATATACAGCCCAGGGGCCTGTACTACGAAGCAAGATTTAGCGTTAACGAGGTAACTTCAGGTTCAACCCAGGGTTTTCTGTACCACGACGGTGGATTAGTTGTTACCGGGTTCAATGTTTTAGGAAGCAGCGACTGGATTGCTTTTTGCTTGTAAACCGTGTCTGTGTTCTTCATATGTATGTAGAATTATAGTTTGCTGTTCTTATGTAAAATATGCGGCTCTGGTAGATGTTTGTGATTGGTCACAAAGTGCAAACACCGCCTCTTTTATGTGAACGCGCGCGTCTCTAGATTGGGAAACCCTGGGTCGACTGAACTAGTTGATAACCGCCTTCGTGACACAGCTTATGCAGGACCGCGGTTGTTAGGGTTAGTGAAGCCGGGTAACTGAAAGAAATCCAGGGCATGTTAAACTTGATTGGTACAGGTACAGGCCCCTGGATTGGGGTAGATGCTAGATCGGATCCGCTAGATGTGTTGACGTAGTTAGGTTTAGGCATGGGGAGTGGGGATTGGTTAGGGTTAGGGTAAGAATACCAGGGTAAGCCAATCAGAGGCAGAATAAGGCCATGAGGCGCGTCCTGTGACGTCGACATGTCTAGCAGATCCGATCTAGCACCTCCCGCCTGTGTAAATGGAAAACAAACGAAATGAGTGCATGAGCCACAAAACACTATTCCAGCCAATCAGCAACAGGCGGTGTCTGTTGATGGTAGGGGGAGGGGGGAGGCAGCATGTGAATGTGCCGGCCGGCCAGTAGTTATCTGTCTGTATATCTGGAGGGGTGGAGCTTCTGAAGGGGGGGGTCGTATTTGTTTGGCAGTTGAGTTCAAATATCAACATGCTTTGCTCAGCATCACTTACTGCACCTATAAGTTAAAGTATCAAAATAACAATGTAAAAATACTCCATACTAAGCATTTAAAATTCTATTAAAAGTACAAAAATATCACCAGCTTCATGTACTTAGTAGTAAGTATCAGCAGTAGAAGTACATGTGCAGTAGAATGTCTCCTGTGACTGATATCTGATTCTGTGTAACATTATTAGAATCATCAATGTTAGAGCAGCATGTTACTGTTAGAGCTGCTCCAGGTGGAGCTACTTTTACTACTTCTTATACAGTTATCTAGTTTAGTTAGGGGTCGTACGATTATTAATGATTCAAGATTCAAGATATTTGTTTCCTCTCCGGTTATACAAGTACATACATGTGAAATATCTTTATATAAAATCCAAAAGAAAATTTAAAAAGACACAAGATAACAACAGTAACTATAAAAAGACAAAAAAATACAATAGAATAAAATGTAACTATAAAATATAAGACACATTAAAAGAATATATACATGAAGGTATAAGACAGTGGATATTGCACAAGTGGGATTGCACTTGTGTGTGTGTGTGTGTGTGTGTGTGTGTGTGTGTGTGTGTGTGTGTGTGTGTGTGTGTGTGTGTGTGTGTGTGTGTGTGTGTGTGTGTGTGTGTGTGTGTGTGTCTGTGTGTGTGTGTGTCTGTGCGTCTGTGTGTCTGTGTGTTATTTATTTAGCAGTCTTGTGGCCTGGGGGGAAAAGCTGTACCTCAGTGTGCTGGTGCGTGCTTCGGGGGTCCTGTCCCTCCTCCTAAGGGCCGCAGGGTGAGCAGCTCTGCTCAGGGACTTTCCGAGGCACCCCTGGTCCACAGCTCACACCCAGATGTGCTGTGCTGTGTGCACCACCCTCCCCAGCTCCTTGCGGTCCAAGCGGTTGCAGCTGCCATACCAGGTGAAGAAGCAGCATGTCAGGCGGCTCTCTGTAGTGCCCCAGTAGAAGTCCCTGAGGATTTGGGGCTTCAGGCCAAACTTCTTTAGGCGCCCGAGGCCGTACAGATGCTGTTGGGCCTTTTTCACAAGAGTTGTACTGTTGCTGGCCCATGTCAAGTCCTTGTGGATGTTCACCCCCAGGTATTTGATTTTGTCCACTATCTCCACGGCCAGTGCTGGAAGAAGTATTCAGATCCTTTACTTCGTTAAAAGTACTAATACCACACTGTAAAAATGTTACTTAAGTAAAGGTCTGTAAATATCATCAGGAAAATGTAGTTAAAGTATTCAAAGTAAAGAACTCTCCTCCCCTTGTAGAAAGTGTAAAGGATCAACCAGTTGTGTGTTTAATGGTCTGATCATCTCAGCTGGACTTGTAGGTCGTTATATTGTCGGCTAGTTTACTTTAGAATAAAACATCCGATTTTATAGACTACATGTGTTTTGTGTTTTCAGAAATCTTAATGTGTAAAGTAACTAGTAACTAAAGCTGTCAGATGAATGTAATGGAGTAAAAAGTACACTATTTCTCACTGAAATGTAGCGGAGTAGAAGTAGAAAGTGGCATGAAAAGAAAAAGACAAGTAAAGTACAAGTACCTCAAGTTTTGTACTTAAGTACAATACTTGAGTCAATGTACTTAGTTACATTCCGCCAGCCGTGGACAGTGACTGGTGGGTGAGTGCCCCCTTCCTGTTATCCACAATGACCCCCTTGGTCTTGGAGACATTCGGGGCGAGGTGGCTGTCCTATCTCGTCCCTGCGGGAGATCAGCCCCACAACTGTTGGTGTTTGAAGCCTGCTTCACCGTGTAGTTGTGGGTGAAGAGGGAATACAAGGGGTCTGAGGACACAGCCCTGAGGCACTGCTGTGCTGAGGTTGTCCACTCTCACCACCTGGAGGCAGTAGGGCTGGGTATCGTTAAAAGAATTTCCATACTGGGATGAGGTTATACATTTCAAATAAATTCAATGCATATTCATATTCATATTCATTCATTCATACATGAATAAAGTCTTCCTTACGTATAATTTATGAATAAGGTGTACTTGTACTCAGGAGGGAGTAACGTCTTCATGCCGTCTGTGTTTTCAGCTGGCAGTTTTGGGGGCGTGCCGGTGTCTCGGAGCTGCTGAAGCTTGTCCGTGCAGTCGGGCCGCGGCTGGCAGCAGGAAGCAGCTGGTCCAGCTCCAACAGGAGGTAAACGCTCCACCCTCTTCTTTTTCTTCTTGCTCACCAACCACTATTGTTGTTCATGAGACTTTACCTCAGTCCGTGTTGCTTTCTGAACTGCTCTCCTGCCTTAGTTGATAGATGTAATATAGTCTCACAGTGCCAGACCTTCCTCCACAGCTCTGCGGAGGAAGGTCTGGTTAGTCCACACAGCATTCCTGGATAGGTGAAAAACGTGCTCTGGTTTATTGGCATTTCTTTAAACCAATCACAATCATCTTTGGCGGCGCTAAGCACCGGACGGAGCCACGGTGCCTCTGCAAAATAGCCTCGAGAAGGAACTTGTTTTGGTGGAACGTGTACGTTCAAAAGTAGTTTTAGTCGTCCAACAGAAAACTCAGATTGGACAGATAGTCTAGCTAGCTGTCTGGATTTACCCTGCAGAGATCTGAGGAGCAGTTAACCAGAGTCCTCACAAATCCACCGGAGGTTAGAACACCAACACAGAGACAGAGGAAGGTGACGGACATCTGGCCGAAAATCAGGGACATCCGGTGGAATTTCTCTTTTTCCTTATGCAACACTTATTTTGTATGCATATATGTGTTTCTGTATGTATTGTTTATTTCATATTAATGTTTAAAGTATAAAAAAATTAACTTATTGTGGCAATAAAGTCTTTTCTGATTTGTGTGTGTGTGTGTGTGTTTCAGCTGGATGCGCAGCGTCTGAAGAGAGAGGAGGCGTGGATGGTCGCCGATGCTTTTCGCATTGCCTTTGAACAGCAGCTGAGGAAACGGAGTGAGCACTTCCTCCTGCTGGCTGAAGCCAACATCCTGAAGTCTAATCAGGGCAAAGCTGAAGGCAAGTGTGCTATCAGCACAGCATGCGACTACAACAACAACAACAAGTCAAATTTTAACTAAATATGACTTCTTAAACTGGGAAAACATAATGAAATGTGCAGATATTTTACTTACGTATAAAATGTGAATGAATTCATGAAACAAAATCAAAACGTGACAGCCAGAGCTACTGCCAGAGGGGATTGTAAAATACCAGATAGAAAACGTACATTTGGGCAGTTAGCCTTTCTGTGCTTATGTTTTCTTTCAATGCCATCAACCTGCCAGGGACTGCTGATAAGAAAATGAGCCTGTATGGCTAAATCTGGCACATTAGGATTTCAGTCAATCAATAAGCGTTTATTTATAATAGCGCTTAACAGCAACCAGCAGGTATCCAAAGTGCCAATACACAGTAACAGCAGTAAAACATAACATGCAGTGAAATCAGAAAGAATTCAAACATACAGCAAAATCAGAAAAATAATACATAAAAGCAGGAAGAACAGAAAACGTCACAATGCTACTATGTATTAATAAAAGCCATTCTAAATAAATGGTGCTCATTTTCAATTAATGTGCATTATCCTTTCTTAGAGGTCCAGTATGTAACGTGTTTAGTTGTTCATTATCAAAATCCGTGTTGCCCGTTCACAAACTTGTCCTTTTTCATGAATATTGACCACCACCATCAATTCCAAGTATTCCTATTGGCTTAAAATGTTACATTTGCGTTTGCATGAACTGGAGTAGACGCTCCATATTCATACATGAACTGGTGTAGACGCTCCATATTCATACATGAACTGGAGTAGACGCTCCATATTCATACATGAACTAGGGTAGACGCTCCATATTCATACATGAACTAGGGTAGACGCTCCATATTCATACATGAACTGGTGTAGACGCTCCATATTCATACATGAACTGGTGTAGACGCTCCATATTCATACATGAACTGGTGTAGACGCTCCATATTCATACATGAACTGGTGTAGACGCTCCATATTCATACATGAACTGGTGTAGACGCTCCATATTCATACATGAACTGGTGTAGACGCTCCATATTCATACATGAACTGGTGTAGACGCTCCATATTCATACATGAACTGGTGTAGACGCTCCATATTCATACATGAACTGGTGTAGACGCTCCATATTCATACATGAACTGGTGTAGACGCTCCATATTCATGCTCCATCTTGAAATACATTAGCCGGTGAGGGACATACTGGACATACTGCTCCGCCTTTCCCGTTTTCGCTGTCACATGATAAACTCACAGCTGCTGCTAACGCTGCTAACGGGTATCGTAGCTTCCCGGCCCCGGCAAGTTAGAAGAAGGAAACATGGAGGACCACACATATTCAAAATCCTAATGTCAGGAACAGGAGTCTTCTTCTTCTATTGAAAAGAGCAAGAGACGGCTTTTTGAAGCGTGAAGGCTCCCGTAGCTGGAATACGTACTTTGAACTGCGTGGTGCGAGAGAGTTGATTGTGATATATGATCTCAACGCTAGATGGGAGACATTCCCACACATTAGACCTTTAAATAAAAGAAAAGTAAACATAAAGTAAAGACACAGGAAGAGGGATTCTGGTGAACTTTTTTCTTGGATAGGGGTGCTTCTCAGACCACATGGTCTGTGTCAAAGCCAGGGATTCACTGTTATTTGTGTTTAGCTATACTGTACATTAGTTATATATAATCTTTGATTTCAGTGCCTCATAGCTCCCATTTATTGGAAGCATCAGACCAGCGTGTTTTTTTTTCCCTCCAGGTGCTAACAGCGGTCCTTTAATCAGTGTAAGCCAGAGGTTGAGAGGATTGCTGCCGTCCAAGATGCCTGAGACTGAGACTGAGACTGAGACTGAGACTCTCTACCGACTGCTGGACTTGGTTAGTGTCTCCTCTTGTATCTGCCGGCCTGTTATCTAGAGGTCACTGCACAGAGACTGTATTAATTGACTGAGGAAGTTCTTATTAGAGATGGTCTGAAACCATGTTTTTCTTGCATATTGGCCAATACCGAGTACTGATCCGATACCAGTGTGTCATATACACTCAACAAAATTATAAACGCAACACTTTTGTTTTTGCCCCCATTTTTTATGAGCTGAACTCAAAGATCTAAAACTTTTTCTATGTACACAAAAGACCTATTTCTCTCAAATATTGTTCAAAAATCTGTCTAAATCTGTGTTAGTGAGCACTTCTCCTTTGCCGAGAAAATCCATCCACCTCACAGGTGTGGCATATCAAGATGCTGATTAGACAGCATGATTATTGCACAGGTGTGCCTTAGACTAGCAACAATAAAAGGCCACTCTAAAATGTGCAGTTTTACTGTATTTGGGGGGTCCGGGAGGGGTCTGAAAACCAGTCAGTATCTGGTGTTAGGGTTGGAGTACTCTCCAATACCGATACCAGCATTTTAGTATCGTTATGGGACATATGCCTCATCATTCAATACCAAATTTCAATACCTAAGGAACAGTATTGGTATCAGTACTGGTATTGAATATTTTGAAGGGCTATTCAGCCCTAAGCACGGCATGGTTTGGCTCGGCACGGCCAAATGTTCCAATGGAAAAAAAAAAACATTTCAGAGCTTCCTGAATTCTGGAATATGTCAGTAATTTGTTCTTTACTCATCTGTTACTAATCTAAAACATTATTTCTGCCTTACTTTCAAGCATTAACTCTAAAACCCCTTTTAGTCTGACCATTATTATAAGACTGCAGGAAAGTTTGTTTGAGGAGTTGGTAGAGCTAAAGCAAGTAAGAATTCTTCAGGCGTTTTTTGCTCCAGAGAGGATGGTTTTCCTCCTTAGTACTCACTGATGCTGTGTTTTCTGCTGTAGCTGAATGACAAGGAGGAGGCCCTGGCCCACCAGAGGAAGGTGAGCATCATGTTAGCCCACAGTGCAGAGGAGCTGCAGAGACAGTTGCATCTGGATTCACATTGCCGGCCAGCAGACCCATCAGAGAACCAGAACCAGCAAACTTCTAATACATCAGAGTCGAAGATACAAGCCCAAGTCTCATCAGAGTCCAACATCCATGCACAGCAACAGCTACAGCTGCCCGATTCCCAGCTTCAGCCGGGACAACCAGCGCGTCTGTCAGAGTCCAGGACTGAACCACAGGAGCTGTCAGACCCATCGCAGTCCAGCAGCCAGCCTCTGTCCAATCACAAAAACCACGAGTCTGAAATCCAAAAATCAGACCAAGCAGAGTCCTGATCCAGCCAGCAGACTCCTGTCTCAGACAGAGACGCAGCAGTCAGGGTTTGATTCTAAAATAGGAAGACGTGGTTTTAGCACACACCACCTGGCTCAATGCAAACGCCTAGTTCAAAAAAGACAAAGTTGTGCACAGCCATGTAGTTGCTGATGCATGACAAAAAAAAAAAAAGAATGTTCAAAGAAAAGTGAGTGAAGTCCACACAACAGCTGACAATGACACCTGTGTGAAGCTGGCCGCCAAAATCATCCGAAAATTATTACATTATTACTGCTATTCGTTTGTGCTACGTTTGTGCCGTAAAAATGATTGTTTGTGCCGTTAAGGGTTTTAAGTAATTACACTTTACATTTTCTGGCCAGTGACATCACTCAGCCCCCCATTAATGTCCAAATCTCCCCAAAATGGTGCCAAATCGTTTGTGCTGTGTTTGTGCTGATTTGTGCCGTTAAAAAAACCATTTGTGCTACTAGTTTTTTAAAGCCACATGCAACCTAGCTAGCAGGTGAAGAACACAAACAACAAAATCACCAGCTAACAATGAACTGACAACATAAGACATTATAGGACTTAACATTTCTCAAGCACTATTCTCCGACATGCACTCTAACAATCTGCTTAAATAAAAATCATCCCTGAATAAATAAATAAAACTTGTGCCCCCTTGGAAATTGCAAATGCCCCCTCTGTCACTGTAGCCTAGGCTAGCCTACTCTGCAACCGGGTCTGGCACAATAACTGTGTAGTGTGTGATAGGAAAAATTACAAATATTTGACTTACCTTCAGGATAAAGCCAGCCAACCGGTGGTCAAGGGGCGCAGATGCCGGTATGTCTCCTGAGCTGTCGACCGTAATGGCAGGTTCTTTCTAGTGATGGCTGGAGTCAGAAGCCTTTGCAGCGCAAAGTAAAGCCTGATAACAAATAAAGCCTGATAACGTAAAAACCGAAGTAGCACAAATGTTTTTTTAACAGCACAAATCAGCACAAACGTAGCACAAATGATTGGCACCATTTTGGGGAGATTTGGACATTAATGGGGGGCTGAGTGACGTCACTGGCCAGAAAATGTAAAGTTTAATTACTTAAAACCCTTAACAGCACAAAATGATCATTTTTACGGCACAAACCGGCACAAACGTAGCACAAACGAATAGCAGTGTTTTTAATCACTTTTGGATGATATGGGGGGCCAGCTTCACGCAGGTTACAATGACCCTTCTTGGGACTGGCATTGGAAATTAGCAATCGCTAAGGGAGACGCCAGCCACCCTCCTGAGGAAACCCATCCTTCTTTCAGTCATGACCCAGCCTTCATGACCATAGTTCCAATCCAATCCAATCCAACTTTATTTGTCAAGCACATTTAAAACAACCAGGTTGACCATAGTCATAGACAGTAAAATGAATGGACACAGTGACGCCATAGACTTCGACAGAGACCAGTGAAGTCTGTTAGAAGAACTTTTCCGGTGATAGCTGAGTGTTACTGCTCAGCTGCAAACTGAGCTTGCCGACGTAGATGTGACGTGAGCAACGTGTCTGAAAGTTGTAAGTCTTCTGGTAGCTGTGCCAAGAGAAATCTAAAAGTTATCACTTGCCACATACCAAAGTATTTCCAAGCCATCAAAACTTTGCTGAAATATTTTGTTCCGATGCTTTCATGGACTCTCTATGGGCTTCTCCCTTGACTGTATGCCTCCACGTCCGCCCAATTGCCTGCAAGCTTCTCCTGTACTGTACGGTAATTTATCTACTGTGCGACAGAAAGTCATGTGGTTATAACACAATCGTTAGCCTATTTTTATAAAAACGTCTGCTACGGAGCCATAACGTGAGATACAAGGTAATGGAGCCTTTTATACATTGTCGTGTTTCTTTAGAAATAAACAACAGACAAATAAACGCTTCAGATGTAAAGTTATTCGCTGTCAAAGTGACGCCAAAATGAATGGCAGTCAATGGAATGCTAACGGGAGGTGATGGCTTGTTAGCCTTAGAAACTCCCCATAGGAAGTACGCTTTCCAGATGCTCGTTGACCCCCTTGGAAATCGGTTTCCTGCTGAGAACGATGACCTCAGATTTCGAGGAGCTGATCCTCATCCCAGCCCCTTCACACTCAGCTGCGGTCCCATCCCGTGAACAGTGAACGGAGAAATACATAATAATGCTTAATAATTGTGCAGAAAGGTGCCTTATCTGCACAATTAAAGTATTTTTCCGGAGCATTCAGCTGTTGTGCAGACATCACTCACTTTTCTTTGATCATTCAATGCAAATGCCTGTCATGCTTTACATTGACAAACTAAAATAACGTGCTGTTTGTTTTCAAGTGGGAAGTAGTGTGACGAAAAAGAACATTGTACCTACCTCCAACCAATCACAGTATGGCAAGCAGTTTTAACATGTAATCAAACCACATGATGGGACTTCAACATTTGTTCTGCTATTTATTATACTTTTTAAAATATTAAGCTTTTTGAATTTTTATTTTTACAATTTAAGTAAAGATTCTTGGAAATTCTAATACATAGGTTGAGATCTTAAATAAAGTCGTTTAAGTATATATTCTTTGCGCAAAGAAGGTTCACTTCATCATGAGATGCTGGGAGAAGATACAAAGAGTCTTGGAGAATCACTTGCTTATTAACCCTAAACCCTAAACCTAACAAGCTGACAGCACTGGGGAGGGGGTCAAATGAACAGCCCTGACCCCCCTCCCCCCCTCTGACCTGCGGCCCTTTGCTGCATGACATTCCCCCTCTCTCTCTCCTTTCATGTCATAAGCTGTCCTGTCAAAATAAAGGCAGAAAATGCCCCCCCCCCCCAAAAAAAATAAAATAAAAATAAATAAAAAAAGAACACTCTACAATTGTGGGTGAACCCCACTGTCATGGGACCAGAGAGTGGCTCGTGCTTGTGTTATTTTCCTAAATGGTGGAACAGCTGCATGCTGCACAAGAAGTGGCCAGCTGAGGGCAGTGTTGGTCTACACATGTCTCTCTCACAGTCTGGATGGCTGCTCTCAGTGCACATACTGTAGTATAATCCATCCCAGTGCAGTCATGACTCGGACCCGTTCATGTAGCTTTGTGTTCCAGCATCAAGAGAAAACCACTCAGTACTATACCTGCAAAGGCAAGACAACTTTATTCATACAGCACGTTTCATACGCAGAGGCAACTCAAGGTTTCTTAAACTTTTTCAGACCAAGGACCACTTATCCAATGAAACAGAAACTCATGGACCACCTAACTGCCAAAATAGCCCCCCCCCCCCCCCCCCCCCCCCCAAAAAAAAAAAAAAAAAGGCCTCATTCCACATCTTGTCAGTTTGGCAGTAACGTAAACTTTTTTCCTTCGTATTTCCTTCAAATGTCAAGCTGATCATTTGTGCATTTGACATTGTCACAAAAATAAACATGTGAGTTTATTCAATATTGAAAACAAGACATCTATGCGCCTCACTGTTTTTTGGTTTTGGAGTCACTCGCAGAGTTTGAGAAACACAGTTTTGAGTTTTTAAAAAACATGACATTTGACCAAATCAACGGACCACCAGGGTCGCTGGCGGACCACTCTTTGAGAAAAACTGCTTTACTTAATGAAGTCATATCTTTCCGACTTGTATTGCCTTAATTTATAGGACAGATTCAGACAGGAGAGGGGGGGAATAACATGCAGCAAAGGGCTGCAGGTCAGAACCAAACCCGCAGCCGCCAACCAAGCACCCCTAGTAATGAAGTTTAAAAAGCGGGCGGGGCTGCTGCTCAGTTCCCTCCATGACTGACACATAAACACACACACGGTGGATGCCGGAAAAACCAGAGATTAGACGACACGATTACCTAAATTGAGGACAGCTACGCTCGTTATTGTAAGTGTAATGATAAGTTAAAGTCCAATAAGTAATGTTACTTTGTCAAACCGTATGAATGTGTGTCCCAGGCCAGGATAGGAAATTAACTAACAATGTAAAGATCAACAAACCACTGACACACATGTTCAAATTTGATTCATTCAATAAATTATTATTTTTTTGTCTTAAATTCACCAGCCATCAGCCATTTTCGTATTATACCAACATTTGCAGCATCCTGAGCCTTTTTGGAAAGGTTAGGAAATCTCAGCCCAGAGTAATTTTATTCTCCTCAAAACAAGTTTCCTTTTTATTTTTAAAGAACTATAGAAAAACTGTCACTGTCTCCCGCAACTTAATTGCAACAAACATACAAAAGACATCGCAACTTTTATCGAAATTTTTTACAAAAGCTCCCGCAAAATCAGGCATTTTGGGCCGTAACAATCTCAAAAAAGGCCGCAAAATACTGGAGGGACTGATTAAAGATTAAAAGATCAAAGGAGGAACAACTCTGTTTATAAAATTACCCGTGTACGTGTGGACTAGGCCTTAGAGAAAGTCATTCATGCCTTCATATCCAGCAGGGTGGACTAACTCTCTCTCGTCTGGTGTTCCCAAAAAGGGCTCCGACAGCCTTTCATCTTGTTCCTCTCGACCTCTGGGGCTTGGCCGAGCATTGATCGGTGTGTTTGGGCCCTCTGGTCCCGCGGTGGCCAGCGATGGCCCTGTTTCAGAAGAAACCTGAGCTAAAATCAATCTGGGTCAGCTGCTCAGACTGTAGCTGCTCAATAGCTCAACAGGAAAGCCACGCTGAAGAAAAAAAAGAAAAAGTAAAACAGGTGTCTTTGTTTGCTACTGCCAATATATTGAGCGAAATACAGCTGACACAAAGCCTACAAGTGGAAATGTGTGTTTTGGCGAAGGGCTTTGTTTACTGTGCTGTAATATTATGACCAATGTGTTTGACTACTTCTTCAAATTGATTTGCATTTGATATTTTGTTTAGGTACAGAGTTACTTGCAGCTTATTGAGCTGAAGTCAGTTGCATTGTTTCATTATTTCTGTGTTGAGATTATTTATTTTTAACACGTCTATCATTTTTCTTATACATTTCTCCTGTGTTGTTCATTCACATAACTAAGACTAGAAGTGGGCTTTGTGTAAAGGCCGTTTTATGCCTCTGTGTCGAATCGACGGCGCACCCCCGCAGACCCCTCTGCGTCTATGTCGGACCCTACGCCGTAGCCTGACCTCACTGAAAATGTAACTACACGTCTCTCGGCCGTGGCTTGGTAGCGTTGCATTTCCCCCGACTCATTTCCTGGTTCTCCTTCTCCATAAACAACATGAAATCAACTTTTCCTGCTACGGATTTCTCACCGTGGTCAGAATGCAAAGGGGAGACACTTTGTTTCTCTCACTATGACTCTAGAGTCGCTACTCGCTCCGAAGCGAATCGCCGTCACTCTCTCACTTCTCCCTCTATCACACACTCCTCACACACATGCCGGTAAGTATAAACACCAGGCCACTTACGTAGGCTACGGTGAAAGCTCTGCGTGGAGCCTCCGCAGAAGCATAAAATGGTCTTAATGCCTCCATGTGACATACATGAGGGGGACTAGGGACGTTCTCTATCATGTGAGGGGTCCTTGGTCCTTGGTTTTGGGGAATTGTAATTGAAATATCTA
Organism: Gymnocephalus cernua; assembly: GCA_023631565.1. Taxonomy (NCBI): domain Eukaryota; kingdom Metazoa; phylum Chordata; class Actinopteri; order Perciformes; family Percidae; genus Gymnocephalus; species Gymnocephalus cernua. Next base: position 41,364,687 of record CM042425.1, on the reverse strand, counting down.
TATTTAAACTAGGCAAGGTAGATGCAGGAGTCCAGATATGGGCAAAGAAAGGAATGAGTAAAGTAGGTGACCTCTTTAAAAAAGGGATCCTTAATGACCTTTGAGGAAATCTCTCTAATGTATGACATTAAATATCTCCAAGTGAGGAACTTTATTTCTTCCATGCAAAACCAATCAGTCGGGATTCCTGCCCTCTCATGTTTATAACAAACAATTGCAATGAGAGGATTTTGATCTCATCTATATATAACTGGGTTGCATCTGGCTCTAAAGAAACATCGATAGTCAGTCTTAAGACATGGATGGCGGACCAAAAAAGGACATTTCAGAAAACGATTGGAAGAAAATGTGACGCATTGTTAAAATAATAAATAAATAAATATACTGTACTGCACTTTGGTGTTGCTGATATGTTCTGCATTACTATTTGGCAGCTTGGCTGATAGGCTCATTAAAGGTCCCATGACATGGTGCTCTTTGGATGCTTTTATATAGGCCTCAGTGGTCCCCTAATACTGTATCTGAAGTCTCTTTTATATAGACCTTACTGGTCCCCTAATACTGTATCTGAAGTCTCTTTTATATAGACCTTAGTGGTCCCCTAATACTGTATCTGAAGTCTCTTTTATATAGACCTTAGTGGTCCTCTAATACTGTATCTGAAGTCTCTTTTATATAGACCTTAGTGGTCCCCTAATACTGTATCTGAAGTCTCTTTTATATAGGCCTTACTGGTCCCTTAATACTGTATCTGAAGTCTCTTTTATATAGACCTTAGTGGTCCCCTAATACTGTATCTGAAGTCTCTTTTATATAGACCTTAGTGGTCCCCTAATACTGTATCTGAAGTCTCTTTTATATAGGCCTCAGTGGTCCCCTAATACTGTATCTGAAGTCTCTTTAATATAGACCTTAGTGGTCCCCTAATACTCTATCTGAAGTCTCTTTTATATAGGCCTCAGTGGTCCCCTAATACTGTATCTGAAGTCTCTTTTATATAGACCTTACTGGTCCCTTAATACTGTATCTGAAGTCTCTTTTATATAGACCTTAGTGGTCCCCTAATACTGTATCTGAAGTCTCTTTTATATAGGCCTCAGTGGTTCCCTAATACTGTATCTGAAGTCTCTTTTATATAGACCTTAGTGGTCCCCTAATACTGTATCTGAAGTCTCTTTTATATAGGCCTTAGTGGTCCCCTAATACTGTATCTGAAGTCTCTTTTATATAGACCTTAGTGGTCCCCTAATACTGTATCTGAAGTCTCTTTTATATAGACCTTAGTGGTCCCCTAATACTGTATCTGAAGTCTCTTTTATATAGGCCTTAGTGGTCCCCTAATACTGTATCTGAAGTCTCTTTTATATAGACCTTAGTGGTCCCCTAATACTGTATCTGAAGACTCTTTTATATAGACCTTAGTGGTCCTCTAATACTGTATCTGAAGTCTCTTTTATATAGACCTTAGTGGTCCCCTAATACTGTATCTGAAGTCTCTTTTATATAGACCTTAGTGGTCCCCTAATACTGTATCTGAAGTCTCTTTTATATAGACCTTAGTGGTCCCCTAATACTGTATCTGGAGTCTCTTTTATATAGACCTTAGTGGTCCCCTAATACTGTATCTGGAGTCTCTTTTATATAGACCTTAGTGGTCCCCTAATACTGTATCTGAAGTCTCTTTTATATAGACCTTAGTGGTCCTCTAATACTGTATCTGAAGTCTCTTTTATATAGACCTTAGTGGTCCCCTAATACTGTATCTGAAGTCTCTTTTATATAGGCCTTAGTGGTCCCCTAATACTGTATCTGAAGTCTCTTTTATATAGACCTTAGTGGTCCCCTAATACTGTATCTGGAGTCTCTTTTATATAGACCTTAGTGGTCCCCTAATACTGTATCTGGAGTCTCTTTTATATAGACCTTAGTGGTCCCCTAATACTGTATCTGAAGTCTCTTTTATATAGACCTTAGTGGTCCTCTAATACTGTATCTGAAGTCTCTTTTATATAGACCTTAGTGGTCCCCTAATACTGTATCTGAAGTCTCTTTTATATAGGCCTTAGTGGTAACTAAACTGTAACTGGGAGTACAACGATCTGGTACGAGTTCACGGGTAGTAAGTTACGGGTTTGACTGCCGTTCCAGGGCACTTTCACGGGTAGACGGTTACTCTGCTGAGCCTCCGCCTGTTACACTTGCTCCCTGTGGTCATCATCACTGTGTTTGAATGCAGCTCAATTTGGCGTTTAGTTTTTCCCATTTCCATATTTTCCTCTTCCTTTTGTCGGACAGTGAAACAAGTCTAAAGTAGCGATTTAGTTGCTTGAGTCTGGTTGGAGGGCTGAAGCGGAGAGGAAACAATGATTTTACAAATTCAGCTGGCTTAATGTGAGTGTGAGAGAGAAGTTTAAGCCTTTCTGGAAAGGTGATGGAGGTTTGCCAACCAGTGCCAATGTTTTTTTAGACATTTTGAGACATCTGAAGAAATGACTTATGATGTTTTTGGGGGATAACATTCTGCTCGCCAAGATGCAAACACATTTTGACAAGCCACAAAAAAAACTACTTGGTCATACCAATTTAAAAAGATTATGGGGTTAGAGGTCTCTCCTAAGCCAGAGCTGTTTTGTCAGAAGTAGTACCTGAAGAGATGTGCAATATAGATCAGAAATATATATTGAGAATACTTTTTCTGAATGCCAAGAAAAATGATAACGATGAACTGGAAGGAGCCAAAACCGCCAAACCTAACACAAGGGACGCAGAGACCGAAAAGAGTTTGTATAATGGAACAAATGACGGCAAATCTGCAACTAAAAATGGACACTTTCATGCAGAGATGTATCGCACAATATCTGGGTGTCTAGGGGGAAGTAACAGGTTGTTGTAATAGATCAGATTATGGAGTTTGCAGAAAAGGTCATATGTTGTAAGTGAACCTGCTTCACTGCAGTGCCAACATTTGGGAAGATTCTAACTTGTTTTGCTTAATTTGATTCGCGGCTTTATGTACTTGTATTCATGTAATAGCTGAGTATGTATAAACAGATTTCACAATCCTTATTTTATTTTACTTTATTTTATGTAATTTATTTAATTTTCTCTTTATATACAGTACTTACATGTAATTATTTAAATTTTATTAAAAGATATTAAGATATTAAAACCTTATCTAGTTGTGAGCTGTTACTGATGTTGCTACTAGAGGATGGATACCCGAGCCCGACGGGACCCGACGGGACCCAACGGGACACAACGGGACCCAACGGTTCCGACAGATATTTAGAAATTATGTTCAGGTTCGGGTCGGTCAAGAGTGATTTTCATGTCAATAAGCTGCTTTTGTGTTAACGTTAATGTTACTTTGCTAAGGACACTCGTGTTGATTTGAATTTCATTAAGAGACCTAGGTCCACAGAACCTCTTGTGTGAATTTGTTTGATTTTGTTCTGTTAGCTTGGGCCATTTGTGGTAGGCCTATGTTAATTTAATTTCAATTGGCTATATTATTGGGCCTCGTGCGCTCCTGTGTTAACGTGCGCTTGTTGCCCCGTGTGCGCTGCACTCATCTGTTGACATTTCTGAATGCCTTCCTACAGTTGCTTAATAAAAGCTTTCCACACAAACAACCGTACATGTGTCATTAGTATGAGAATAAAATGAGATTTTAACTGTGTCGGGCTCGGGTCAGGTTCGGTTACTGCTCTGTCGGACGCGGGCCGGGTACGGACAGAAAAATGCAGCCCGATCCACACTAGTTGATACAGCAAGGGAAGCCAGTAAGACAAATGTCACAATGACTGGATTCCTTTCATAGTTTCCGTATTGATATCCAGGAATTGAACTGCATTACTAGAGCCACTGTATCATTTGCACTGCCCACATCTGCCCCATTAGCTTTAGATAATGGCAAAGCTTTTCACACTTGGGATGGCCACTGAGCCATTTGAAGCATTTGCATCTGTAGGTCCTTGAAGCGCTAAGCATCAATGATTGCAGGCTTTGCAATTTGCAGTTTGGGAATTGGACCGACAGCGAGCGGAATAAGAATTGAATAGCAATCGCAGCTTATGACAATGGCCAAACCAGTTCTAAAATGCCAATTTATGCTCGGTACAATAATATCAAGTCCAATGGGTAAAGGCCTGAGTGTTCAGTGACTTTTTTTTTTTTTAACTTTAAGTAGAGGTGACTGATGTGGAACAAACAGCCAGTGTTTCATTGCAGCTTGTTCCAACCCCATACTATAGCCAAAGGATAACACCAGTGGTGGAAGAAGTATTCAGATCCTTTACTTCAGTAAAAGTACTAATACCACACTGTAAAAATACTCTGTTACAAGTAAAAGTCCTGCATTGAAAATGTTACCTAAGTAAAAGTATGTAAGTATCGTCAGGAAAATGTAGTTGAAGTATTAAAAGTAAAGAAAAATCCTCCCATTTTAGAAAGTCCCACACAACACATTTTAAGTTTTAATGATGGCAGGATGTAGAAGATTAAGGCTTCATTTCATGATGTTGAAACATTTTTGTAATGACAGTTTAACATTTCTTTTAAATGTTATATAATGCCACAGCATCAAATGAAAGTGGGACTTCTGCCATGTTCTTTGTGTCAAGTGAAATGTGCCATGGGTGCATGCTGAATGGCCTGCCACAGGCAGACGTGATGCAGCTCTGTGGGTCAGCGCCCCTCTCCTCCTCTACAGCCACGTAGCAAGAACAAAAGAAGCAGAGAATGAAGAATGGCAGAGGCGCAGGCTGCAGTCAGGGGCTTTTTGGGCCGCCTGCATCCTCGGGGCACTTTATTTGGGGCAGCCTGAGCCTCCAGGACTTTTATTTTTTGGCACTGTGGAAAATATTGACACTCCCTGAGCTCTTGACCCTGCTCCATTGATTGGAGCTTAAGCTATACGACTGGACCCTGACCAAAGCTGTTCTAAAGTATCGGCGTGATTAATTAAAAAGAAAATGTTTTTTAGTACGGCTGGCTGCATGGAGAGTGGCAGCAGCAGTGAGAGAGAAGGAGAGGGAGAGGGGGCTGTACACACACACACACACACACACACACACACACACACACACACACACACACACACACACACACACACACACACACACATATTCACACACATATACACACATACATATTCACACAGATATACACACACATACACAAGCTGATTGGCACACTGCAGTGACTGCTGGGTGAGGGGAGGGGTATGAAAAACATTAACCCGCAATGCACTGCTGGGTTTTGACAGATCTGTGCTCCAGGGCTGCTGAATTTATGAGCCATTACTCCTGCCGGCCCGGGATCTAGTTGGTGCATTATGTTCCATGTCATCCGCCATTAGTGGAGCAGTGACTGACATCCATTGAGAAAGCCACTCTCACACTGGCCGGCTGATAGGGCCAGCGTGGACTAGGATGTAGCCACATTGTTGATTTGTTTCCAGCCAGCCCCCCCCCCCCCCCCCCCCCCCCCCTCCGTTCTCTTTTTCTTGTGCATCCAGTTGAGTTCATGCCTGCAGTAATCAGGGAACAATACCACAACCTCCAAGCCCTCACTGCAGCCATTGTGCTCTACAGTAAGCTCCAGCTGGCCTGTTTCCACTTTGTTTTTTTAGGACACTATGGACTTGGGTTACCTCCATGAGAAGGATTTACTTTAGACTGTTTGTGTCATGTTTAGTCTGTAATATGATCCGTAGGTAGTTATATAAATAGTTTTAACCATAAAGTTGTTGCACATGTTCAACTGAATCACAACTGGGAAATTATTGGCTTTTTTTAAATTTCTTTAATGTGTCTCCTGGAAAGAACTGTCATTTGAAACTATTCTAAAGAAAACAGAAACACCATTCTCAGAGAGCAGTTTTAATTTTGAAAGGAAATGATGATATTCAAGTGAATGAGAAAGTGTGTCCAAACTTTTGACTTTAGATGAAGAGAGTTCTCAGACGGTAAATAAACAATGTTGCCAAGTGGAAACATATATTACAAGAAAAGCAATGGTCCTAATACAGAGCTGTGGGGTACAACCCGATAAGACATTGTTGTAAAAGATGGAGAGATTAGAAAAGGGACCTGTAATAATGTTACGTGGTTTTATGTTCATGATCTCATGAATAAAACAATCAAACAAACAAAGCCTTTACCCAGTGTTCATGTACTGTATACTCACGACTGACTGTTTTCCATATTCACACAATCACAGCAACAGCTCAGCAATGGAGCAGTGACCCTCCCAGCCGGTCTGTCCTCATTAGCCTGCAGTCTAAATAGCTCTTAAATGTGATGACAGAGGTTAATAATGGCATTCAGTCCCGTCTATTGTTGTTTACACACTTCTTAGGGAAGGTCAATGTATTGACCTATCTGGATATGGGAGCATGCATGGCGCTGACAAATAATCTGTGTGGCCTTGATGTTCCATTAAATGATCGATTCAGCTGGTTTGGGGAGTGTGTGCGTGTGTGTGTGTGTGTGTGGGGGGGGGGGGGGGGGGGGGGGAGTGGCTGCTCAGGGACTATGAAAAGGTCAGTATCTGTTAGTTCATTGGTGGAGTGATTAATAAATCAATAAGAGCTGAAGAGAGGCCCAGTGAATCAAACAGTTGCACACACAGTCCTGACTTGTCTTCAAGGGAACGAGAGGTTGGTGCATTGCAGGAGTTGTCACCACATGTCAGCACTGCTCCACCAAAACAGTCTCTCTCTCTCTTTCCTTCTATTCCTCTCTTCTCTCAGCCACAGAGATGCAGCCTCTTTTTTTTACATACCATTATCAGGCTCAGACATCTGATAAGCTACCACAGGTCAATGGGAGAGTCAGAGGGTTAAAGACTACTAGTATACTAACCAACATCTATAGCAGTATAATAGTGCGTTCCATTTATTTCAGCGCTGGGAATGACGTCCCAACCGAGTTGAATGCGTTTTACATTAACAAGTTGGATTTTCATTGTGGGTTTAGCTCTAGCCTAGTCTTTATTCACTTCTGGGATTGCTCCAGTGTCCTTCTTTCCAGCCGGATGTCCGTCCCCTTCCTCTTTCTCTGTGTTGGCGTTCTAACCTCCAGTGGATTTCTGAGGACTCTGGTTAACTGCTCCTCAGATCTCTGCAGGGTAAATCCAGACAGCTAGCTAGACTATCTGTCCAATCTGAGTTTTCTGTTGCACGACTAAAACAACCTTTGAACGTACACACGTTCCACCAAAACAAGTTCCTTCCCGAGGCTATTTTGCAGAGGCACCGTAGCTCCGTCCGACACTTATAGCACCGCCCATGACGATTGTAATTGGTTTAAAGAAATGGCAATAAACCAGAGCATGCATGCTGTTTTATGTGCACACAAATAGCATAGCAACATGTCCACAGATAGAGGTTGGACAGGACTGTGTGTACAACTGATTTAGTGAGACACAAATAAGACAGAAGTGCTAATAACTGTGTGTTACTAAAACCTTCACTAATGTTGATGCATGGGGCAGACTTTTATTTTTGGAGCTTGGGGTACGGCAAGGAGTCAAGGCTTAATATTACAAATATTACACAAACACTCAATGGGCAACAAGACAACGAAGACTGGCAACACAAAACAGCTGTACAATGGAAGACATGCTGGCCAGGGCTACAAGGACACACAAGGGACACACAGTGCAAGCACAGATAACTCAGACACAATGAATGAACCCAAAACACAAAATCCTTTAAGAGCCAAAGAAATACTCAAAATGTGCGATATGCGATAGCGTTGTTGAATATTTCAATACAGTATTACTTGCAATAAATAAACAGATATTAAAGTGTACTCAGTTTTGCATTTCTGCTGCGTGTAGTTTTCTGCTAAAATACAACAAATTGCTCGTTGAGTTTAAAACAAGAAAATCATTTCCAACATTCTGTTATTGAACAAATTAAACATTGAATTGAATATAAAAGGCAGCACTAAATAAAGAATGATAGTAACATTACACAGCCATTTCTACTGATATTTTCTTGTAACTAACACAAAACATCTCTGAATGTCTCGCGATATGTTGCTGCCTCTCGCAATATGTTTTTTGCACCAGTTGATATTGCGATGACGATAAAAAAACAACATATTGTGCAGCCCTTCACATAATTTTAAAGAAAAAGCCTGAAGGCCTCTGGCCACAGATCAGGACCAGGAATTCACTTTCAGTGTGATTGACAGGCCTTTACTGTAATACAGGGACTAACAGAAGACACACTCACCTCAGAAACACAGTACAGTACATTACAGTATTTGATTATACTTTTGTTGTCTTAAAATACTGAATACTGAAAAAACTGAGTGGACTGCATCACTGCTTAAAGTCAAGAGCAATGATGAGGTACATGTAAACCAGTCAACAACACTGTTTAAAATCAGCTGCTTCTGATGCAAAATGAAAACACAAAAGTTGATACTAATTTGTATAACAGTAGTAGTCTTGTGAATAATTCTCAGGGTTCCCAGTGTGCACTCGTGTTGACAGCCAATCGACATCCAGGTTGGTCCAGATTCCTTGCAGAGGTGTTCCAGTACTCTCTACTGGAGCCCTGCACCCAGGGCTGCTGCAGTGTCACAGGGCTGCATGCTTGATGCAGTGTGTGTGGTTTCTTCACTAAAGCACTAAAGGAGCAGCATGCAGTGTGTGGAATGCAATTTCTTCGTCACAGATTCAAGTAACTGAGCGATTCTCTCAAAAACGCTCCCAAAATCGTTGCATTTGGTTGCCTAGAAACACAAACTGGCTTAACTTACACACTGACTCAACTTCCCCCGGTCTCTGATACATGATTAACATTAAAAGGAAACCTGGGTAGGCCAAATGTGAACCAATCACCTTCGATATCAAGTCCACTACTTTGGCAGCTTGCGGTTCATAGACAGATTATATAAAAAGATTTTTATGAAAACGAAATGAAAGTGGAGAACAAGACAACATAGACCTCAAAGAAAATGAAACAAACTAAGGTAACCTACAGAATTTTGATTTGATTTGATGTGATTTATTTAATTCAAATTATTTAAGAAGACAACACAAACTGTTGTGAAAGATGAATGATTTTTTTATGTTGTTTTATGTTCATGATCTTATTTATTATTTTTTTAAATCCAGAAACATCAACTTTGCCTTCCATTTTGAATGTTATCACTCCATTGCACACGTGTCAAAACTCAAATCTGGCCCCTTGCTAATTTTGATGCGCCCCCACAATACATCTTGCCCCACCTACTTTTTGTCACCTTTCACAACGTTTTTTTCGACATTTTTGACGCTTTTTCCAAACGTTTTTTCCAAACATTTTTTGGTGTTTTCTTCAACATTTTTGTCGACCAATGTGTTAAGTGAGAAGACTATATGAGACATGCAATAATACATTCAAAGATATTTGGCTTTTCTTATGGCATAAAAGCAATAAATTCTATGTCTGGCCCTTGATATGATTCTCATTTTCTAGTGTGGCCCTTAGGGAAGTTGAGTTTGACAGCCCTGCCCCATTGAATAGGCGTTATCAGTGGTTATCAGCCTCATAGATATGGGTTAACAGGGGAAGGCCCGTCATTAGAAATTACAGACAGGGGGACAACATTTTTCAAATTACACAAGGAAAACAGGACGTAATCATCTATTCACATGATAACGGTCACCAATAACTTGGTGAGGACTCCTTGGCGTCACTTTTTAATGATCTGGGACTTCCGTTGTAAATATATACAAAACAAACGCTAGTTGGTTTACTAGGTTTAGTAAAAGATCATGGTTTGGGTTAATACTAACGTAGTCTATATCCTTGACCTTCCACTTCTGGGATTGCTCAGATGCCGCAGGAAATTCCCCGGGATGCATGTATTTTCCGTTTCCTTCCGTATGCTTTGTGCAGATTTCTGCAGGGTAAATCCAGACAGCTAGCTAGACTATCTGTCCTATCTGAGTTTTCTCTCGCATGACTATTTTACAGCGGCTCTGTGTGGAGCTTAGCGCCGCCCATGACTTGATTGGTTTAAAGAAATGCCAATAAACCAGAGCACGTTTTCCTCGTTATCCATCCCGGAATGCTATGTGGAGTAGCCAGACCTTCCTCCACTTCGCAGCATGTGGATGGTCTGGCAAAACGAGACTAATACTAATGTAGCCTACATAACTTAAAAAAATTCAACCTTAACATTTGTTTTTGACACAGATACCGGTCTCCTGGGTTAAAGTCCTGTGTTTGACCCATGCACCAGTCCGACCTCCCTCCTTACGCAGAGTTTTGGTCTTTTAATTATACTCTCTACCATTGTTGCTCTTCACACTACGTCATCCTACAGCGTCGCGTTTGAGCAGTTGCTCTGAGCATGGAAAATGTATGATTTTCCATGTATTATTATCAATTAGATTATAACGGCCTGCTGTGCCAACTAGGAGGCAGAGTATAGGCCATACTACTTAATATCTATGGTAGTGATAAACAACTGGTAACGCCTATTCAATAGACATACCTCAAATAAATGTCTTCCCCAACAGGGCTATGCTGCTAAATACTCATCAATAGTTCACTTTAAAAAGTGAATGGACCACTGATCAATTAAGAGCACACACACACACACACACACACACACACACACACACACACACACACACACACACACACACACACACACACACACACACACACACACACACACACACACACACACAGTGCCTTCCTGCAAATACCTGTGTCCCTCATTACTGGGCCCAGACGCTCCATTGGTCATTCGTTTAATGGAGTTGGTGCTGTGAGATTGGGCTGCGCCTTCCTTGACATGTCCTGCTGTTGATGAAGCTTTCAGATGAGTTGAAGCGAGAGAACTAATAAACAGAGTAGTTAGAGAAACCAAGTGTCACATATGTATGAGGAATCTGTAATTTGTGACCATGCTGTTTGTTCATCAGCAAATTGCTCACCTTTGCAGGAGGTGTTGCAGTTCCACCTTGAGCCGAGAGGGGCCAGTAGCACCCCACGCCTCAGAGGGGCTCGTGTCCCATAGAGTGCTGTGTTCTGAGGTGAGGGAACAGAGATGGTTGCCACATGTTTATCGCCTAATGTATCACAGTATGTTTGAGTGGATTTCAAACATATCCCTCGGAGGCATCTCTCTTTTGAATGTCCTCCTCCGTGTAGGGAAAGGATGAGATGATTCCTCCCTGCAGCAGCTTCTGGGGTAATGAAGGGGAATTGCACACACACACACACACACACACACACACACACACACACACACACACACACACACACACACACACACACACACACACACACACACACACACACACACACACACACACACACATATTTAAACAGAAAATAATTTGATCCCAGTTGGTTCTTTGTCAGGTCAAAATGTTTATATACCATATGCATATGCCACATATGTAACCATAGGGAGATGAACATAAAATAAACTACAATTCAAGTAATTTACAATAAAAACTTAGAATTAAAACTTCTCATGCATTTTACACTACTGCATGCATTTTCCCTTTTTCTTTCTGTGATGCTCAATATTCTAATATTTCCCTTTCATTTAGCTTACAACTTGGATACATTTGATAATTTTAATAAAATATTGTCTTTGTATTGAGTTGAGTTTTTTCCTTTTATACTATTTGAACTACTTGTTTTGAGATGTTTATCACTGTGGGCATATTTGATAGTTAACAGTTGCAGTTTTTAACTACTTAATTTATCTATTTATTAATGTATTTATTACCATGTGGAATGTATGAATGAATGTGTGGAGAGAATGTGTTTTTGTGTTTGTTTAACTAGCAGCACCTTACAGGAGTAGCATAATTTGCAGTTTTTTAATGATACAATGACAATGAAGGCATTCTATTCCATTCTAACCACATCAGTCGCGGCAGCCTGTTGGTATATACTGCATATTTTTAAATCAAGTTGACGAAGATGTACATTGGATTGAAATGCATTTGAATATGTTTTGTTCCCACTCATACTCCATATTTATATGCTTGTAAATTGTAATATTTGTATCAGATGCACCTTTCAGTGTAGTTTTTTTTTTTGCTTAGAATTTCAAACATTTTAATTTGGGTTGGTTGGACAGCTTCCAGAAGCCTCCAGCATTGTGTCCACAGCAGCTCTCAGAAAGTCTCAGTACTGACTGTTTCAGTAATGGCATCAATCAAGACTCTACTCCTTGGATTATAGCGCCTTACTAAAAGCTTCAGCTGAAACACAGGGAAACATAAGGTCACCAATGATTTACTGGATGTCACTTTGACAGCACACATCAAGGTTCTTTCCACTATCATCACTCATAAACACAAGTAGCAAATGGTGCAGTTTGATGGAAAGCTGGTCAAATTGAAAGCAATTTGTCTGTAAATCAACTGCAGTGATGTTAATAATTAACATGGAGTAACATTTGGAACCTGGATGAGGATAATGATTAAGAAGCAAATACACACAGATGTAAATACAGTAAAAGGTAGGAAAAAATAGGACTGGAAGAGCTCAACTCGCGTAGATACTTAGAAAGCTTTGAAGGATGGGTGCTGGATCCTAAAAGTGAATAATTATAAATAAAGCTACGCATAAGGACAGCACTTGAATTTAATAGTTTATTGCCACACAACGGACGTTTCGGGCAGCGCCCTTCCTCAGCCCATAGGCAGTTACAAAATGTAAAAAATACAGTAAAAGGAAAATATAAGAAATTTGAAATGATGGCAGCAGGTGCAACAGTTCATGTCTTAAAGCATCTCTAAAGCCCTTATGTACTCCTAAATGGACAAGGATGTGGATAGTGGACACACATGGTTTTTGTGCCTACTACACATTTAAAAAAAAATGGATGGATGCTTATGTTGTGGAGGCAGTAAGTATAATTTGAGTTTAAAACATTAAATCTTATTGCTGCATTGCATGATTGTTGGCCACTTGGGGCCAGCAGAACAAGCTGTGAACACAACATTGGCATATCACCACCTTACACAGATGCCTATTTACACATCCAGCAGGCATGGAGGAACATTAGATGTAGGCCAGGGCTGGGCTATATATTGATATTATATCGACATCGATATATGACGTTCTATATCATCTTATATTTTGGATATCATAATATTGTGATATGACACAAGTATTGTCTTTTTATTTTCCATTTTCTTACCAGACTGTTCTAGCTGTTCTATTATTTGCCTTTTTACCCATGTAGTCATTGTATCCACATTATTGGTGATTATTTATCAAAACTCTCATTGTGTTAATATTTTGTGAAAGCAACAATAGTCAACCCTCCAATATTGCAGCAATATCAACATTGATGTATTTTGGGTCAAAAATATATTTTTTTCTATATCATCCAGCTCTGATTAGATGCCTTGTGTCCATGTGTTTGTGTCCACCTGATGTGTTTGTGTCAACCTGATGAATATCAGTTGAAATATTCGTTCGGTTCTTGTCTTGCACTGCCAGACCTTCCTCCACAGCGCTTTTCTTCAAAGGACAGTGTTGGAAAATCTAGTCAGCTGTTTGTCTCCGTTTGATCACATTGAGGGAGAGCAGATATAGAAGCGTAACTAAAAAACTAAACAAAACACATGCATACCAGGGTTCACCATTCACCATGGGGATAACTCCGCAGTAGCCAGTGGCTGTGAATTTCAGATTAAGATTAAATTGAAATGACAAGTTAGTCAAGGCAGTCTGGAGCCCTGTCGGAATATGACATGAGTGAATTTTCCAGCTGGTTGGATGTGATTATTGATCCGACTAACGGACAAGTTGGGGCTGGCCAATCAAGTTTTTCATTCTGACGAGATAGATCTTCCTTTCTGACTACACTGATTGGCGAAGTCTGGATATTTTTGTATGTATAATATATGCATTTAATAACTTATTTATATTTTGCAAGTAATAATTCAGGAGTGTTTTAGCCCCACTGATAGAAGGCCATCAGCTGTCTGTCTTATATTTTGGTCCAGTGTGAGATGTTTTCTAGAGATGTTTCAATACCGATACCTGTGTGGGCAAAACCTCCAATTCCGCCTAAAATGCTGCTGTCCAATCTGATACCACGTAATTTAGAACCAAAGAAAATCTACTTTAAAGTAGTTTATTTTTGTTCTTTTCCCATTATGACTGAGTGTCAAACTGGATAATAAAAGAAAGTTCTACCATTCATTGTTTGTGTTTGTTTATGTTTCACAAAAATTTTAACCTGAGCCAGACTGACGACAAAGATAGAAATCATATCACATCCATACAGAGATAATAGTATACAGCTGTTAAAACATGATAGAATATATGACACACTGGTATCAGATCAGTACTCACTATCAGCTGATACGCAAGTTCAGGTATCGGAATCAGTACTGGGAAGGAAAAAATGCTTTCGGAACATCTCTAATAATTTCACAACTAGCAGCCATAAGTTGCAAAGAAAACTCCTGCACATTGTCTAACTTGCAAAAGATAAAGGTTAATAATAGGCACTGTTTAAGTACTAGACCATCTTCAGGCAAATTATTTGTGCTGGAGTTTTCTTTGTAACTTTTGACCTGCTTGTCCCCCTCTGACGCACCTGCATCACGTTGTACATGTGCAAAGTATTTTTCCTGTACAACTAGCAGCCATGAAATTGGTATGGATACTCATTGTCCCCAGAGGATGAAGTAGAGTGATTGTCATGATGTAAGGGTAAATACTTGACGAGGTGTCCATTATCACGAATTAATGGATAACGGGGAGGCCAGAACCAGAGCCTCCACCAAAGTCCATTAATAATCTGGCGCAGCATTGGGAGCTTTTTTAGTATTCAGTACAATTGGTTTGCATATTGTTAAATAACAATATTGTTGTATCTCTTTTTTGGGTTGTTGTTCTGTCTTGTTTCGTCTATATACTGTATTCCCATATGATCCAAAGTACGGTGATGGACTCCTGGGCACTGCCAAGGTGCTCTTGAGCAAGGCACCGAACCCCCAACTGCTCGGGGTGCCTGTCCATCGACAGCTGCAGCCCCCCCACTCTGACATCTCTCCATTAGTAGATGTAGAGGTACTGAGCATGTGTGTGTAATTCAGGCCTGTGTGTAATGTGTTCTAACAACAGAGTGAAAAAAAATTGTAATTTCCCTTGTGGGAATAATAAAGTATAAAATGTTATTATTATTATTTTAAATAATTTTTTTCTTTGTTTTGTATTTTACATTTTAAATTGCATAGTTTGTGCTCCGACAACTTTTAACAGCATTGGCGGTTTTGGGAGATTGTAGAAGTCCATGTCGTCACTTTTTACAACATTTTTGTCGCTTTTTTTGACCCCTTTGATGCTTTTTCTGACGTCTGTTGGTTTTGGCGCTGTTGACCGCTTTTTCTGACATTTTTGAAGTTTTTTTCAAATGTTCTGTATTTTGACTTGACCATTTTTTTAATTATGTGGCAAAGTCTGGGTAATGAGCTGCCAGTACCTTGTCTTTAATTTTATGGATTTATTTCTTTGTGTATTGCATGTCACCACCTCTGTTTGTGTACTGCCCTTTTGCACCAATAAACCACCAATAAACAAAAACAGAATTACATATCGCTACAAAATATAGTCTATTAGCAACTTGACTCTAAAAATATGAGTACCAGTCTGTGTCTCTGAGGGATGGTGTGTGTCGCTCTCATTATTACAGATATAATCTGTACAGAGTATCCTGCACAGAGACACACAGGGCCTGTCTGTCAGGCCATTCAAGCAGCTAACAGGGAGTGATTAATCACAGGAGAAATCTGCCTGTCACAACTGAGGCAGCGGTGGGACACAGCGCTGTTGGCTGCTGGTCTTTGTCCACGACTAATCTCTATGCAAGATCGACTTCAAAGTAATGGCAGTGATCCCAGAGCACTGCTGCCCACGGGCAACATCCCTACCTCCATCCCATAAATCGAGGATCTGCTGGTCACACTGACAGGCTGTTATTAATCTGAGTAGCTTGTTTGATATCTCCATGAATGACATCAAGGCTTACGCCGGGTAAAACAGGGATCACAGCGTGTATCCCTGCAGTATTCTGTTACATGTGTATGCCTGAACAAAGATTCTGCTGACACACCAAAGATATAATTTTTACAGTGGTGAAAACAGTAGAGCAAAGTGGTAATCGTTTTAATAATGACACTGTGTGCTCTTCAAAATCAAAGTATGTGAAAGGAATACATTTCATCACGTTTAGAAACACTGTGCACACATTTCTTTATATGGGTGTGTACCAAAACCAAGAGGATTAGGGCCACATGTGAAAAAGGAATTTGAGTTCTGAGTTTAAAGCTTTTTTAAGTAAAAAAATCGGTGACGATCCATCTGATCCATGGTGGATGGAGTGTGGGTCCAACTATGACAACAGAGTGTTCACATTCAGACCACTATCTGGGGTTAGGCAACAAAAGCCCTTTAATGTCAGAGGAAGAACATGGTTTTGTTTAATAGTTAATGAACAGGTTGGAAATGTAAATGGACTGTATTTACATAGCGCTTTTCTAGTCTTAAAGAGGCACTATGAGTTCCTGCATGGTTCAGCACAATTTCATTTTTGTCTCAAATCGTAAGCATCTCTCCTTGATCCGCCAGCTGCCTGCCCCCTGAATCCACCGTGAAAAAGCCCGGTCTCTCATAAACGGCAAACAAACACTAGAGGCACAGGCTGCGCACCAAAATACAACAAACCACATTTGCAGCAGCTACTCTCAGATACGACTCATGCTACTCAATCAACTCTGCTCACTGTCCCCCTCTACTCATTATGTGCATGCTCACTAATCCCCACCCCCTCCCCCAACCATCTTGTCAGTGATTGGCTGGAACATGGTTTGCTAGCGGATCAAGGATAGATGCCTATGATTTGAGACAAAAATGAAATGAAAATGAAACCACGCAGGAACTCATAGTGCCCCTTTAATGACTCTTCAAAGCGCTGTAACATAGTACAGGAACCGTTCACTATTCACACACATTCACACGCTGTGGCTGAGGCTGCCGTACAAGGTGCTACCTGCTCATCACATTAACATTCACACACATTTACACTCTGATGATGCAGCATCGGGGGTAATTCAGGGTTCAGTGTCTTGCCCAAGGACACTTTGGTATGGGACTGCAGGGACCAGGGATCAAACCACCAACCTTCTGATTGGTAGGAGAACCACCATCCTTCTGATTGGTAGGAGAACCACCAACCTTCTGATTGGTAGGCCTTGGTAGGAGAACCACCTACCTTCTGATTGGTAGGAGAACCACCAACCTTTTGATTGGTAGGAGAACCACCAACCTTCTGATTGGTAGGCCTTGGTAGGAGAACCACCATCCTTCTGATTGGTAAGAGAACCACCAACCTTCTGATTGGTAGGAGAACCACCAACCTTCTGATTGGTAGGAGAACCACCATCCTTCTGATTGGTAGGAGAACCACCAACCTTCTGATTGGTAGGAGAACCACCAACCTTCTGATTGGTAGGAGAACCACCAACCTTCCGATTGGTAGGAGAACCACCAACCTTCTGATTGGTAGTGAGAACCACCAACCTTCTGATTGGTAGGCCTTGGTAGGAGAACCACCATCCTTCTGATTGGTAGGCCTTGGTAGGAGAACAAAAAGGTGAAAGTCACTACAAGCATATATTGTATTGCAAGATAGAATATTTTGGTAGAAAACATGAAATACATGCTCTGTATCAACATTTTTGTGACTTGTCAGATACATTAATTACGTTACGTATTAAATACGTCAAACAGAAAACAAGTTTCTACTATATCACCAACTATATTGCTCTAATAGTAGGATATTACATGTACCAGTGATAAAGGATTTAATCTATATCATCCACTCCTAATAGCAACAGAATAACAGTTATTACTGCCCTAGTTCATTTAGGATTTCTGTTGTTTTTTTGGCCTTTTAGAGGACTTAAATTCCTCTTCCTTTTTTAGTATACACCCTGCAGAAAAAAAAAAACACTTTCATACAAATAACATAAACAGTGTGGTCTTAATCCTTTGGTGAGTGGACCCCTGAAAGGAGATCAGTCAGTACCCACTGTGACCCTGGCTGAGGTTTTGTCATCTGGCCCCTTGCCATATGGGGGTGGTGTGCGTGTGTGTGTGTGTGTGTGTGTGTGTGTGTGTGTGTGTGTGTCCGTGCGCATTCGTGCGCATGTGTGCGGGTGTGTGTCTGAGGCTACATGTGTGTGTGGAGTCTTGTTCCACAAGCAGCTGTTCAACTATTAACGCCCTCAACACACACACACACACACACACACACACACTGAGCCCCCCCCCCCCCCACCCCCCTCCCCCCGCCATTACCTCGCAGCATGCTGCTCTTCAGGTTGAGAGGTCCTGTGCTACATGCTAAATGGTGGAGCTGCTGGTGGATTAGCAGCCGGAGACAGAGAGAGAAAGTGTGAATGTATTTATCCCCGGCTCATAGCGAGCTGCAAGGAAAGCTCCTCAAAGATAACCCCAATCCCCCCAGAGAAAACACACTTTCAGTTTTTCCTCGTCAACAGGAGAACACATAGCAGGAAGGAACTAAATTCAACTTCTGTTAACTGCATCATTAAACATTATATTTTTGTATATATTTTTGTTAACTGTTAATAGGTTTGCTGACTGTGTTGCCACTGTCATCCTCAGTGCAAGAGCTTTTTAAATATATACAGTATATTTGACTGTAACATGAAAATGTGGAGCTATGGTCTGTAGTTACTTCAGACAATGTGTGTGAACGTGTCCGACATATTTAAAACCGATTGTTAATTCCATTGCTTATTGTACAGTATATTTAGCTTTTTTGTGTTCCAATGATTTCCATTTTATTATCATTTATTTATATTATATGTAGGGCTGGTTACACATTAACACGTTATTATCGCGTTAACTCATTAATTAATTAACGCCGACAATTATTTTATCGCGCATTAGCGCAGTTTTTATTACTTCTTTTATTTTGAAAAAGTTTGTTGCTCACAGGCTTTTATTTTGAAAAAAGTCTGTTGCTGACTGCTGCGGGCCCGTGCTTACAGGAACCAGAAAAGAAAAGAATTGGCGAATAAACAAACCTCAAACATGGAGAAGGGTACGGAACGTTTACATGGCCATTTTCATTTTAAAGTTCTTCCAGACGGCGCAGTCGACCAATTTTCTTATCACCGGAGTACTTCCAGTCTGAAATATCACCTAAATGCAGTACACACAAAACAAACAGTGGCGCAAGGCTTCGGCAGACTACGTTAGATGCAGCGTGTGGGAGAAGTATAGATAAACAAAGGCAAGAGAAGCTAACAAATGCCATAGTGACGTGGATAGCTACAGACTGCAGGCCGATTAGTGATGTGGAGAATCACAACAAATGATTGCAGGTATAAGATTCCCTCAAGACGCACCATCACAAGAAGAATACACGAGTTGTATGAAAAGGAGAGGACTGCTAAAGCGACAACTTTCCAACGTGCAACCCGCTGTTGCTCTCACTGGGGACTACTGGACATCACTGGGTAACCATAATTACAGGTCTCAGAGTTACAGTGCATTATATTGATGAACAGTGGGCGCTGCATTCACATGCTCTGACTGTAATGAAAACAGAGAAGAGACATTTGGTACTGAAAATAGACTGGTTATGCTACTCCCTGATAAAAAAGGAAAGAAAGAAATTGCCTGTTTTAATGTTATGATTGTGGCTCAGGAGTTTGTGGGCAGTTTTTTTAATATACATTATATAACAAACAGGATAACATGAATGCCCTGGCAGTGGCAATAAGCTTTAATTTTGTATTTGCTTTGATTACATTGTTTAAGTTGAGATTTACATTAAATATACTGCTACTGTATGAACCAAATGCTGATGTTAAGTGTTTGCAGAACAAATATTATGGCACTTTAGTTCATATGGCAGAACACTTAAAATAAAATTGCGTTATACAATACTTTTGAATTCATTATTGGATTTTGCGTACAACAATGCGATTAATTGTGATTAATCGCGATTAATCTGGGAAATCATGCAATTAATCGCGATTAAAACTTTTAATCGTTGCCCAGCCCTAATTATATGATCTTATAACTACTGTCTTTTTTGACTTTTTATTGCAATATATATATATATATATATATATATATATATATATATATATATATATATATATATATATTTATTTTTTTTTTTTCTAAAGCTACAGAGGGACTTTTAGTCTCAGGTGCAGGGTCTGTCTTTTTCCCATAATTATACAACCCCAAATCAGAAAAAGTTGGGACAGTATGAAACGCACAAATAAAAAAAGAAAGTAGTGATTTCTAAATGTACTTTGACTTGTATTTCATTGCAGACAATGTGAACACAAAATATTTCATGTTTTGTCTGGTTAACCTAATTTCATTTGTAAATAAACATCCTTTCCTGTCATTCAGACCTGCAACACATTCCAAAAAAGGTTGAGACAGGAGCAATTTAGGACTAGTAATCAGGTAAATTGGTTAAATAATGATGTGATTTGAAACAGGTGATGTCAACAGGTGATTGTAATTATGATTTGGTACAAAAGCAGCATCCAAGAAAGGTCTAGTCCTTTAGGAGCAAAGATGGGCCGAGCATCGCCAGTTTGCCAACAAATACGTGAGAAAATTATTGAAATGTTTAAAAACAATGTTCCTCAAGGAAAGATAGGAAGAAATTTGCTTATTTCACCTTCAACAGTGCATAACAATTAAAAGATTCAAGGAATGAGGAGGAATTTCAGTGCGTAAAGGACAAGGGCGCAAGCCTAAGCTGAACAACCGTGATCTCCGATCCCTCAGGCAGCACTGCATCAAGAATCGTCATTCATCTATAAGCAATATCACCACATGGGCTCAGGACTACTCGGCAAATCTTTGTCAAGTACCACAATACGTAGTTACAGCCACAAATGCCAGTTAAAACTGTACTGTGCCAAAAGGGAGCCCTATGTTAGCAGTGTCCAGAAGCGCCGCCGACTTCTCTGGGCTCGGAGGCATGTGGGATGGACCATCACACAGTGGAAACGTGTACTGTGGTCAGATGAATCAGTATTTCAGGTATTTTTGGGAGAAATGGACGCCATGTGCTCCGGACCAAAGAAGAAAACGATCATCCAGACTGTTACCAGCAACAAGTCCAAAAGCCAGGGTCTGTCATGGTATGGGGTTGTGTCAGTGCCCTTGGCAAAGGTAACTTGCAATTCTGTGATGGCACCATTAATGCTGAAAAGTACATAGAGATTTTGGAGCACAATATGCTGCCTTCAAGAAGACATCTTTTCCAGGGACGTCCATGCATATTTCAACAAGATAATGCAAAAACACATTCTGCACACATTACAAAGCCCTGGCTGTGGAGGAAGAGGATACGGGTACTTGACTGGCCTGCCTGCAGTCCCGACCTGTCTCCAATAGAGAATGTGTGGCGCATTTTGAAGCGCAAAATGCGACAATGAAGACCCCATACTGTTGTCCACCTTAAGACTTGTTTGCAGCAAGAATGGGACAAAATTACACCTGAAACACTTCATCACTTGGTGTCTTCAGTCCCTAAACTTCTTTTAAGTGTTGTGAAAAGGAATGGCAACATTACAAAGTGGTAGATGCTTTGCTGTTCCAACTTTTTTTGAAATGTGTTGCAAGAACCAAAATAGAATTTTTTTTTTTTTTTAAAAGAAAACAATAAAAATCATGAGGAACGCATTCAATTATGTGCTGTTGTATTGTCTGCAATGAAATACAAGTCAAAGTACATTTAGAAATCACTACTTTCTTTTTTTATTTGTATTTTCCATACTGTCCCAACTTTTTCTGATTTGGGGTTGTACACACCCTTCTCTCCATTGCTCAACATCTAGAGGTTGTTGCTTTAACCATAACTATAGTCACGTCTTCTGTTTTTCATGCAGGACGGCCAGGATTAAAAACCAAGCCTCAGGCCCTTCAACACAGGTCACATGAGTAATCATTGTTTTCATATACATTACCTTTCATTTCAATCTCTTTGTTACTTGTTATTGTTCTTTGAATATTTCTTCACAGGGTTCATCTAAAAGTATAGTATCAATTTCCAAATCCCATTTTTCTTTAAAAACCAAACTGTTTTTGTTGTAAAACTTTTAGATGTAACATCTTTTTTTGTTACCCACTACTTTGTCAGGTTTGTCAGCAGTTTAATCATATTCGCTCATTCCATGTTTCTGAACAGATGAACAGATGCAAAAATCAAGGCAAAACTTCATTTTGTTGTCGAACCAGGGGTTTTGGCATCCTCTTCATGCAATATTTAGTCATAATTCTCACTCATTCATTATTCAAGTTGGGCTTTATTATTAGTAATAATCTTGGAATCTACATTGAATACTGTTCTTGTTTCTGCTCTCTCTCTCTCTCTCTCTCTCTCTCTCTCTCTCTCTATATATATATATATATATAATATAATATATATATATATATATATATATATATATATATATATATATATATATATATATATATATTGTGATTCAGCTTGCTAGTGACTTTTCTGTCTCTTCTAAGTAATGCATTTCTATGGCTATAATAGCAGGAAAAGGGTGGGTGTCGAGGGGACTGTGTCACAGTAGATCAGTGTAATTCCTACCCGGCAGATGCAGGCCAGATTGAGCTGGAAGGATAAAGATGTTACCCAAGAGCATCGGCTACAGCCTAAACAACAAATGGCTGCCTGTTGTGTTGGCGTGTGTATGACAGTGTGTGTGTGTGTGTGTGTGTGTGTGTGTGTGTGTGTGTGTGCGTGTGTGTGTGTGTGTGTGAGAGGGAGAGAGAGATAGAGATAGAGATAGAGAGATTTTGTCCTACTGTATACTGACTGCATTACCAGCAGGCCACTTTAACAGGGTCCTACTTAGAGCTGCTGGGGCTCTTATAGCTGCTTAAGATCTGCCATGGGAATGGAAGCAGCTCTATAATCTGTTAAAGAACACACACACACACACACACACACACACACACACACACACACACACACACACACACACACACACACACACACACACACACACACACACACACACACACACACACACACACACACACACACACACACACACACATCGAACAAGCTGAATGACCTATGCTCCCCAAAGAGCAAAATGGGTTAAATGATTGACGTGAGTGCTGACGACTTCATTTGCTAGTTGAACATGTATGATTTTTGAGTCAGCACCCATTACATTCCAAAGACCTTTGAGTAGAGCCCGCCACTTCTTTTGTCTGTATCTGCGGAGCTGACCTCTACCTGTATTTACAATTTTCTTCTTATTTTTCTGTGTGCGGGACATTTATGGGCATCAGTAAAACAGCCTTTGGGCCCCACGGTGGCATGTAACCCCCAGCCAATAACATTCCATCCTTTCCTCAATTCCATTCCTCAATGTCTCATACCAATGTGGGTAAAGCCTGCCACCAGATCAAACATCTCTAACCTGTTGTCACTCCCAACTCAGCGTCAGATACCAACGTAAGCGTCTGTACGGAACGCACCAGGCAGAGCAGCAGCTCGGCTGCGGCACTGTAAGATGACCTAGTATTAAGAGAGAAAACAGTAGTATGAATCACCGAATATCTGCACAAGGTTGGTTGGGGTGGTGGATGGGTCAAACAACACAGGACTTTCAACCCGGAGACCGGGGTTCATATCCCATTCTTGTCCCGCGTGTCACTGAAACCTACATTTTGTAACCCCACCCACCATCTTTTCCTAAACCTAACTGTCCCGTTCTTGTGCTGCATGCCAGTTAAACATACGTCCCAACCCAGAGTGCCAAAGAGGAAGGAACAATATATTGTAGTCAGACACAATGGCCAACAGTGCAGACTGCTTTCAGATGGAGAAGAAGGTCATTTCCTAAAAGCACTCAGTTTGATTTGGTTACAGGCGATGTAGCTGTGCTTGATATGAATCAGATTTCGAGCTGTGAAGAAATAGAAATCAGTGTGAAAGCTACAATCTTCATCTGATGAACCTGCACTGTTGGGGCCAAACATCCGGATGTGTTTGCCGTATGAACACCCCAAAGCTTTTCCCAATATGAAACTGCAAAATCCCCATGCAAAGAAAATGTTTAGTATTCATAATAAAAAAGGACCAAATCCTAAAAGAGATAAAATAAGAACTATACAAAGTGTACCTGGCATCTGCTGGGAGGCTTGATGCTCACCGGGAGTGAAAGGAGATTATGTTAAAGCCTAAATGAGGCTTTTACATTTTCTCAAATCCTGCAGGCATAATCTAATCTTATCCGTCTCAATCCAATTTTTAATGCTGGCTACACATAGGATTAAAGTAGTGCAGTTTGCTTTGTAGGCCATTTGACAGTGAAGCAGCATCTGTTGCTGATGGCTGGAAGATGTGCAGGTTAAAAAGGGAGAGATGAGGCACAGAGGAAAGGTCAGGCTGGGTTTGATGTGTGCGGTGGCAGATCTGCATGATTCATAGGCATGGAGCAACAATCATTATATATGTTAATGTGCTCAGGACAGGTTTAGCCATATGCTTGCCATTTCACTGCATTGTGTACATTTTAATCATTCTATCTTCCCTGTTCCTATTCATTCTATCACAGCTTTTATAATATTCAGTACTATTCCATTCATTTCCATTGCCATACACTGCACTTCATACTTATGCTATGAAAACCAGATATTTTCCAACCTTGTGCTGATCTTCAATTTACCAAAAAAACAAACAAAAACAACAATTGGAGTGCTTTCATTATGTAGTAGGTAATAAGACAACTTTACTTTCCTCGTTCTGAGAAAATATCAATCAATCTCAGATAGTAAAATAAAAGTCTTACACCGGCAAAAGTCTGCTGGAAGACGCACATCAGTCGGTTGAAAATTGGCAATGTTTCCCTCTTTAGCGTTTAGCTTAGCACAGAGCCATTGAAACGACCAACTAACCAAGTAGTTTTGTTGCCTAAACTTAACCATGCAGTGTTGTTGTCTAAACCGAAAAAAGTAATTTCCCTGCTTAAACACATTTTTTTGCCTCAACTTAAAGGGATACGCCACCGTTTGTTGAAATAGGGCTTATCACGGTCTCCCCTCGCTGTAGATAGGTGGGCCAATGCATATTTTGTCTCAGTGCATGTAATTAGGTTGTTGTTTTGTCTTTTGTTGGCTCACTTTTACTCACAACATGCTAACTGGCAACATAGGATTCCATTCACTACGCTAAGCTAACTAGTGGCGGTGCTGCCGGTGTTGCACTGAACTAAAACAATGCATGCACATGCGTTGGCCCACCTATCTACAGCTAGAGGAGACCCCACCTATCTACAGCTAGAGGAGACCCCACCTATCTACAGCTAGGGTAGACCGTGATAAGCCCTATTTCAACAAACGATGGCATATCCCTTTAACCACATGTTTAAAACTGCCACGTGCCGCCGCTTCACAACGTTAACGAATGTCGTTTTGGGAGTCATCAGCAAACAACCTAGTCTGCTGTATGGGTACGAGGACATGTTGTCAAGAAATAGGCTTTAACAGCCCAGTATTTCCCTTGCTTTTATAAATTAGCCGGAGAACGTGGGCCCCCATGTTCTCCGGCTAATTGCTTGGAGTCATGACCTAAGGGAATACCAGGTCATCTTTTTAAGGTCAGATTTCTTTGGAACCGATGGCTGTTCTCCTAACTGCAGAGCCTTGCTGTGTGGATGATACAGGATTAAAGCTAAACTGATTTTAATCAGGTAAACTTCTCATCTGCACATTGAGTGCAAAATGAGCAGGACAAAATATCCACCAGCCCACAGTATGGGAGACAGAATGAACTACTGCTGAAAGAGATTATACATATTGAATATACACATGATGTGTTTATAGTCTCTGAGACTCAACACACCTCTCTTATTAAATCCATTATGGTTGTTTAAGTCTCAGAGGTCTGTGTTTTATCAGAATACAGCATAGAAAATCTGCTTAGAAATATTGGATAGCATAGAACAACAAAATGTAATTCTGATAAATAAAACATCAGTTTTCATTTTAACAAATTGTATCTGAATACAATACACATTTTCTATAGGCTCAGTCTGACACTTTAAAAAAAATAATTCCAGTGCTGGTTCCATGGTATCAGAATTTTGGACAGTTGTCATGGTAACATTAATTGGTGACAAGGGCTGGGAAGATTGGCAGAACAGGCAGCCAAGTGACAGTACTCTGGTCTAATGGAATTGGGATTGACAGCACTCTAGCCCAGTGGATTGGGGGTGGGAATCATATTTCAAAGGGGCGTGCCACACCTTGCCCCCATTCTAGCCCCGCCCCTGGTCCTCGTTTCCAAAGGTGTCTGTTTGTGTCTGTCCAGACTACAAAGCAACCCCGGAGTTTTCAAACCAAAACGTAGTATTGTAGATGTAGTCTGAACCATACCAGGTCATCTGGCAAATACTCCTCAGTTATCCCCTGGCTTTTTCCTCTTCTTCCTCAGTAACATGAAGATGGTGACAGGTCTGCTGATCCACTCTCTAGGCTGTTTCTGAAACTAAGAGCCAAAGCTCAAGCTGCTGATGCATTTATCAGCATTATAAATATAAGCTTGCCAGGTTCAGTCAACATACCAATTTTAAACCTTTCGTACTTCTGACTTAACTATTTTTTGGAAATACATGAATTCAAAATCCCCATGGATTCCTCAGCATCAGTGCAATTACTGCATTTGAAGAAAAACAGTTTTTGTCAGATCCTATTGCACAAGTGAACCAAACTATCAGAGCTGGCACTGGCCAACTTGGTGTCTAATAGCCCTAAGCAAGATTTTAGCTGGTGTCCCTTGCATCGTAGCCAGTTCCACCACCAATCATTGTGTTCATACAAAAACTGCATAGCTTTACGTCTTTGAAAACACAAAATAAAAACAGTGTTAAAGAAACAAGTGACAGAAAATTAAATATAAATACAATATGGTTAGTTCACTGAAATTGCTGTAAAGAGTCACTAAAAGGATCCAACCTTTTAACACACAACAGTTATACAATCCTTTTTGGTCATTGTTTGCCTCATGATAATTAGAGACTGGAGTTCACAGGAAGTCACTTTATTTATATTGCACCTTTCACAAATTGCTTCCCGAAAGAAATAAGTATATAAAAACATACATGAAAAAAGACAAAAGAATATAGACTTAGGAAGATTAAAACACTATAAAATAGAAATAGATCATTCTCTTTTCATTTGCTACTGCATCACTGGCTGTGAATGAATTACAGCCTTCAGTTCATTCAGGGTGTCATCCGCTCTGTGCGGCTGTCATGAATTCATGGTGCTATCTGACTTTCCCACGTGGTGTTAAAAGTCCTGGCCCCATTAAGCATCCAAGCCTGGAACAACTCATTCTCAATGGTCTGGTCAGCATGTGGGTCATGCTAAAAGTGTTTATATAAGCTGTTTGAATAATGATACGGGTACATGATGGCAGATAGCGAGAGTGAACAAATATTTGACAGAGGATGAGCAGCTGTTTGTCAGGATGCCATTAAGCCAGCAGGTTGCATAGCACCTTTAACTAAATGCTTTAGTTTGTCCCCTCTGACAACAGCACCACAGCTCAACCTCTGCATGTTCCAATATGACAGAGATGTGTAAAACATGTCATAACCAGGGTGCAATTTGCTTTGTGTGTTTGTGTGTGTGTGTGTGTGTGTGTGTGTGTGTGTGGGGGGGGGGGGGTCTGGTCTACATACCCCTGCTACCTCTGCTGAATAATTTTTATTTTCGGTGGGGACAAAATGTATTCTCCCACTAAATGTGATCAATGCTACTTCACCAATAGTCCATTATATACCTACAATAGGAGTATTTTAAACTAAGTAAAGCACTGTAATGTCTATAGAGCCATAGAACGATAAAATCAGAGCAGCAGTTGCTGGTTGTATTTAGCCACTACAGAGCTCCGGGATGCCGGCTACCAGCAGCAGATGTTTAGCCGGCAACAGGTGACTAAGAGCCGGCTACAGGCACCGCCAGATGATGGTCCTTTCAGGGGCTGTGGTGGTGGAGTCTAGCCAGAAAAAGTGAGTGTCATGCGGCAATGATGGTTAAGTTTAGGCACCAAAACGACTAGTTAAGTTGATTGAGGTGCATACTTTAGTGTTTTGGCATCGCTGGCCGAGTGGCTTTATATCCATGGTGGTACTGAAAGAGGGATTGAATTCTTCCATGTTTAGTTTTTTTGTGCATGATCAAAAAACACCCCCCCCCTCTGCTTTTTTCACAAATCGCACCTTGCTCATAAATATGCACTGAATGTGTCCAAAGGGAGGAGTATCAACACACTTTTTGAACATTTTAAACGCCTGTGTCCTGTGCTGGGAGGTGAGTCCGTTTCTCTCATGCCTCACTTCAAAAAAACTGATGGACCGGTACATTTTGGCATTTTCTCTTCTCCACAAAATGGAGATCATCTTTGCTGATTGTTTCAATATTGACGACTTTATTAACATATATGTGGTGAGTACTGGCCCGGGTGAGACAATGTAATACAATCAAGGAATTCCAGTTTGTGCAGCTGTGTATAATACTGTGAGACAGGGTTTTATAACTATGGAAAGTTATGACAGCGAAAATCATTGTAACCTTGGTATAGTAGAATTACACTGTTCATGTTACAAAGTAACAAGTGGGTGCTTGCTAGGGCTGTCAATGAATGTTCTAAATTTGAAAATATATTTGAATTGTAAAAAAACAACAGACATTCGAATATGAAAACGTATATTCAATGAATGTGTAATCCAAAAAAAGCAGCACTTCCACTGCTCCCTAAACGATGTTCATCTCCCTACAAAGTCTGTGTTTTTAATCGTGAAATTGTGCTGTGAAATAGATGCATTGATACGTGCTCCTTGTCTATGCCGTGGCATGCTATGTTTACACCAAACCGACAGTTAGAAGAACAAAAAATTCAAACTAAAGAAGCATTCGGCTGGTGCTTAAACATCACCAGAAGAAGAGATACTTTATTGATCCCCAGGGGCAAAATAACAAGTCCACAAGTCCTTCTCTTTATTACGAGCACAAGCTAGTCTAATCTTTACAGTATTCATCAAAAATATTTTTTTTACACACTTTAAAATATAACTTAATCTCATCACATGGAAGTTTATTGTAAATGTCAATAAAATAAAAATACATTGTTAAATAACATTGATGGTGTTTTAGGATATGAGTTAGGTGAATGAGTGATACTGAGTGAACGACGTGCATATCACAGGATCTAAAGATTGTTTCCTTACCAAAGTCTCACCACTGGCAAATGAAGATAATGGTAAGCCTTTGAAAAGTCATTTTTTCTCTTTCTCTCACCAGGCTGTATTCCCTCTAAACTCACAAATGGCTGACCTTTGAAAATTGCTCTGTTTAAGCCTTTGCTTTTTAGCCTTCTGTAAATGTCACATAATGTTATTGGGCACTGGCAGCACAGGATCATTAATCTTTCCTGTGCAGGCTGGCTGAGGGAAATACGGCGCGTAGAGCAGCTATATCACTAAGTAGGGACATCAGAGCAGAAGTGTAAACATCATTTGGACACTGCCGTTTTTCTGCTCAAATGGGTTTGATGTTGATGAAGAGAGACCTTCTTTTCAAAGTGCAGTGATGCACAGTGTTTGATCGATACTTCCAGGAAGGTTGGCGGTTATTGCACCGCTGAAAGAGGTGGAAAATATGGAATCCTCCTTTTCAACAAAGATAGAGAACAAACTTGTCCTCTGTGCTCCATTTTTCCACTAGCAGATCGTAATTCTGGTAATGAATATGCTGAAACTGAATGCAGGGATTCTCTCTGAACATTTTGTTCTACAACATATCAGCTATGATTTGCTTAAAGTGATGGTTCGGAGTAACTTCACCCTAGGGTCCTTTGCACCACGACCTCGAGCTAAACAATCCCCCAGAAGCTTTTTTCACCTGGGTCGAACATTGGGCGAGTTAGCGTTATCAGCTTTACAACACCAAAAAGAGATACAGCAAAAGTATTGATTAATTTAATGATTAAATAAGGTAGTGTTCCTGAAGCACTTTAGAATTTATTTCCTCAGCATATTAGGTCATATTGTTGATTGTTATGGTCATTATTTGAACAGTGAAAATAATAATAAAAAGAGATCGACAGCGATTGACAGCCCTAATATAAACTCCTGGTGTACTTTCAAACTTTCCAATCCATCGTTTTATGAGTACATAACCTATGTGTACTACTTTTGTTTGGTAAGTTTGGTATCATTTCGGGCATTATTAGTGGGGTAATTTACGAGATACACCCATGGATCCGTTAGCACCTGCAGTGAGCTAATCAGCTGATAACACTAACTCGCCCAATGTTAGACCCAGATGAATAAAGCTTCTGAGGGGTGTTTGGCTCGAGGTCGTGGTGCAAAGGACCCTAGGGTGAAATTACTCCGAACCATCACTTTAAACATGTAGTAATAGTCTACAGCTGCAATTATAGAGCATTTTGAGAAATCACGTAAACTGGATAAAATCAATAATTAGTGTGAGCGCTGTTCAGCAGCATGTTCTGTTGACCCAGCTCACATTGTCTTTCATAGTTTTTCTCATTTTTATTCTTCTGTGCTTTTTTGCTCACCTTTAACTCAAACTCAAACAAATACTTTTAATATATCGATGCTTTATGTGCAATTTAATTATTTTAAAGTCAATTCCACACCAGCAAGTTGTATAATATCAGCCATTGAATACATCACAAATTCCATTTGTTATTTAAAATTCTGTACAAAAGCTTGTCATAATGGCATTTACAATGGAGGCTGCAGCTCAATTTTGTAGTCGGAAAGTCGTAGGTGCTTTTCGTAGCAACAAACTGAGAAACTGCTGGTAGACTCCAGGTTTAGTGGTGGCACCTAAACCGTGGTTGCAGCTGCTGCCGTGGTCCTGTTTGACGCCCTGCACTGCTACTATTATTTCTAGTAATAGTTCTATTATCTTTATTGGTACTATAATTGCTACTGTTCAACATACCAACTGCTACAATTATTATGAATCATATTTCTCTGTATCTGTATATCTGTATCAGCGTCTCTGTGTCTCAACAGATGGCCACTCACCAAGACTCAGGGTCTGTCTGAGGTTCCTGCCTGTAAAAAGGAAGTTTTTCCTCGCCATTGTAGCACCAAATGCTTTCTCGTGGGAAATTGTTGGGTCTTTGAAAATTATAGTGTGGTGTAGACCTACTCTCTGTAAAGTGTCCTGAGATAACTCCTGTTATAAATACAATTTAACTGAATTGAATTGGTGAAGGAATATGTTTGGGCTTGGTTGGCCCAGCAGTCTACTACAGCAGCAGACAGGTAGTGCTGCAGCTTTGTTGGTCGCTGAAGTGAAGAACCCGGTGGGAGGAACATAGGGCACCCTTATAGTATGTGTCCACTGTCAGCGTCATTTTCACGCTTCCCACTAATTTCTATGAAAGCAGCTGTGCAATTCATTCTGGTAGTGTCACAGGGACTTTGGGGAAGTGGGACGTCAAGTCACCCGCTCCTCATTTGCAGGAATCCAGGTTACTTTATGCAAATGAGGAGCGGGGAGCTCAGCTCGATGCCTCTCAAAAGCTCACGAAATTTTGAAATCCAGGAGTAGACAGCCCCACGTGACGCGTTCGTCCAATCAGGTGCAGCCATGGTGGTTATGGATGGGTGTAGAATGTTTTCTTTGCTTGTCAGTGGTCAGTGAAGAGAAACTGATAACTGTTAGAGGCGAGCCCACTAGCGTGCAATGCTAGGAAGTGGGCCGATCCCTTCCGTGAAAACAACGCGTATATGGACACGTACCATTAGAGACAGGGCGAGGAGGAGACGGACAGCGCTAGCATTGTATACTCAAGCCTTTCTAGGGGACACAACTATGTCATGACTGGTGTTTTGCATAGAACCCAATGAAGCATGGTGTTGAGTGTGTTTGGATGAGCTGTTCTCGAGAAAGCCACAAGCAGCAATACTGGAGGCCAACAATCGGCCCATTCAGACCAGGCATGTTTTGAACGTTTTACACAGTTATATAAAATGACTGATCATGCAAATGTAATCAATCACAACACATGTCACTGTTGTGTCTTACACGTCTAAAGATAAAAAAAACAAAGATTCAACAAAGCAAATAACTGAAGGCAAAGACTTACAGGGCTCTTCAAAGAGGTCAACAAAACATAACTACTGAAAAATAAGGTTAATAAAACAAGATATCAACTCAATTAACATACCTACTAGAATGAGATATGAGGGACACTTATGTACTGACTGATCAAACCAACAAACCTATACAGTGGAGGACAACATGGACAATAACTAAAACTCAACAGAAAGAAACCATGATCCTGCATTCAATCTTCCAACACTCACTATGTTCTGCTGTCCTGTCGGGGGCCATCATTTATGTAATATGTTATTCTCATCAGCTGATCTCATCTGTCCAGTTGCTCAGAAACACACTTACATTGTTAGCCTATCATCCTGCTGCTGCCTATGTTTAGGGACGTTATCACACCTACAGTTTGTTTGCTTTGGTCAGAATCAGTTGATGAGTTTGTAAAGTTGGAGCAATTTCCCCTTGGTTTGGTTTGGTTTCACACCTGGAAAAATCCAAGCGTACTGAAATGCATCAAGCAGGTCTTGATACGCTTCTCTGGTCTCTGGTCCGAGTGCGATTACTGGGTTCTCACCTGGCCAAACAAACCGCACCAAGGAGGAAAACCAACGCTAGTGCAATTCCACCGAACTAAATGAGGCAGTTGTGAAAGTGCCGCAAATTTAGGGTTATAGGGTTATCTGATCCGTGTTCAACCCTTCTTTTGTCAATGGACCTTTTTCACAGCAGACATTTTGACTTGTCATAGTAGGAAAAGCAGAGTTTAAATACCTTGGGGTCTTGTTTGCAAGTGAGAGATTGGTCGGAGAATCGGCGCAGCGGGGGCAGTATTACATTCAGTGTACCGCACCGTTGTGATGAAAAGAGAGCTGAGCCAGAAGGCAAAGCTCTCTATCTACCGGTCAGTTTTCGTTCCTACCCTCACCTATGGTCATGAAGGTTGGGTCATGACCGAAAGAACGAGATCCAGGGTACAAGCGGACAAAATGGGTTTCCTCAGGAGGGTGGCTGGAGTCTCCCTTAGAGATAGGGTGAGAAGCTCAGTCATCCGTGAGGAACTCGGAGTACAGCAGCTGCTCCTTCGCGTCAAAACAAGCCAGTTGAGGTGGTTCGGGCATCTGGTAAGGATGCCCCCTGGGCGCCTCCCTAGGGAGGTGTTCCAGGCACGTCCAGCTGGGAGGAGGCCTCGGGGAAGACCCAGGACTAGGTGGAGGGATTATATCTCCACCTGGCCTGGGAACGCCTCGGGATCCCCCAGTCAGAGCTGGTTAATGTGGCTCGGGAAAGGGAGGTTTGGGGTCCCCTGCTGGAGCTGCTCCCCCCGCGACCCAACACTGGATAAGCGGACGAAGATGGACGGATGGATGGATGAATACACCTGTGCTTTTTCTACTATGACATGTCAACATGTCTGCCGTGAAAAAGGTTTATTCAAACCAAGCCAGTCAACACGGGCTGATCCCTGGCCATGACAATTCAGATACGACTTGGGTCACAACCCAGTGTCTAGTCATATTCTGTGATTGTTCCATACTCCAGTCCAGCTGTACACCACCAGAACTAGTGTTTTGTACTCAAATCCAATTACCTTATTATTTTTACTTTTGCCTCATATATCTATAGTTGTGGTAGAAGGCGGTGCTATTATATGTGTTGATCTGTTATCTCGATATATACACTATCTTCTACGTAATGTCTGCTGTGCTCTTAGTACTGTTTAGAACAGTAAATAAGCAATAGGCTTAAACTGTGACAGAAGCAGCAATTTCATTTTATCATGAACAAAAGCACAGCTTTTGCCACTTTGGCAGATCCTCATAATGAACAAATTATCCAGACATCCTTATGTAAGCACACGCACACACACAAACAAACACACACACACACACACACACACACACACACACACACACACACACACACACACACACACACACACACACACACACACACACACACACACACACACACACACACACACACACACACACACAATCTGAGGATGGAGTGTCACACAAGAATGCTCCAGTGCCCAATTAAACTCCCAGGAAATTGAAAAGAAACGTTGGCAGTGCTGCCAGCAGGCCTGGTTGGCATTCACATGGTTGTGGCAGGTAGTGTCAGTGGATGGTGACAAACTGTTGTTTTCTGCTTCACAACACCAGCATCCTGAAGCATTTTCAGACTTTCATCTAGCAGCAGACACACATGCATACTGAAGCACATACGCATACACATGTCTCCGCACACGCCCTTCACAAATACATGAGAATACATAAGTCATTCATGCATACATGGGTGTACACATGCATGCACACACTTTGCACTAATTTGCAGTCTCCTTCACACCGACACACCAACACACCGACACACACACACACACACACACCGACACACACACACACACCGACACACACACACACACACACACACACACACACACACACACACACACACACACACACACACACACACACACACACACACACACACACACACACACACACACACACACACACACACACAGAGAACTTCTCAAGCATGTCACAATGTCATCTTAGCCTTGTGGAGCCACTTTATTATATAATGTAAAAATCCATTCAATTTTATTTAATCAGATGAAAAGATAAGGCATTTCCAGGTCATTAATCACATACACCCTTTCAGAGGGGGCCCTGTCTACCTTCTCACAAAAGTCTCAATCACAATCATTCATTTAGGATTTAGAAAGCCGACATAGGGTATGACTGGATTCAAAGGGACTAAATCATTTCCTAAACAGCAACAATCACTGGCCCTAAATGAATAAACCAAACACCCCATGATATAACCTGTGAGATACTGAAAGAGCTCTGGTTTGATCTTTTTCCCATGAAGCCATGTTGTTTTCCCTTCAGGGGTTTTGTTTTGTCATTGTTTGTAAATGGATATGAACAGTGGTTGCCATGACATTGCAAGTTTCAGTCATTGCTATCACAGAGGAAGTCCACACTGCTAGAGCAGCCTTCCTCTCCTCCATCGTCACCAGATCTTCCTTTTTACCTTGCACACTCTCCCTGTTCACATCATACTTCAAGGACCACACTTACAGGGTAACATGGAGAGGATCTGTGTCTTAACATTGTAGCATCCGTACTGGGGTCCCTCAGGGTTCCGCTCTGGGTCACCTCCACTTTTCTCTCTACACCAAGTCACTTGGCTTTGTTAACCTACTCATATGGCTTTTCCTATCACAGCTATGCAGATAACACTCAACTAATTCAGTTTTTTCCATCTGAAACCCAGGTGACATATCAAATCTCACTTTGTCAGGCTGACATCTCTCAGTGGATGTCTGCACACTACCTGAAGCTAAACCTCAACAACACTGAGCTGCTTTTCCTTCCAGATAAGACATCTCCCATCCATGACCTCTCCATTACCATTGAGAACTCTGCTGCTCCAAGTAAATAAGTTTAAGTACTCAGGGGTCTTCCTCATGAATGCGGGTAAGATGGATTGGGAGATGAACAGGAGGAGTGGTAAAGCATCTGCACTGATGCAGGTGTTGTACCTGTCTGATGTGGTAAAGCTGAATTAATATCACTCCAGTCCCAAGGAATGACAGAGGCATTCTTGATTTTAGAAATCATCTAGGATTGGCAAAGTACTGCAGGCTGACAAAAAATCTGAATGCATCCCAAGCTGCAGACAAGGTCAGAGCCAGTGAGTGTGTAATAAATCGGGAGGGAGTGTGCTGAAGCCATTATCTTTCCCACTCTGCTAGCCGAGCAGTGCAGTGACCTGACATCATAACAAATGGAGGGGAAAACGCTGCCATGAGATGTAAATTCCCACTCTGCTCCTCTATGAATGGTGGAGTCTCCTCAGAAAGTGAGGCACTGACCCGTGGCGTCTACTAAGATCTGACATGACATGGAAGGACTAGAGAGATGGAGGGATGCCAGTGGAAAGAGGTGGGGGAGGGGAGAACCTGCATAAGGGAAGGTTGTGTAAAAGGGAATTATGATTGCAGAGGATAAATTAGATGTCACGGCAAGCAACATATAACTGTCAAATGGACTTCTGCGGTGCTCTATACAGTATATGACAGGTAGTGGGCAAAGTAGTATGTATGAGTGTGGGTGTGTGTGCCTCTGTGGAACGAAGTAGATGGGGCCAAGTCTGTTTTTCTTAATGAAAAATAAAAACCTTGTACTGTACATAGAATTTTATTATTTTTTAAAGTATAAAGTTAGACACATTATACAGTTGTGGTAAAGTTTATTTTTTCACTTGATAGGTGACAGTTTTTCCTACTTTATTTCTATACTATACATTTGTAATCAATCTTCTCATCTGACTCTTTGTGGCACCTTATAAAACTTATTTCTCCAAATACCAATCTCAATTCAGTATGTATAGCTCTCTGTAAGGAGACTTCTCGTTTTTTGCCCCAAAAAACAATGGAACAAGGTTAATTTTAATAAAAAATCCACAACATTTTAATATTTTATACAACAACCTCAGTCGACCGAGTCAATTGGGGGTTAATTTGAGTGACTGACCCGGTGGTAAATAGTCTCCCACTGTTCACGGTGGATTCAGTAGTGGTGTTTTGTTGAATCTGATAGTTTTCTAGTTAAAGTTATACCATGGCTACATACGTAGGCCCTTTGCCGTAGCCTGACGTACACTTCTCACAAATGTTTACTCGAGGCGACACACATCGCTCGGCCGTGGCTTGGTAGTGTTGCATTTCCCTTCCGGGTTCTTCTTCTGCATAAACATGAAATCAAGGACAGGGTTTACTTACTACAGATTTCCCACCGTGGTCAGAAAGCACAGGGGAGACACTTTGTTTCTCTCACTAGTAGGTACTCGCTCCAAAACCAATCACCATCACTCTCTTACTCTCTCTACCACACACTCCCCACACACTCGTACAGAGATAAAAGATTTGCAACAAAAGATGTATCTTACACACACACATGCCAGCCCTGCTATTCTCTTAAAGAGATCCAACGCTAAACTTCAGGCCACTTACGTAGGCTACGGCGAAAGCTCTGCGTGAAGCCTCCGCAGAAACATAAATCATACTTCAGTTACAACATCTGATAAATGGTTTTACTAGTGCTGTCAAACGATTCAAATATTTAATCGTGATTAATCACATTAATGTCATCGTTAACCCACGATTAATCGCAATTAATTACACATTTTTATCTATTCTAAATGTCTCTTGATTTCTTTTCGTCCCATTATTTTTTCTCATTTTAATTCTCTTATCAACATGGAATCGGCTTGCTTTGTGCAAATATTTTTTTTATTGAAAACATTGGGATATACGTATTGTTCAATTTCACACTAACATTCTCACTTGGAGCTAATAATCTGTCACACGATGTGACACTGTTACCTCCATTGCAGATAGTACTGCCTCAGCGTGCCAGCGTGACTCGCTGTCATAGCGACTATGGTTTCCCCCGACTCATTTCCTGGTTCTCCTTCTCCATAAACAATGTAAAATCAAGGAGAGGGTTAACTTTTCCTGCTCCAGGTTTCCCACCGTGGTCAGAAAGAACAGGGGAGACACTTTGTTTCTCTCACTGACTGTAGAGTCACTACTCGCTCCGAAGCTAATCGCCACCACGAGCCTACTAGCTGCACGTCTCGTAAGCCCAAACAAGTGTGTGCGGCCGTGGCGTGCCCGAGCGTGCCTGTTTTGTTTCCGTTCTAGCTAGATCCGAAAGAACGTTAATCTCACAATAAAAAAATGTACGCCGTTAAAATGGGTTTGCGCTATCGCCGTTAATAACGCGTTTAACTGACAGCCCTAGTTTTTACTGCACATACACTTGACAAATGATTGCCCCTGTAGTGTCAACCTGAAAGGAAGGCAGTATTTAATGTTGTGAGCCGATAGTATTGCGTTATGTTTTTTTAACGCATTTGAGCACATTCTTTCTGCCTGCATTGTGCTGTGTCTAACTAAACTAAGTGTGGTGTGTCTCAGTCTGTCTTCAGATCACTGAGGTACATACATGCATGTATACAATGTTGTTTGAGGATTTGGCATTACAGTTTTTCTCAATTGTTTACACACAAATACTGGTACTTGAGACACAATGACCACAACATGTAACTCATACACCAACCCCCTGAACCAATTCTGCTAAACTACAAGCACAATTCCTGCTTTACACTCAAATTAGAGTTCTAAAACACACTCTTTTCAAACCACTACACACAATTCTCTGCATTTGGCACAATGTTCATGAAGAAAATCTCTTGTTTTCATGAGGAACACACTGCCATTCAAATATGCACACTGACTCATCACATGGGCAAACACCTGTCACACAGTTTCACAATTAGCAATCAGAGCTTTAGCATAAAAGGGCAACAGGTGAGCTCTTCTGTGTTGTTCTGATTGTCCAGGGGGAACATTGCTTGTGATGTGGATGAGGTGCTGTGGTCGGACCCAAACACACAGAGGATGCAGCATAGTTTTTACTGTAACTGTATACAGTAAATTGTTCTGTTGTTCTGTATGTAGACCACTGTATGTGAAACTTTGTGTTGGTTGGGATGTATAGAGCAGGGGGAATGAGAGGGGGAAACACCAGAGCAGGGGGAATGAGAGGGGGAAACACCAGAGCAGGGGGAATGAGAGGGGGGAACACCAGAGCAGGGGGAATGAGAGGGGGGAACAGAAGTTGTTGTGGGAAAAATAAAATATATTTGTTACCGTGTATTTGTGTGTTCTGAGTATAATAATAATAATAATAATAATAATAATAATAATAACATTCTCAAATATTTTACAACACACTTATGTATGTATGTATGTATGTATGTATGTATGTATGTATGTATGTATGCATGTATGTATGTATGTATCCATGAAAAAATAATTCAGCAGATATCTTAGTTCCAACATGATTGAGCTAGCAGAGCAGCTTTGTGTTTATATGTGCGGTATTAATTTAGTTTGGGAAATCAATCAATCTCTACAAAGCTAACGTTTGCTAACAGACTACACAGGGACCAGACATCCTCTCTGTTTTTGTTTTTGTTTTTGAGAGTGGATTTCCACAGAATATGAATACAGTTTGATTATATCTTTTATTCTGTTGGTAACCGTATGTATAATCACAATATTACACTAAAGGGTGTTATTTTATGTCATTATTAACGGACCTTGGCGCTGAGCGCATAACTGTCACGCCGATAATGACGTTCAAGCACAGCTGCTTGTCTAATATTGCTTAATTGTAGTTGAAACATTATCATGTTCATTATGCATTGTTAGGTTGTATTTAGTTATTCATTTGTTTTCAGGACAAAACATTCCACACCAACTATTACGAAGTACGCTCCTCCAGCCAGGATTATCTGCTGCTGCTACCTTTGTTTAGTTACCTAAATTTAGCCATCCGATGATGGCAGAGCAGAAAACTGAATAACTTTAGATTTCTTATATTCACATCAGAAAACTTTTTACTTAGCAGGAATTTTGCATTTTAGTTTGCAGGAAAGCTTACTTTATACTTGTGTATGTGCACAGCAGACTATTTATTTTAGATCAATTGACAGACATTTATTATTGCTCTACAGTCTATAAATGACAGTTGTATTATCGAGTCATTCCAAATTAAAGAAGGATAATCTCTACATACAGAGCCTATATTTAAAGTGTTTGAGGGCTAGCCTCCGTTCACATTGCTCATATCTTAATGATTTGAGGTATTGGGGGGTGTTTCATTCTGTCAGATTGTTGTTTCATATACTAAAAGCTTTCATCGCATGCTTAAAATAATTGTGACCACTTGTCATAGGGTACTTGATGCAAGCCTTAAACGGTATTAGATTATTACTGCTGGATTTGACTTCCTGCAGTTTGTTAATATGAAGATGGCTTTCACTTCAGGAATTGGTTTTTGCTGAGCTTGGCAGGCCATTTTCTACATTGCTATTACAGTTTTTTTTTTACAACAAGCATATCTCAATACTGCATTAAGTATACACATTTAAAAGTCATCACTCATTCAGAACAACAGAAATCAAGACAGCTTTCTCAATAAAGTCAATGACCACCAAACCTCTGTGTACTTATAGTCCATTTGCACACTGTCAACTGTTAGACAGCAATCTTCTACATTCATCTACATCTAAACAAAGAAAAGAAAAAAAGCTTCAACTCCTAAATGGGAAATACAACACTGAACACCTATTTTCATTCCTTGATGACCTTTATGAAACACTTGCGCCAGGTGAGGAAAGGGGACATTTTATCATCGTATGGGACGATGTGGCGTTTCCCCATCTCTTCCATTCACACTCACAGTAGTCTCGCATTACCAGACCTTCCTCCACAGCGCTGCACATGAGGGTCTAGCTAGTCTACACAGCATTCCTGGATGGGAGAAAAACGTGCTCTGATTTATTGACATTTCGTTTAACTAATCACAATCATCTTGGGCGGCGCTAAGCACCGGACGGAGCGATGGTGCCTCTGCAAAATAGCCTCGGGAAGGAACTTGTTTTGGTGGAACATGTGTACGTTCAAAAGTAGTTTTAGTCGTGCAACAGAAAACTCAGATTGGACAGATAGTCTAGCTAGCTGTCTGGATTTACCCTGCAGAGATCTGAGGAGCAGTTAACCAGAGTCCTCACAAATCCACCGGAGGTTAGAACGCCAACACAAAGAAAGAGGAAGGGGACGGACATCCGGCTCAAAATGAGGGACATCTGGCAGAATTTCTGGCGGCACCGGAGCAATCCCGGAAATGAAACGTCTTTGATGTAGACTACAGTCCCAGTTAGTCTCCATTTCTCAGCCCCACAAATTCAAACTCTTTTCCTCATGGAGGTGGAGCGTTTCTGACCACCAGCCACATGATCAGATGTCCCTCTTGGACACAGAGGAAAGTTGATTCTGCGATGTGTAGTGATTTGGTTGCATTCGTGTATTTTGGATGGGAGATTAAGTGTTGTGCTGAACTGCATGCTGGTAAAGAAAACTGTCTAAACCGGTTTGAACAAGTAAACTCAGTATTGAGAAATGTGTGTTACAACTTACCAATTGTTAAAAAAACCACTATAACAGCAATGATATAATGACATATTTTGCACTCCCTCATTTACTGTAGTAAATTAGTATTAAAGAGTATTATGTGCATTAATCTGCCCCTACTGCTTTAAACATCTGCCACATACAGATACATTTGTATATTGTGTTTGGTCCACAGATATATGATGACTAATAGGTTATGATATAATTACATATTAAGGAGTTCTGTATTGAGCCACACTGCCAGGTAGATATATTCAAATTCATACAATCATTTCCTCCCATTATATATCTTTTAACTTTGTCCTCTGGTCTACATGGGTCCCTTATTTTTCTTTCCAATACAGAATGGGACTCTTGTATTTAATATGGTTATTACTTCAGAAAATTCCACCTTGTTAAGAAAAATGGCTGCTTTGTGCTGTACATTATTTCCTCTTTTCTTCATCCTCTCTCTGCCCCATCATTGTATTCTATTGAAGCGCTCACTGATGAAAAGAAACAGGCTGCCATTGAAGAAAGGAGCGCCTCTCCCTAATTTGAATCCTTTCTCATTATGAGACTAGCAGGTGGTATATGGAGAATATTGCTATTTAATAAAGGTTCATTTCACCAATATAGTGTTGCAAATAAGTGCATCTCCACATGAGCTTGGCTTTATTCTCCTGTGTGAACACATGGAGGTTGCACAAATTATGCTCACTTTGTCCGGGTGGACAGATCACTGTCTTGTTCTGTAGTCTTTCACAGAATTGATTTTTTTTTAAGACAGTGTTGTTCTCACTCAATTTACTCACTCATCTTTTATTTGCTTCTGCTTGCCATGAAGACTGAACCATAAGCAAAACGCATGGCATCCCTGCAAATAATTACTATATAACTTTTTCTAGTGTGATAATGACACTCTACCATAGTTCTTTAAAATGTTACTTCCATCACTGACTGTGTGCAT
This sequence comes from Gymnocephalus cernua, assembly GCA_023631565.1. NCBI lineage: Eukaryota > Metazoa > Chordata > Actinopteri > Perciformes > Percidae > Gymnocephalus > Gymnocephalus cernua. The sequence goes on along the minus strand of CM042425.1, from coordinate 41,322,483 downwards.
TTTCAGATTATCAAATCAGATGTGGGGGTTGAAACTGAGCAATGCACTCCCAAACAGTTCGTTGCATATTTGTCTGGACCTATTGCCTTGATGAAGAAAAAACTAAACTACCCTGCTGCTGGAGAATGTTATAACAGTGTTGAACAAGTATAACCTATTTCACCATTAAAAACTACCTAACTAAACTTTATGTTGACATTACCCATAGTAAAGCATATTTACATTTCAATTGGGTATGTCATTAGTCATTTACCTGATTCACCATGGGCCCTACACACATTCTTCCCCTACTCACACCCCTTTCCAGGTGTTGATATGTTTAACGGACAGTAGCCTAAGTGCTTAGTTCCTATCATAGGTTGTTTTTTGTGAGTGTATATAGTACATATAGTTGTGTGGAGCTGATAGTCTTAAAGGTGCTGTAGGTAGGATTGTGAAGATCCAGGACTTAGCCAAAAAATGTGAACATCAACAACTTCTCATTCCCTCCCCCCTTTCCGCTGAAGCCCAAAACGGTCTCCTAAGCCCCTCCCCCCACAAGGGAGAATGAATGTGTGTGCATGAGCAGTGATTGACACGCAGTTAGACAGCCACAATTGAGGATGTTATATCAAAATGAGATGTTACATGCAGCTTTCTGATGCGATACTTCGAAATGTACATTTGAAAAATACCTTCAAGGAACCACAGCAACTGTTAATATTGGCTTTGCTTTTAAGAGTAGCCTCAATCATTTCTTATAGGGAGTGTCTATTTGCACCCCCGGTACGAATAGCCTCGGCCACACAGCTGAGCTGTTCACACCCTGTGACGTAACAACAAAAACACGTTGCTGCCGTGCGCCAAAATCATGGCCGACGTTCATCTTCCTTGACAGCAGAAACTGGCATATTAAGAAAGTTTTGTCTCTAAAGTTTATAACAATTGAATTTCTAGCGGAAAATTGATACTACAGTCACGCTTTCTGTCTTCAGTGAGAGCATACAACCGTTAGTTTGTTAGTTAGTTGCTCTGGTTGGGTTGGTTAGGTTTAGGCAAGAGGAATGGGATTGGTTAGCGTTCGAATGTCAGGGTGAGCCAGTCAATGATGAGTTCCCTAGTGAATATTCATGAGTCTTCCCCTACCACCCTGTAAAAAAAAATATCGCGGCCCGCGCAAGTGTATCAACGTCTCAATGAAGTGTGCGAAATATTGGACACTGCAACGATAATATGCCAAAAAGGTGTAATACATGAATCGTATGGATAACTGTGTGTAAATATATTCCAATGTAAATGCACAGGGGTGCAAATAGCATACATTGATATTTGTACCGGGGTACGAATAGCATACACTGCTAATTGTACCAGGGGTGCAAATAGCCTCACCTTTCTTATAAGCATAACAGAATCCACCACCACATGTGATTTGAATGGAATGGTGTCACAAAGAGTATAAAATTGTTCAGGATGCCTTACTGCAGAATGGCAGTTTTAACCCATTGCTCATTCCACACTAGCATAACAAATAAGGACATGACATTCAGGTAACGCAATCTCTTTTGAATTCCCTTTTCATTTTGTTTCTACTCTAATGAGAATATTTAGCCTTTAGCTAAATATCTCAGGATCGTCTCAGTTTGATGTTCCTCCTTTTACTTCTTACTAGTGCTGTCAGTTAAATGCGTTATTAACGGGGTCAATTTTTTTTTATAGCGAGATTAACGTTCTTTTGGATCTAGCTAGACCGGAAACAAAACAGGCACGCCCAGGAACGCCTCGGCCGCACACACTTGTTTGGGCTTGCGTTACGGCGATTAGCTTCGGAGTGAGTAGCGACTCTACAGTCAGTGAGAGAAACAAAGTGTCTCCTCTGTTCTTTCTGACCACGGTGGGAAACCTGGAGCAGGAGAAGTTACCCCTCTCTTTGATTTCATGTTGTTTATGGAGAAGGAGAACCAGGAAATGAGTGAAACCATAGACAGTTAAAGAAAGGGGGAAACTGTCTATGGGGAAATGCAACGCTACCAAGCTACGCCCACGGCAGTCGCTATGACGATCAGCCACGCTCGCCTCAGGCGTGAGGCAGTACTATCTACAATGGAAAATGGAGGTAACAGCGTTACATTATGTGACAGATTATTAGCTCCAAGTGTGAATGTTAGTGTGAAATTGAACACTACGTATATGTCAATGTTGTTTTCAATAAAAAAAACATTTGCACAAAGCAAGCCGATCCACTTTTCCATGTTGATAAGAGCATTAAAATGAGAAAATATAATGGGACAAAAAGAAATCAAGAGACATTTAGAATAGATAAAAATGTGTAATTAATTGCGATTAATCGTGGGTTAACGATGACATTAATGTGATTAATCACGATTAAATATTTGAATCGTTTGACAGCACTAGTAAAACCATTTATCAGATGTTACAGTTACTATGTAACTGAAGTATGATTTATGTTTCTGCGGAGGCTTCACGCAGAGCTTTCGCCGTAGCCTACGTAAGTGGCCTGAAGTTTAGCGTTGGATCTCTTTAAGAGAATAGCAGGGCTGGCATGTGTGTGTGTAAGATACATCTTTTGTTGCAAATCTTTTATCTCTGTACGAGTGTGAGGGGAGTGCGTGGTAGAGAGAGTTAGAGAGTGATGGTGATTGGTTTTGGAGCGAGTACCTACTAGTGAGAGAAACAAAGTTAACCCTGTCCTTGATTTCATGTTTATGCAGAAGAAGAACCCGGAAGGGAAATGCAACACTACCAAGCCACGGCCGAGCGATGTGTGTCGCCTCGAGTAAACATTTGTGAGAAGTGTGAATGTTAGTGTGAAATTGAACACTACGTATATGTCAATGTTGTTTTCAATAAAAAAAACATTTGCACAAAGCAAGCCGATCCACTTTTCCATGGTGATAAGAGAATTAAAATGACAAAAAATAATGGGACAAAAAGAAATCAAGAGACATTTAGAATAGATAAAAATGTGCGATTAATTGTGAATAATTGTGAGTTAACTATAATATTAATGGGATTAATCGCAATTAAATATTTTACGTTCTATCTAGAGCAACACTGTCCAAGCACACAAACAGACTGATTTGTTTTGTGTACTCTGCTGGACAGATATATTGTACTTGTCAGACTATAATGTGGGCGAGTTGTTGAGTAGGATGAGAAACATTTAATCAGAAAGTCATTGTCGCTCATTTAGCTCGAGCTCAGTCACAAGTGTTTGATAGTAATCTTCAGCTGGTTGTCTGGTATCAAACACAAGGCCAAGGATGGAGTACTCAAGCTCTTCAAAGTGACCTGAGTGTTTGACCCAGATCCCATGACAATACAGGGCACGTGCAGCCTAATTGAATATACAGCTAATGAGGTAAATTGCGGGCCCAGAAATCAAACGCAGGTGCTCTCTTGGATCTTCTTTATAGAAGAAGCCCTGCTCTTGTACATTAAAAGACATCTTGAGCAAAATAAAACGAAGAAGAAGAAGTCTGAGTGTTCAGGACACAAGGCTTTTCAACCAGCTCCTCACTGATATAGCCTCCTCACAGCCGCTTTGTTTCCACTGTGCTGGTTCTTAGGCAGCAGGGAATGAATGTCAGTCGGCTGCCTATGAGACTTCAGCGCTGAATATCAATTAGCTGGCTGGTCAATTACCCAGCCCTTTGACATCAATTCTACATATTTTTTCAGAAAATGCATTTGCATTATTATTCAGTCGTCATCTTATGTACATGCATAAGCATTAATGTGGTTGAAGAGACAATCCTGCCACAGAACAGCCAAAACAGAAGCAGAGCAGTAGTTTGGACAACACATAGCTCTATATTTATTTCTCTATTGCTGTTTAATGGAATTGAATTGACAGGCGTCGCAAGGAGTTTGGGGGTTCGCTGCCTTGCTCAAGATCACCTTGGCAGGGCCCATGAGGTGAACTAGATCCTCTCCAGCTACCAGTCCACACTCCGTACTTTGGTCCAAAGGGACTTGAACCGGCGACCCTCGGGTTCCCAACCCAACTCTCCACGGACTGTAAAATATCAAATAAATTTGACATGTGTTGAGTACAGTGAAATCAGGCTTCATGTGTTCTTCTGTGCCCCTTTGCTTTCACACTGGGGTATTACTGGTAGAGTATATGTCTCTGCATGATAAAGTGACCCTGCTCTTTCACCTCCCACAGTCCCTGGTAGTTTAACCCTGCATTATTATCATAATTCACACTCATACTCGTGACCCTCCTAACTATTAGAGCAGACTAAGATTTTTAATCTGCTTTTAGGTTGCATTGCCTTTTGTTGTTTGAACTGAGCAGCCCAGATGTTGCAGGGTACTTGCATGGGTTTAGGGTTTTAAGTTCTCTGATCTCCTTTTCTTCTCTCTGTGGCGGCAAAGCGGCGGCTTTTGTCCCTGAGCTTCTTCCAGTTTAGTCGATACAGTGGTAGAGAACCACGATGTCTCACTTAAATCACCATTAAACAGTCTCCCAATTACCTTATGCTATGCAATATATAATTCTGATATTATCATATTTAATATTATTATGTGCAATTTCAAAAACCTTAAAAGTTAACCTATTATATTTTTCCCTATTTTCTGTCCAACAGATTCTCACTCCCATCTGGTAAAATACTGACGTTTGGTCATTAGTCGTTGTTATTGACGCTAAAAGTCTCCTTTAGCGTCATATAACGCGCTTTATCTTAACGCGCTCGGTCGGGACTATTGGCGTCACTTTTGACGCTCTTACGTTAAGGAAAAGGTCGTGGGTGGGTTTACATTTCCGTGACACGCAGGAATAATGGGACGATTGGGTTTAGGAAAAGGTCGTGGGTGGGTTTACGCCTCCGTGACACGCGGGACTCCTGGGTGAAAGTCCTGTGTTCAACCCATCCACCACCCCAACCAACGTCCCTGCGCGGAATTTCGGCCTTACATACTACTCACTAAACCCCGTGTACTGCTGCTCTCCCCGCTACGTTCTACAAACGCACCACTATATATATATATATATATATATATATATATATATATATATATATATATATATATAATTTTTCTGAATTGAATCAATCCAATTTAAAGCAACCTGATGTATTGACCTGACATTAATCTTTAAATTAACATTTGACTGACTGAATTGCAGTTAGCTGGATTTTTGATTTTGGAGAAAAAAGAAAAAAATATTTTACAATTTTACAATTTGGTATTCACTTGCCTATTAAATATTGCAGTTATATTTTGCTTCCATACTTCAGTAACTGCTGCACACACACTGATCACTGTGTCCACCATCCTGTGTATGAGGATCAGTCAGCCACTTAGCCACAGCAGAGGGCAGTCTTACGCCAACTTTACTCAGCAGCCGCCCCTCACCTGCTGGTATTATCCCAGCCCTGACTGAGTCTTACAGGTCTGTCTCCACTGTCTTGAGAACCATACAGTAGTTTGTAGTTGATTAGAAATTGTTGGAGTGTTTCCTGAAGGGCCACTACAGATTATTGGGACCATTCCCCTAAAAATTGAAAGCTACCTTTAACTGTTATGCATAAAACCTGAATGTATGTTTAGTCTATACCAGAGCTCTTCAACAGGGGGTCCTCAGAGGCATTGCACGGGATCTTTGTTGTTATGTTTTACCCAAAAATGTACACAAATCCAACATATTATTAGCAAAGATATATCTGCCTATTTGGAAAAAACAACATTAACAACACTGATGATAGGCTTACTGGCCTATAGGTAAGGTAGACACTATGGTAGCCATCCACAAATACAGTAAGCTTAAGGATTCACTGTGCCTTCCACTGTGCCTTCCATGTATGTTTGACATTAAAACATGATGATATATGAATATGTAAATAATTATTTTAATAGCTTAGTATTGTGGGGCACTATGAAAAGGTATGTATAAAGGCTTTAGGCCACCCTATAAGTTATTGTAGGCCCAGTTTATTATGCAACTCAATTTTATACAATATTTGTAGTAGGGGGTCCCTTCTTGTCTCTCTTTCAGGTTAGGGGTCCTTGGCCTAAAACATGTTGAAGACCCTTAGTCTATACTTCAACACTGTAGCATAGACTTGTACTTTAGGGGAAAAAGTTGCTGCCTCAACTGTTGGTCTGACATTGTTTGTTTTGTACTAGATTGTAACTGCATTGTTTAATCCATGACACTTTATTTGTCTCTAGTGCAGCAGTGGGGTCATTGGTTTGCCATCTTGACATGCCCTATTATAAACTGCTGTTTATGATCTTTTTGATCAGTAGATTGTGTAAGCATCTTGTCACAATTTATTCATGCCACCCTTTGAAAAGACCTGTAGCCATCTTTAATGTTTGACTGTATTTGTAAGAGTCACACCCTCTTGATTCTGTGAAACAGTGAGGTCATTATTTTGCCATCTTAATTACCCCATCTGAAGAGTATTTGTATATTTACAGTATGTCTGAGTAATATTTCAATGTATGTTTATTTTTTCACATATCACATGGCCTCTGGCCAAATTGTGAGCCCAAACGTTGTGTGTGCCCTGTTTGCACCATTAAGTATTTTTCCTGAGCTTTCACTTATCACTCACTTTCTTTGACTACTACAGAATATTGGCATAATTATCTTTGACTTGAAGAGTGGAAACATGGTATATAACAAACAAAGGTAACAAAGGTATAACTTCTAAAGCTGATGTAGTTCATTTTACTGTACATGTGGAATAGCTTTTCCAATACTTACCTACCAGCACTCTCCTAATTTGCATGATGTCATAAGTATTTGATGAATTATTACTAATAATTGATATTCAATTCAATTCAATTCAATTTTATTTATAGTATCAAATCATAACAGGAGTTATCTCAAGACACTTTACAGATAGAGTAGGTCTAGACCACACTCTATAATTTACAAAAAAACAACTAATCCCCCAAGAGCAAGCACTAGTGCAACAGTGGCGAGGAAAAACTCCCTTTTAGGGAGAAACCTGGGACAGACCCAGGCTCTTGGTAGGTGGTGTCTGACGTGCCGTTGGGGTGCATCACAGTATAGATAATAAACAGTGGCTAGAAATAGTGGTTGTAGTAGCGCAGGGAGCAGCACGGCATAGCAGGGTATTTCAGCAGAACCACGGTAACAGCTGGAACCATGATTCTGGTGCCATCCTAATCCCGGGATTTCATCCTGGGTGAAAAAGAAACAGAAAGACTCTGATACAAATATAAATTTAGCTTGCCGTTGCTTATTATATATGAGAAACAAACACAACACACACAAACAAACGGAGGTGACACAAGCAACCAGGGACATGACAGCCTGCTGGTTCTAGATTATTTAATGGGACCATTTTTGAGATCCTATAGTGAGAGAAAGCCTGCTTGTTAAAGTTGCTATCATTACAGTGAAGCTGCAGCTTGCCAGCCGTATCAGTCCTGCAGCATGAACAGCCCCTATCAAGTGGCTACGATAGAGCAATCACTGCTGCCATGGCACTGAGGAAAATATTACACTAATATGATGATAATATGAGGATGAGTGAAAGAACATGGCCTTGAGAATGACATTTTTTTAACACAATGTAGCACATATTCATCAGTGCGTTGAGACTAATGGAAAGTTCCCACTACAGGACTTTAGCACTGAATTTTCGCTATAGCCCCGACAAAAGGCTCATATATATAATAATATAATATAAGGCAAATCGGTATTGTCTCAGTAAACTGTTCAAAAATGCTTTCGGGGACTCTGCCTGGAAGCTACAGCCAATTAGAGCAGAAACCAGCAGGAGGGTTAGCCTGTACTTTACTGTATGTGTTGCATTTGCAACATGGACTAAATTTGTTGTTGCACCTAGAGAAGACAGGCTATGAATAGTTAAGAGGTGTGGAAACAGGCCATTTGTGAACATGTGTGCTAATGATAACACCCTAACACTTCTTTTCTTATTCTTCTTTGTATTATCACTGTAAATCAGCCACCAACAACTCAGAGTGTTTTTTTTGGCAGACATACAAAAATCCTGGGGTATGGTAGAACGTCATGTCCTGCGTCACTTCTTGCGTGTTTTTGTGACAAAACGTAGTGTGTAGACCAAACTTGGGGATTCCTCCTGGTGAAAGATCTAGTAGTGTATGAGCCCATGTCGCCAATCAGTCAGGTAGCATGAAAAAAATAACCATCGATATATATAAAGCCTAGATGTCTCGTCCGCGCTGCTGGCCAATGGAGGTCGACGTCCGCACCTGGCGGCAATCTTGCCACAGTCAGCTCGCTCACTCATAACATTGTGTTTTAATGGTGCATGTACTTTTTAAATAACCATAACTTGCTCAATTTCTTACCGATTTTCAAATGGGTTGGTTTGTTATACACGTCAGAGATGTAGTTATGACATACTTATGAATAATTATAACCATGGACTTCTATATGAACATAACATTAAACAGAACATATAGGTGCCTTTTCTGTTGCTGGCCACCTGACATTATAAATGCCCCTTCAATTACAGTATTCAAAATCAGGCTCAAAACGCACCAATTTACATTAGCCTTCCCTGTGTTTTAATTGTCTTACCCTGTTATGTCTGTAATTAAGTGTTTGTCTCTTGATGTCGTCTTAGCTTAAATCATAGAGTATGTGTATTTATTTATTGTATTATTCTTTAGCTAATGCGCTATATATAGCACTTTGGTCAGTGCAAGCTGTGGGTAAATGTGATCTAAAAATAAACTTTACTTACTTACAATGAATATATACACGCACAAGGTATTTGTTATTTATGTTAAATCAATAGGCTACTACAACTGTGTACAGAATGGCAACATGATATATATATCCTTTTATAATAGTAAAAATAAAAGTCTGGCATCTTCCTTGTTAAGATACAGTATTAGGGGACCACTAAGGTCTATATAAAAGAGACTTCAGATACAGTATTAGGGGACCACTAAGGCCTATATAAAAGTGACTTCAGATACAGTATTAGAGGACCACTAAGGCCTATATAAAAGAGACTTCAGATACAGTATTAGGGGACCACTAAGGTCTATAAAAAAAAGACTTCAGATACAGTATTAGGGGACCACTAAGGCCTATATAAAAGAGACTTCAGATACAGTATTAGGGGACCACTAAGGTCTATATAAAAGAGACTCCAGATACAGTATTAGGGGACCACTAAGGTCTATATAAAAGAGACTTCAGATACAGTATTAGAGGACCACTAAGGCCTATATAAAAGAGACTTCAGATACAGTATTAGGGGACCACTGAGGTCTATATAAAAGAGACTTCAGATACAGTTTTAGGGGACCACTAAGGTCTATATAAAAGAGACTTCAGATACAGTATTAGGGGACCACTAAGGTCTATATAAAAGGGACTTCAGATACAGTATTAGAGGACCACTAAGGCCTATATAAAAGAGACTTCAGATACAGTATTAGAGGACCACTAAGGTCTATATAAAAGAGACTTCAGATACAGTATTAGGGGACCACTAAGGTCTATATAAAAGAGACTTCAGATACAGTATTAGAGGACCACTGAGGCCTATATAATAGAGACTTCAGATACAGTATTAGGGGACCACTAAGGTCTATATAATAGAGACTTCAGATACAGTATTAGGGGACCACTAAGGCCTATATAAAAGAGACTTCAGATACAGTATTAGGGGACCACTAAGGCCTATATAAAAGAGACTTCAGATACAGTTTTAGGGGACCACTAAGGTCTATATAAAAGAGACTTCAGATACAGTATTAGGGGACCACTAAGGTCTATATAAAAGAGACTTCAGATACAGTATTAGAGGACCACTAAGGTCTATATAATAGAGACTTCAGATACAGTATTAGGGGACCACTAAGGTCTATATAAAAGAGACTTCAGATACAGTATTAGGGGACCACTAAGGCCTATATAAAAGAGACTTCAGATACAGTTTTAGGGGACCACTAAGGTCTATATAAAAGAGACTTCAGATACAGTTTTAGGGGACCACTAAGGTCTATATAAAAGAGACTTCAGATACAGTTTTAGGGGACCACTAAGGTCTATATAAAAGAGACTTCAGATACAGTATTAGGGGACCACTAAGGTCTATATAAAAGAGACTTCAGATACAGTATTAGGGGACCACTAAGGTCTATATAAAAGAGACTTCAGATACAGTATTAGAGGACCAGTAAGGCCTATATAAAAGAGACTTCAGATACAGTATTAGGGGACCACTAAGGCCTATATAAAAGAGACTTCAGATACAGTATTAGGGGTCCACTAAGGCCTATATAAAATCATCCAAAGAGCACCATGTCATGGGACCTTTAATATAACTTAGGAACTAAGTATAACTTAGGAACATAACTGGTGCTTCGCAGAAATGCATCACCCGTCTGCAATTAGTCCAAAATGCAGCTGCACGCCTCCTCAAAGGAAGGCGTAAATTTGAACACATCACACCAGTTCTGATTTCGCTCCATTGGCTACCGGTTAAATTTAGAATTGATTTTAAAGTTTTGCTATTTGTTTTTAAGTCACTACAAAAACAGGCTCCACAGTACTTGTCTGAACTGCTCCATCCAGTATCTCAGTCAAGATCATTGAGATCAGGGGACTCAAATTCCCTGTTTGTCCCACGAACTTGACTAAAAAACAGGGGTGACCCAAGCTATGGAATAGCTTACCGTCTCATATCAGATCTGCACAAACTTTGTCACTTTTTAAATCATCTCTGAAAACGCACTTCTTTTCATTAGCTTTTAAAACATCTTGATATGTGTGTCCTTCCTATTTCCTGTGTATTATGTTGATTTTGTGTTTGTATTGTATATCCTTTGGCTTTGTTAAGCACTTTGGTCAACCCCGGTTGTTTTTAAATGCGCTATACAAATAAAATTGTATTGTATTGTAACTTAGCTATATAAACCAACCAGGCTATGAACAAGTTTAATTCTACTGTTCTACTCTACAGCTGTCAGTGCTTCTTGCCCAAGACACATTTCCTAAGGGACAATAAAGTTTATCTTATCTCATCTTATAACAGAACTCCTAGGAAACAAGGTGTCGCTGTAGTTCTGTGTAACATTAAGGTTATCATCAAAAGTGAATTTAGATTTACAGTGAGGAAAAATGCTGGGGATGCATCGCTCTGACTTTTATGGAATATGCAAAACCTCTTTATATGGCATTGATTAAGATCATTAAAGTAATGCAAGGCTCTTCTGTTAACAACTACTAAAGGACTGCAAATGAATCAAACAGAAGATAATCTGTATTTGGACTGGCCACGTAAAAAAGTTGATATTAACTCTTTAGGTGCTATTCTTAATGAATACTTATAATAACTCTACTCACTTTGCTAATCTATTTCCTATATTAACATGATTTCCAGGTAATGAAGCCATCAAAATGCACACTGCTATTTCTGCTATGTGGGACCACCAGAATGCAAAGTTACCAAGTCCAGATTTCGTCCTAAAAGCAACATCCAAATCTTTGCTGATAAATGACCTGCCTCTGCCACTGCTCTGCGCCAGGGATGTCAAAGCTGTAGCAGCTTGTCACGCATACAAATCAGCCCTGCATGGTTCAATCCCTTTGGAAATACATCAATTAGTTGGCATGGAGATTTGATTGTCCAGCAATCTTAGTTTCATGAAATTTAAATACAATTTTCTTCTTACAGGTATTTTATTTTTTTAGCAATAGTCGCTGTGTAAAGAATATAGATAGATAGATAGATAGATAGATAGATAGATAGATAGATAGATAGATAGATGGATAGATAAATAGATATTCGTTATTGTCCCAAAAGAGAAATTAATGTGTAGATATATGTAGATAGCTGGGTACTGAACAATTGTAAAATATAAAAAAATAACTAACAGCTAAACTTAATGCCTGCATCTCTCATATTCAGTCCTTTTTGAGGGGTTGCTTTAGCCTGGTGTAATTTCATCAGAAATATTGATGTCTTGATAAATGACAGGGGAACACAGCTTCATCACAAGCCTTTTTGATCTGGAGAGGTGCATCCGCTATTCCCAACAAACCAATGCGTCTCATTGTGTTGCACAAGACGGATGCAACACCCCTTGATCTAATTTGACTCAAAATAGCCTGCCAAAATGACAGAAAAGTATTGCAATTTTTTCATTTTCCTGCATCTGAAGGTCCTACTCCTTCAAAGGGATACAAGATGCCATTGGACGAGGTGTAGCAAAACAAAATAATGCCATTTTCCCCCACAAAGACATATTTTTCTGATGCAACCCCAGACTGAAAAAAAAAATCCTCAGAGTATTCTACATCTAAAGTAGAGTCTAGGATGTTGTAGTGTGGATTTTTAAGTCAGACCGGTGTGTGTTAAAGGTTCTCTATGATGGGTGACATGAGTAGCACAAGCAGCAGTGTTAGTTTAGCTTTGATCTGCAGCAACATACATTTAGACTGAAGCACTTTTCTTCCTTGCATAATTATCAGACAATATTGATTTATCTTCTTTCAAATTCAAAGATACCCTACACACACACACACACACACACACACACACACACACACACACACATACACACACACACACACACACACACACACACACACACACACACACACACACACACACACACACACACACACACACACACACACACACACACACACAAAACATACATTAATATCGAGATATGCACAGTTAAGTATTAGGCAGCTCCTCATGTGTGTGTGCTTGAACATCCACGCACACACACACACACACACACACACACACACACACACACACACACACACACACACACACACACACACACACACACACACACAAACTCACACACGTACAAAATGTAGGGCCTTCATAGAGTCCCCAATTAATGTGTAATTATAGTTTTGTCTTGATGGCAGGAGGCAAAACTCTATCATTCCCCTAATGGCTGTGGTGCCTTTGTGCTCCTAGCAACCGGCCGCTCTTTTGTATGGGCTACATACACTCTGAGGCCTAGTGAAAGCTGCCTATGGATCGCTGCTTTGTTATTTATAGAGCAGCATTTCATAATGGCCTTCACAAAATCAAATAAATCAGTTGTAACAAGCCGGTGTCCACTAGGACAGATGCATAAATACAAGAGGGAAATAACCAGATCTACTGTGGGTTTACTGCTGGATAGAGACAAAAGAGCTAATTGACTTTTTTGCTTGGTATTAGAGGTATGTCTCTGGGATATGTGTGCCTATTTAATTTACAAGGATTTTGATGCTACTAAAGGGGTTTAATCAACATAAGTTTGTTAATAAATATCTTTGAATTGGACTATTTTCAGGAAAAAAGATGCGTAGGATTTCCCTCTTTCTGGTCTACATATCCCTGCCTCTGCTGAATAATTGGGGGGACAAAATGTATCCCCCCCCCCCCCCCCCCCCTCAAAGTGATCAATGCTACTTTACCAGTAGACAAGGGCCACGGTAGTGGAGTTTGGCCAGAAAACGTGAGTGTCCTGACAGTGTCCATGACAGTTACGTTTAGGTACCAAAACGACTAGTTAGGATTAGGAAAAAGATCGTGGTTAAAACACTCCTGAGAAACGAACGTTTTTTGTTTTCGCCGCAAAGTGAACTCTGCTCTCCTCCTTTAAAAGCCCTGTGTTTTATGTTGACTCGACGTTGTGCTATTTCATTCTGATATTATTTTCCATTGAATATTCAAGTTCATAAATTAGCCTGTCCAAGTGGCTCTATATCCATGGTATTGGAAGGGGGGTTTAATTCTTACATGTTTTGTTTTGTTGTGCATGATCAAAAAACATCCCCCCCTGCTTTTTTTACAAATTGCCCCCTGCAGACCTCAACACACATCAAATGAAATCAACTGTGCTATTCCCTTTCACTCAATCGGTTCACTCAACTAGCAGAATGCACTGCACTGGACCAATAGATGCTCCCGCTGGTGGGTGACGTAATGCGAGCATGTCACAGAAAGCAATATGACGGCCAGCTGGTAACAAATAATCTCATATTACTGTAAACATTGACGAAAAGTTGGTGAAGCAGGTTTTGGTTTTTGTGATCCCAGCTGCTCAAATAATGGCCTTGGTCTGCAACATGTCAATCTTGCACATCTGGGGTGAAAGCTATGTAAAGCTTCAACTGTTTGACTTAACCAAATCTAGTTAGTGTTCTAGAAAGTGCCTCTTTGTGTTTCCATAGACAGTGCATCCATGCTTAGGTGTGGTTAGGTATACTGGTAGATGCATGTCCAGTAGGTTAGTTGGAAAACAGTGACAACAAGCCTACATGTCACTACCAGGAGAAGGATATCTGTTTGATTTGACTAACTTAGATTTAGTCCTGGGTCTCCTTGAGTTTAGTCACATTACGAAGGCCAGGATGGAGAGGAATGACAGCAACTAATACGTCTTTCAACTTACATACACCATGTCAGTACCTAGCCTTTAGATTACTTCATATAGACTGAATAATCTGTAATTGTAGTGCTGAATTTACAACAGTGCCACTTCTATTTCATCGATTATGTAAGGACTCTTCGTAGTAAGTAGTTAGTAGTAAGTCTATTGATTCAGTGTGTGAGTAAAGTAATTAATAATTAGCATTTCCCTCAACAGCATTGTCATTGTGCTATGTACATTTTGCACAGTTTTATGACCTCCTGTGTTTTTAATGCTCCACTCTTGGGGGCTATACACCCACGTTCTTCTCTCACACTGAAGCAGGATATGACTAAAATAGTGATTTGGATTCCTATTCATTGTTTCACTCCCAGCCTTCCTTCCTTTCTTTTTTTTATCAATTGATTCATTCATCTTTTATTAGGGTATGTGGCCTGAATGATGCTTTTATCTGTTTAAACTATATTATATGTAATGGCATTATCTAAACCTATATTTTAAATAGTTAACATTGTTCTATTATACATATTATCTTGTGTTGCTCCTTTTGAAAATGTAAAACTTGTAATTTGTTTTAAATTGTTTTTATCACGGTTGGTCAGCCCTGTTATTAATTTCTTGTTAAGCACTTTGTAACTTGGTTTAAAAAAGTTCAATATAAATAAAAGTTATTATTATATATTATTATTATTATAAAGTAAAATGTGTTAAAGGTATGTATTACTGACATGTATGGACTCACTTGTTTGTACTCACAGATGTTCACAGTTATATATGTGTATGGATTGTAGACAGGGGACACTATCACTGTTGATGAACTACTGCAAAAGACTGAATAGCTTTACATTTAGGCTCAGCATGTTTGCTTGACTAACCACTGCATCGTATGAGTTCTTGATTTTAGATTAGCCTTTTCAGCTTTGTAGCCATTTGACACAGTAATCAATGAACTATCAATAGTAGGTGGGACAGGCTTTATCTAAGAAGAAAATTTAAAGACCCAAAAAAACATTTGACTTCCATGTCAGGGGTCAGAGGATGGGTCACAGGGGCCTCAAACAGTAAATCCTTCCAATGATGCTGCCATGGATTTTTTCTTGTCTAATTGAAAATGCCCTGACATCACAGTGGAATTATTCACCCATAGGGTAATTATGTCTATGGCCCTCACTATATATAAGTGTATGGTCCAATCTTCCACGTATCATGTTTGAATACATCTTTAGAGGGACTCTCAATAGACAAAAAACACAACTATTCAAATTATATTACATCTTCAGCACTACTCCAATCACTTGTACATAACACAACCTTATTCATAACCTATCCATGACTGAGGGCTAATACATTTGTCAGCAGTCATTCTTTCTCTCAGATGGCATTGTCACAGTGGCAGCTCCATTGTTTTCTGTTCTGCTCTGACATTAAGGAGCGAAGATACTATTGACATTTATCCAACACTTTGTACATGAGCTTACAGTAAGTGTTTTTATTGTGAAGCCAAACTGGGAGGAATTTGAATCCCTTGTTTAATACCTCCGTCCAGTATGTGGTCCTGGGTTGAATCGGCCTACTTGATAGGGAGAATCCCGGCACCCCCCTCCACCCCATTTCATGTGGAGCCCCCATGAACAGCGCTTGGCACTGTGAACACAGCCAGAATCACCCACTGGTCTAAAAAGACTTTCCTATACTCAATCATCACCAAATATATGGCTGTCAAACACTCTGCACATCACCCTTTGAGCTACACAACAATAAAATAAACATATTAAGTCTCAATAAGCGGTATCAGGACATTGTTTTCATGTCATCAATGTCTGTGAGGAGTCAGCTGTTTTAACCAGAAAGGGAATTATCATGCTCTAAGGCTACATTTACATTGCTTCGTTTTGTTTTTTAAGCGTTTTGAGCCAAAAGGGATTTCTGTGTTTTTAGCTCCAGTAGACAAACTAATCTCCGTTTAAACACGCATAAACCAAAATATATCATCGGCATTCTCGTTTACTGGGCAAAATCATCAGGCAGCATGTATGCAGAGCAGGGGGAATGAGAGGGGGGAACACCAGACCAGGGGGAATGAGAGGGGGAAACGCCAGAGGAGGGGGAATGAGAGGCGGAAACGCCAGAGCAGGGGGAATGAGAGGGGGGAACACCAGACCAGGGGGAATGAGAGGGGGAAACGCCAGAGCAGGGGGAATGAGAGGGGGGAACACCAGACCAGGGGGAATGAGAGGGGGAAACGCCAGAGGAGGGGGAATGAGAGGCGGAAACGCCAGAGCAGGGGGAATGAGAGGGGGAGACGCCAGAGCAGAGGGAATGAGAGGGGGAAACACCAGAGCAGGGAGAATGAGAGGGGGAGACGCCAGAGCAGGGGGAATGAGAGGGGGGAACACCAGAGGAGGGGGAATGAGAGGGGGGAACACCAGAGCATGGGGAATGAGAGGCGGAAACGCCAGAGCAGGGGGAATGAGAGGGGGAGACGCCAGAGCAGGGGGAATGAGAGGGGGAAACGCCAGAGGAGGGGGAATGAGAGGCGGAAACGCCAGAGCAGGGGGAATGAGAGGGGGAGACGCCAGAGCAGGGGGAATGAGAGGGGGAAACACCAGAGCAGGGAGAATGAGAGGGGGGAACGTAGCAAAATATATTGTTTTTAAAACCAAAACGTAGCAATGTAAATGTAGCCTATAGACTATTTAACTTGTATGACATTTCCCAGGAATACCGGGTTCCAACTTGGAACACTGTGTCCAGTCATCTAAATACAGGTGGAACCTCAGCCAATAAAACAATTGGAAAAGGTCAATACTCATTATTCAGTTATTTGCCTGCAAAGAGACACATGATGTATAGAAAATAATTTATAATATACAATATCAAAACTTTTCAATAACTGTTACCGATCATTGGATTGATTATACATTGAAAGATCAGTGAATTCACGAATGTAAACTTGACCTGTCGTCTGAAACATTTTAGATTCCTAACAGAGTCATCCAGCCAATTAAATCCGTGGCTGTATAAAATCCCAGGAGTGATAGAAAACCAGCCAATCAAATAAAACACAACCTTTGACCTTACCCCTGTTATGTATCCACTACAGCTAAAAGCCTGTGATCTTTCAAATGGTAAGAATGTTTATTTTTGATTGATAATGTTTAATTTCTCAAAAGTATTCAAGGGTCTGGCTAGTCCACACAGCATTCCTGGATGGGAGAAAAACGTGTTCTGGTTTATTGGCATTTCTTTAAACCAATCAGAATCATCATGGGCGTCGCTAAATGCTGGACGGAGCCACGGTGCCTCTGCAAAATAGCCTCGGGATGAACTTGTTTTGGTGGAACATGTGTACGTTCAAAAGTAGTTTTAGTCGTGCAACAGAAAGCTCAGATTGGACAGATAGTCTAGCTAGCTGTCTGGATTTACCCTGCAGAGATCTGAGGAGCAGTTAACCAGAGTCCTCACAAATCCACCGGAGGTTAAAACGGCAACACAAAGAAAGAGGAAGGTGACGGACATACGGCCGGAAGAGGGAGCCCAGAAGTGGAACGTCATAGATATAGACTAAGGCGACAGTCACCAGGCATGACAAGATGAACTGTCTGCTTTTGAGCTGTGTTGTCCATTGTGTGTTATCCCCAGTTGAGGGTGTGATGCATTGATGTGGGACTTGTAGGAGCTGTGGTTAGGACAGCTGCTCTGTGATATGGTTTGTGTGTGTGTGTGTGTGTGTGTGTGTGTGTGTGTGTGTGTGTGTGGGGGGGGGGGTTGGTCAGACACAGTGACGTCCAAGACATATCTTTCTCTCAGCCATGCTGGAGACAGAGGAGCTGCTCCACTGTGTCTCCGGGGAAGCTTCTAGTGTGTCTCTGAACGTGGTGGCGGCACGTTGGGTAACCAGATCACCACACACACAGCGCTAAAAAGCTAACAGTCTGGACTCAAAAAGCATCTGTGGTCAATACTTTCACTCTTCCCTTTCTCTCACTTCCTTATCTCTATTTCTTCATTTAGGAGAGTATTAGGGCTGCTGCCGCTCACCACACATCAGGGACAGAGGAGCAGAGAGAAAGGAAAGGAAAGGGGGGAAAAAATGGAAAAAGGATTAAGGGAAATTCCTGTCCTTATCAGTATAAGAACTTGAGCTTCCTCTTCATCCACACCTTCAGATGGACTTGACCCCTACACATTCTCCATGTAAAAACGTATTCAGTGGATTCACCTTATCAACTTCACTACGTTTGTAGACTGACTTAACAGACACACTAATTCAGTTCAATTCAATTCATCCATCCATCCGTCTTCGTCCGCTTATCCGGGGTCGGGTTGCGGGGGCAGCAGCTCCAGCAGGGGACCCCAAACTTCCCTTTCCCGAACCACATTAACCAGCTCCGACTGGGGGATCCCGAGGCGTTCCCAGGCCAGGTTGGATATATAATCCCTCCACCTAGTCCTGGGTCTTCCCCGAGGTCTCCTCCCAGCTGGACGTGCCTGGAACACCTCCCTAGGGAGGCGCACAGGGGGCATCCTTACCAGATGCCCGAACCACCTCAACTGGTCAATTCAATTTATTCATAGTATCAAATCATAATAAGAGTTATCTCGAGACACTTTACAGATAGAGTAGGTCTAGACCACACTCTATAATTTACCAAGACCCAATAATTCCAATAATTCCCCCAAGAGCAAGCATTTAGTGCGACTTCCTTTTAGGGAGAAACCTCGGCAGACCCAGGCTCTTGGTGGGCGGTGTCTGACGGTGCCGGTTGGGGGTGTAATGAACAGTGGCAATTATAGTAACAGTAAAGATAATGGAACTTTTCATGGCATAGCAGGGCACTGCTGGGCACTGTAGGGTGTAGCAGGGCACTGCAAGGCAAAGCTGGGCATAGCAGGGCGCCGAGTAGGGCCACGGCGACAGCTGCAACGGGGACATGGATGCACACAGATGGAAAGAGAGAGGAGCTCAGTGTGTCAAAGGAAGTCCCCCTGCAGTCTGAAACTACAATAGCATAACTAGGAGCTGGACCAAGGCAAACATGAGCCAGCTCCATAAGGGTTGGTAAATTAATCTGCCGACTATGAAGAGAGCTAGACACCCTCCCCCGCCGGTCTAGGCGAACGCTGCAACTCCTCACTCCCTAACTATAAGCTTCATCAAAGAGTAGAGTTTAAGTTTAATCCATATCTAATTAACTAATCCATTACACTCAACATTATGGAACCTCACATGCAACTAATTTTAATTTAAAGCCCCAGTGTGTAAGAATTTCTCCCATCTAGCGGTGAAATTGTATTTGACAACCAACTGAATTTCACTTTGTAGGCCCCCCCCCCCATTCCGAGTGCGTTATAACTCCTATGGTGGCCGAACCATTTCATTCTTGTACGAGGTTAATAGTGTAAGGCGATGTTTACAGCGTAGGAGATAAGCAACGGAGGTTTGTGTTTTTAATATATTTCTCTGAGCAGCATGAACAATGTCAATGAAACTGAAATGATCTCTTAGTGTCTCCATCGTTAACACGCAGCTGTTCTAGTAGCTAGTCTGTGTTACAGATCCATGACGTGAGTTGTCTGCCAGAAAAATCACGGCACATATGATTACATTTATGTGACAAGGTAGACAATCCTTTTTCATCGTTGACGCGAGGAAAAGTATCGTAGACGTCGTTCTAGCGTTATACACAACCATGCTATAGTTAGCCAAGCAAGTAGACACTATAAAACTTTTACACAAATAGGCAGAATTACCTGTTGAATCCTCTCTCCTCATCAGCTCTTTCCATCTTGGAAAAGCCACAACAATATTAACTTTGGTCGCGTTGCTTTGCCTGTCACGTTGTCGTTTTAATTTCCTTGGCGACTCAGTTACATGTCCTCGATAATAGACGCAACAGGCTTTCAAATCTGCCGGCGGTGAGTCAAAAGTAACCTTCTCCCCCCTCCCTCCCTGGCATACGTCACAGTCATAGACAGTTAAAGAAAACAGTCGGTCACAGTCAGTGCCACTGAGTGAAAAGCGTGAAATGCGGAGCAGTATAGACCTTTTCACAGATGTAAACATAAACATTCTAAATGGACCCAAGTTGATTTCCTGTTGCAATGTATGTGAATGGCATCAACTGACAGGAAGTTGACAAGGGGCCAGGCTGTTGCCTAGCAATGTAATTCCATTGAAAAGGTCTATAGCCTGTATGTCCCTTACGGGCTACCATATTTCAAGATGGCGCATGGCTATGGAGCGTCTACCCCAGTTCATTTACGCGCAAATGTAAAATTTCAAGCCAATAGGAATACTTGGAATTGATGGTGGTGGTCAATATTCATAAAAAAGGACAAGTTTGTGAAGGGCAATACAGATTTTGATAATGAACAACTACACACTGGGGCTTTAATAAACATAACAATAAAATGTTTATATTGAATGTAGTTGTTGATGTTGTTCAACAGAATCATGTCATACTTACAGTTTGGAAATAACAACCAGAACAACAACAATAATAATAATAATAGTAATAAACAAAATCTTCCAAAAATGTTTTTACTAGGGCTGGGCAAGTTAACGCGTTATTATTGCTGACTGCTGCCCTGCTGCTTACAGGAACCGGAAAAGAAAAGAATTGGTGGATAAACAAACCAACAAAGATGCAGTTAGATGCAGTGTGTGGGAGAAGCATAGATAAACAAAGGAAAGAGAAGCTAACAAATGCCATAGCGAAGTGGATAGTTACAGACTGCAGGCCGATTAGTGATGTGGAGAATCACAACAAATGACGGCAGGTATGAGATTCCCTCAAGACGCACCATCACAAGAAGAATACACGAGTTGTATGAAAAGGAAAGGACTGCAAAAGTGACAACTTTACAACGTGCAACCCGCTGTTGCTCTCACTGGGGACTACTGGACATCACTGGGTAACCATAATAACCTCGGAGTAACAGTGCATTATATTGATGAACAGTGGGTGCTGCATTCACATGCTCTGACTGTAATGAAAACAGAGGAGAGACATTATGCTGAAACGTGCACAGGACACTTTATTGAAGTTTCACAGCAGTGGAATGTGCCCTATTAATGATAACATGAATGCCCTGGCAGTGGCAATAAGCTTTCATTTTGTATTTGCTTTGATTACATTGTTTAAGTTGAGATTTACACTAAATATTTTATTTAACTGCTACTGTATAAACAAAATGCTGATGTTAATTGTTTGCAGAACAAATGTTATGGCACTTTAGTTCATATGGCAGAACATTTAAAATAAAATTGTGCTATACGCTACTTTTGAATTCATTATTGGATTTTGCGTATACCAATGCGATTAATCACGATTAATCAGGGAAATCATGCGATTAATCGCGATTAAAACTTTTAATTGTTGAGGTTGAAGACAAGCCGAGCTGCTGCGTTCTGAATGAGCTGCAGGGGTCAGATGGCACATGCCGGCAGGCCAATCAGGAGGGAGTTGCAGTAGTCTAGACGTGAGATGACTAGAGCCTGAACCAGAACCTGGGCCGCCTTCTGCGTTAGAAGGGGACGTATCCTTCTGATGTTATGCAGCATGTATCTACAAGATCGGGTGGTTGCAGCAATGTTAGCAGTGAAAGAGAGATGGTCGTCAAGTGTCACACGCAGGTTTCTAGCAGTCTGGGTGGGGACTACCACAGAGTTGTCAGTTGTTATAGTCAAGTCTTGGGTAGGAGAGCCTTTCCCTGGAATGAAAAGGAGCTCAGTTTTGTCAAGGTTGAGTTTCAGATGGTGTGGACATCCAAGAGGAGATGTCAGTTAGACAGGCTGAGATACGTGCTGCTACTTGAGTTTCAGACTCAGGAAAGGAGAGTATTAGTTGGGTGTCATCTGCGTAGCTGTGAATATTTGAATATATCAAATAAAGTAAAATAAAGTTAAATTCAAAAGACAAGTACATGTGCAGTATTTATTAGAAATGCGAAGATTCTAAGATCTTTGCAA
Organism: Gymnocephalus cernua; assembly: GCA_023631565.1. Taxonomy (NCBI): domain Eukaryota; kingdom Metazoa; phylum Chordata; class Actinopteri; order Perciformes; family Percidae; genus Gymnocephalus; species Gymnocephalus cernua. Next base: position 41,300,129 of record CM042425.1, on the reverse strand, counting down.
TCCAATTAATTATGAGTGTACAACCTCTGCCTTTATTATTTGGAGATAGAGACATTTAGCTATGTCGACAACTTTATACTAGGAAAAATGACCAGAACATGCTCTCATTGAGGATTGACGCATGGCGGACGACAGAAGAAAACCACATCGCAGCCAGAACGCGGCACATCTGGGCCTGGTGAAATTCCGGGGTAAATCCTGCATTGGATCCAGACAGTTGGGATTTTCAAGGTTATTTGGAAAACAAAACTACTAAATTAACCACCAAAGATTAGCATATAATTATTGTATATGAAACAATATATATTCCATTACTCCATCCTTAACATCTCTATATTGTTTGATGTTCAAATATAAAATCCCATTCATTTGTATGAAATAGAAAAGGGCTCATGCTCATTGGAGAGTATGTTTATTGGCTCCCAACATATTTATACAGTATGCCATATTATTGGAAGAGGAGCTATTTTTACTGCACAGCTCTGTATAATGCATCCCTATGGAGTATAACACATTAATTCCACCATGTGTATCCTAAAGCGTAAGATCACACTAATGGCACTGGCAGATCAGTGTTACACACCTCCCACCTCCACTTAGGAGGATAAATCATCCATCCCTTCCCTTTTAAAATGGACAGAAAATGTATTGTTCCATACACTCTGCCTCATAGCCCCAACAAATGAAGAAGACAGTATCAGCGTGAGTCCCGGGCCAGACTCACAACAACGTATTGATGTTCTCCCCCCTTCACCCTCTAAGTGAGTATAAGGTATCCACAAGCTCCAAGGTTGGCGCCAGCCTCTGTCTTCTATGCACCGCAAACCAGAATTAATTGCAAATCAATCGAACAAAGTACAACTGATCAGTAAACCAATTAGTAATTTTAGCTCTTTGCCCAGGTTTAGCTTTCCTCAGGCTTCCACTGCCATATGTTTTTATACATATTTCTGGTTTCTCATACAAATAGTGACTTTTACATTTTAAAGCAAATAAACTGGAAAACATTTAATCCACAAACAAGGGTACACACAGACCGGCAGACAGACAGAATTTGTTTTTGGAAAACCTTTTCATTTAGTCTTTTATTGTGTTCAAACTACTATTTAATTCATACAAGAAAAATACTTTTTACGTTGACAGTTTCAGCTGAATCTCTACCACCTTAATTAAGTAACAGTTTTCTCTCCAAAAAACGTTTTAATGGTACAAGGTACAGGACACCAGAGAATTGAGGAGCAAATCTGAAAAACTGAACTGCAGATGAATTACACATATTCCTGCTGCTGCACGATGTATATGTAAGTGTAGGTGGGCATGAATCGATAGTTATGTATTGCAACACCAGATTCTATGACTACAGGCATAGCCCTCTAAGAGCTGTTGCTATTGGGGTTTACCCCTCATGAAGATTTCTCCCATCCCGGAATGCTGTGTGGACTAGCCAGACCTTCCTCCGCAGCGCTGTGGAGGAAGGTAATGCAAGACTAAGACTACAATGCCACACTAAAGACACAAAAATCTTTAAGAGGGATCGGGCAGGCAGTGGGAAGAAGCCTAGTCTCGCATTTCCAGCCCTGTCTCCACAGCGCTGTGTCAGCGATGGCTACACCTATCTATTCTGGAATAAGGGAAAAAACGGACTGGCTTATTTGTATTTCTTTAAGCAAATTTGCGTTTCCTAGGATGGTGAAGGCATTACCCGCCCTCTGATTGGCTAGTACTTGCTGCCTTTGTTGGTTGGATTGGTTAGGTTTAAGCATGAGGAGTGTTAAGAATTGGTTAAGGTTAGGGTAAGAATACCAGGGTGAGCCAATCAGAGGCAGAGTATGGCAGAGTCAGATCAGACGCAACAGCTACATTCAACTACAATTTGATTGTGGAGATAACGAGAGTTGAGGAGACATCCAGGGTGTCTCTCATGCGCCGGATGTCAGGCTTTATACTAGCAATATTAACACATTCTCACTCTCATCGCGTCAAAAAGCAGCCCTTGTTCAGGTGTCTTTGACGTTGGTTATTGGAGAAAAAAGCCTCCTTTAGCATCATATTTAGATGTGCTTGGTTAGGACCCTTGGCATCACTTTTTGACCCTCTCGGGACTCGCATCTAGCCCTTTGGCGTCGTATTTATATGCACTTGGTCAGGACTCCTGGAGTCACTTTTTGACCCATGGGTCAGGACGTACGTTTAACTGATGTGTGGCAAAAGAACGGGACAGTTAGCTTTTAGGAAAAGATGGTGGGTGGGGTTATAAAATGTACGTTTCAGTGCCACGTGGGACAAGAACGGGACACGAACCCCGGTCTCCTGGGTGAAAGTCCTGTGTTGTTTGATGCCTGAAAACATGCCTTAGGCCACACCTGAACAGAAAAAAAACAAAACAGTGTTGTCTATCATGACTGTCATTCACTTTGAATTATCCATAAATGCAAAGATACACACGTCTAAAAACATAAAAAGGGCTCTGCACTGAGCTGTCACATACTGACAGACCTAACATGATATCCAGGAATGTGGGGATGTGATATGTGTTTAGTATTTATTAATCCCTCCACCAAACTGCAAGTCAAATTGGTGCAGTTGAATCAGAGATGGCTCTGATAATAATGACAGAGGAATTACATGTCTGGCAGTCTTATCAGGCACCCAAGTATATCCCATGTCAGTTGTTTGTGCTGACACCAGGCACAGTCAGAACTCAAAGTATTTAGGCTGTCATGTTTCAACAGAAAATCACCTCCCGAACCTGCCCCCCCCCCAGCATAATAATCCCTAATTTCAATGTGTGCAGAATCTTGGGTTTTTGTGGGCATTTACTCAGCAGAAGGGTGTAATATCAAGAATACAAGAGCTATAACACATTCATCACCTGTAATTTCCACTTGACAGTTGATAAGTAATTTTCATGTCCATTCAGAGGTGGACCAGAGCTACGATTAGGACAGCATATGAAAAGGACTGTGGTAATACCTGCTTTCCTCGCCTCATTCCTCAAATCCATTATTTGTCATTGACCACTGACTATGTCATAGAAGCAGCCTACAGAAATACAGCTCTGTGAATTATTTTATATGATCAAGCAGATTTCCATTTCCATTTGTTTTTTTCAAATTCATTCACTTTAATTTTCATATCAATATGTTGTGTTTACTTGACTCAGTCTTTACAGGTACATACAGCGCATACTTTTATATTCATGAGCTCTGTGTGGGTTTGACATAAAAACAAGTCATAACCTAACACAGTACATGTCCTTGTCCTAATTTGTTGAAATTAAATTAAAGGTAGAAAATTGTGAATCTGTGAATGGTTGTAAAAGCTGAAACAGTTCCACGTTAATGGTGTTCATTATAATGAGTCTCTACTCTATATTGATGACAATTCATTTACGGGATTGCTCAGTTGCCCCCAGAAGATCCGCCCGATGTCCCTAATTTTCTACCGGAGGTCCGTCACCTTCCTCTTTCTTTGTGTTGGCGTTCTAAACTCTGGCCGATTTATGAATATGTTAACTGCTCCTCAGATCTCTAGTCTGTCTGTCCAACGGACAGGGGCGCGTTGCAGCTCGTAAAAGATAACCGCATCGCGCAGGAACATCCGTTCATATGCGTTTATATGTGCATGCACGAAATGAAACTCGTGCTTTCCAGCAGTAACCTCTGTGTTGACCAGTCCAGACAATATATACAGTACATACGTGTGATGGCACTCCTCATAGGTGCACATCATTTTAAAACAAAACAATAATTACTTAGTCTCTCAGTCAAGGTGTAGTTTTAACTTTGGACTAAATTGCAAGGTGGAAAGCAATCCATTGACATCAACTGTTGATAAAATATTGAATTTAAAATGTTGATTTGCTGGGCATACTCGGCAACATGGATGCACATCGCGCCTACTACTTTGTATCTGTAAGTGAATGCAGCGTTACCCCTCATTTCCACCAAGTGCGTAACGTCTGTGGAACGGCTCTGCTGCATGTCGGCTCCGTGCTCTGCTGTTCGTCAATATCCACCAGGTCCGAATTTGTTGCGGAACGGCTGCGGCCATGACTGACAGCTGAAGTCACTCGGACCCATGAGATCTCGCGAATTCACGCATGATCGCGGGATATAACAGGATGTAGTTTCTATAAGCAGAACCACAAAACCAACAACAGTTGACTTCAGGCCCGTCTACGCCCATTACAACGTTTTCAAGGTGTAGTGCAGGCAAACATGATCCGCCGTAAGCAAGGTGTATTTTATTTAGAAAATTAACCGGATGTTTTATTTTGTTTCTGTGCTCGACTTCCTGTCCCGCACTATCTGCCCTGTGCTGAATTGCTGCAGAGCTCTCGGGCATCTGGCAAAAATAGTTCTGCGTATCTGATCCGGAGGGCTGCGGATCACTGGACCTGGGACGGAGTCGGAAGGCAGCCGTTCCGCAGTCGGTGAAAATACACACATTAACTTGAATGGAAACCTATTGACTCCGCCGCCGCCATTAGTCTTTTTGAGGATCTGTTGAGGCCCGTGGCAAAAAGGTTTATGTTCAAAAGGTGAGGAAATGTGATGGCATAGACATGGTTTTTCTTCCTAGTCTGCTCTAAAATGATCTTGATTTAAAATTTGAGAGACAATGTAAAACCATAGCGAAAACAAACAGGTCAGGGCCACCGCATGACATCAATAAGGAGTCACTTTAATGTGTGTTTAAAGTACATTTTAAAGCTTTCTAGAGTAAATGTTTGACTGACTGATAGTGAGTTTGACGTTCATGGAATACCTATGGCTATAGTCATCACCTCTCTGTATGTTGCGTTAGACTGTGTCTGGCTGTGTGTTAATTTGTAAAAGAAAACAGTGCTGCCTTCAAGAACAGTGTGACAAGAAAAGAAATCAATTTAATGATTAACTAAAAGTAGCAGGACATCTCTCTCTCTCTCTCTCTCTCTCTCTCACACACACACACACACACACACACACACACACACACACACACACACACACACACACACACACACACACACACACACAAAATCCCTTTTTAAGTTTTCTCAGCTTGTAGGACTAGAGAGAGACTTTACCAGAACAGACCTTTGCTTATCTTACAGTAGCATTATTTATACATGATTCTCACAGTGGTTATAATTGTGGTTTGATTCCCATTTAAGTGAGAGTTGAAATTCAAGGTGATTACAAATGCTTGAGAGGCCTTTGTGTATCTTTGCTGGTTCTTAATGATAACATTCCAGTAAATGTATGCATGATAGCGTGTGTTGAGATAAGAGTATTTGCACCAAGACACCCTGCAGTTTGCACAGGAAGAAAAAACTGTATTACTTGACAAACACATTTGAGACAAAGAACCCAGTCAAAACAAGAATTTCACTTGTTCCCAAGGTCTCTGAGTGTTTTGCGACATATTATCATGACATTTCTGTAGATTCATTATTATACTGTATACAGCCTAGGCCACTGACAGTGATACACTTTGATTGGGATGTATTTCTTTCTAATAAGTCACAGGTCATAAGTTGTGGTGTCAGAGTATCTACCTCTTCCTAGCAGTTTAATAAGGTTACTTCCTGTCACTAAGCTCCAGAGGAAAAGAAAGACTTCAATGTGTAAAGAAGTGGCCATCTGTGTTCAATGTTTAACTGTTTCACTTTTAAAAAACTAATTTTTTCATATGTATAGCCTATATATCAGTCAACCTGGTCAGCACATTCTCACTCCCATCGCATCAAAAAGCAACGCTTGGTCAGGTTTCTTTGCCGTTTGTTACTGACACAAAAAGTCTCCTTTAGCGGCATATTTAGACGTCTTTGGTCGGGACTGTTGGCGTCACTTTTTGACGCTCTGGGTCGGGACGTACGTTTAACTGACATGCAGCACAGGAACGGGACAGTTAGGTTTAAGAAAGGATGATGGGTGGGGTTACAAAATGTATGTTTCAGTGACACGCGGGAACGGGACATGAACCCCCGCTCTCTTGGGTGAAAGTCCTGTGTTGTTTGACCCATCCACCACCCCAACCAACGTCCTTAAGCAGATTTTGGGTCTTTCATACTACTCTCTACTGTTTTCTCTCTTAATACTACATAATCTTACACAGGCCCGGATTGGCTAATCGGGAGCACCGGGAAAATTCCCGGTGGGCCGGTCTGTTTTTTGGCCGCGAGGGCCGTTGTTGTCATGGCACTGGGTTGAAATATGGATGCTGTCCCTATGGCTGCCTGCACTCACAGCAGCCCCACTCTTTTTATTCATTATTTTATTGCAGCCCCACTCTTTTTTTATTTAATATTTTCTCGCAGAGTGCAGCCTGCAGGTTAATGATGACGTGATTATTTTTTGACTCCCTGCCCCCCGTGAAATTACGAATCCCACTATGGCAACGCCAAGACCCGCCCTTCAATCACTACTATTGGCCAGGCGTCCAAGGTAACGTAACCTGATTTGTTCAGGTCCTATCCCCTGACCAATCCGCTATCCTAAACTTAACCACTCGAGGTGAAATGCCTAACCCCAACCAATCGAGCTGCTTCGCAGGGCGGGTCTTGGCGTTGCCATAGTGGGATTCGTAATTTCGCCCCCCGCCCCGACACGGCACCTTGAAAGTTGCTCAAAATAAAAAAGTCAGATAAAAATGGATAACAGGAAGCGCAAAGGCGGCGCTGAAAAGGCCAGAATAAAAAAGAAGAAAGCTTTGGAAAGTGACGCAGTCAAATGTTCTAAGCTGAGCACATTTTTCCTCAAAAAAACAAATGAAGACGACGAGGCCGGTAAGTAAGCTAACGTTAAGGTAGTTAGGAGCAGTGCAAGATGCTCGCGACCGTGCAAAACAACGTTGTCTGCAAACCACCGTTCATGTATCAAACGTTTTTCTTGTAGCTGTTCAGCAGCAGCCGCCTCTAGTCCGGTTTGCTGCTAACAGTGACGAGCAGCGAGACCCGGTAACGTTACCGAGCTCCAGTCATGAGCCCACCACACCAGAGCCCTGCTCAATGAAACATGCCCTGAGATTATTATACATTAATAATAATGAATCATTAATGAAACTGACTTGACTTGATTTGAAAGCTTTGTAAAAGGGGGATATTTGTGGTGAGAAATAAATGTAAAACATGTCATTTAGTGTCAGACACAGAGCCAGCTGTGAAGAGACTAATGTTCTCACTGAGACACAGGGAAGCTGCTGTTGTACCATCATGTGTTAATAAGAAAACGTTATCACTGAAAAAATGTTTTTCTTACTTAGTATCTTACCTGTTTCCAGTTAAAATATCTAAATATTCTTAATTCAAGATACATTTACTAGACAAGTGAAATTATGTCGTTTTCTGAAAAAAACCTAAAAATTAAGTGATTTTGTTTTTTTGTTGTTGCTTAAAACAAGCTAAATCTAAAACAATTATTTTTGGCAGATAATGTGCCTTGTTTTAAGCAAAAATCACTTAATTTTGAGGTGTTTTTTCATACTTGTTTAGTTAATGCATCTTGATGTAAGATTTTCTTTTAGATACACGAGACAAAAATACTAAGTAAAAAAAGCATTTTTTTTTTGCAGTGATCACATTATTTACAATATAACAACTTTCTATTCCCAAGTGTTACTAGTGACCCATTATGTTTTTAATCAAACAATAGTGAATATACAAAGCTCACGATTGAAAGGGAATAGGATAAAAGTAATATGAATTAAGCCTTTAGTCGTGAACTAAAGTGGGCCGGTCTAAGGCATGAAACTCCAGGGCTGAAAATGAGTCCCAATCCGGCCCTGATCTTACAGCTCCACGGTCAAGCTTCTGCTATGCCCGGTACGTTCCATACAGACGCTAAAGGAGGATTTTTGCGTCGGTATCTGACGCTGAGAGATACTGACCAAGTGTTTGTATTTTACGAGATGGTATTGAGACCGGGTTGACCTGCATGGTAGGCCTATCATTTATCTGGTTTATTTAAACCTGTATACCAGTGTTGTCTTTGTTATAATCATGCCAATAAAGCACGTTAAATTGAATTGAATTGCAACAGTGGAGAAATGTCATCACCAGACACAGAGCTCATGACTTATCCAGACTTAACCCATGAGATCATGTTTGGGGTGTTGGTAACAGCCAGAGCAGACATGCCATGACCCTTCCTTGAGAATGCAAGAGGACCATGTGTCACAACCTCCAGTCATTTTTTCCACTGGCTCCAGTTGGACCTGTGGACCCACAGAATCTTGCTATGCCAGATGACATCACAGTGGTCCATGGATGGGCAATATGGAGAAAGGTCCAATATGTAATATACATACTGTAATAAATCCAAAAATGACACCAATGCCTCATCAGATATTAAGGAAACATGTTAGGCTGAAATACTATCTTTTCTGACAACAATGCTAAAGTCAGTATTTTTTCTTTTTGAAATTTACGATCCGTGACGGAATTTATGTTTATGTTTTGGTTTGTGTGTTGTTATCAACTGCCCAGTTTGCCAGGCCGGCCAGGCCGGGTTGCCAGATATAACTGTAAACAGGTAAACCATCGCGCTACATCTGTAACGTTAGTACAGCCATGAAAGCAGCAAACGAACGAACGGGATCAATGGAGATAGATTCTACCCGACATTAAAAAACGGCATGTTTCTGACAGTTGCTTGACCAGAGATGTAACAAACCCCGGGATAATATTGGAGATGTATTTGACTGGACACCGAGTTGGCTAATTTCCTCCTGTACAGGTAGCTAAGCATTAGCTTCAGGCTAATTTATCACAGCTACTAGGGACGAGCATTTTATGTCATTTCAACATTTGTGTAGTCACATTGAATTATATATCTAGAAACACGAGTTGGTTACTTGCAAAAACAATTGAGACTCAGCCAGTAACTGGTCCTGGCTAATGCCACCATGCTAACCCTGCTATCTAGCTAACGTTACTGGAGGACCATAGCTGGCCACGGCTGTTTACAACGCCGTAGCCCGCTGTAGGTGAGTTATTTTAAACCAAGAGGGGGGCTGTAAATCCAGAAGAGAAGACTGTGAGTTTGCAGTGTGTTAAGCGATTGTTGCCGTACTTCTAAGACAATAAAGTGTGTATTTCAGTCGGGTGGAAAAGGACGACAAGGTAGTGTTATTTTTAGCGGTTCCTATCGTAATTCTAAGCTGAGGAAGTGTGTCTGTCTGGCGTGTGGAGAGAAAGGCGAGGTTGTGGGGTTTTTGGCGGTTCCTACTGTAATTCTAAGCCGAAAAAGTGTGTCTGTCAGTTGGGTACAGAGCTCCGCGTGAGCACGGGCTTCTATGACTGTCAATAGAGCGAGTATCTAACGTTAGCTACTCCGCTGTGCTGTGAAGTATGTCTGGCTATGTGAGACAAGCATTGTTGTGGATGCTGCGCGAACTCAGCCTGGCAACCTCTGTGAACTTCGAGTCTGGGGAGGAGGGGCGGGGGAGACGACTCTCTCCAGTATTGTATTTTGAATTTGAACTGCAGTAACTATTTTAAACACTAGCTGTCAGTATTACATATTGGACCTTTAAGACAATATCTATCCTCATATATCAATTCCGATCGATATATTGCCCAGCCCTAGCGGTCCATATTATTATTAAAGTTATAAGGAAGTACATCAAATTGTTGGGTTGCGAGGTTGTGGAAAATCTCTGGCTGGACACTAAGTCTTGCTTTGTCCTTTCAGCTGCATCTGCAGCTAAAATAGTTAATCCATTTTCATAACCATTAACATATACAGCTGCAGGCTCGATAGATTATTGGGGAAAACCTTTATAATATTTTGCAGACAACTTACTATTTTTTGCTGATAGCTTTTTAGAAAGCCATCCTTTTATTAATTACTTTATTAACATGTAAATACAGATGACAGTTACAATCTGACAACCGAAGAGTTACTAGCTTTTAAGGTATTGGTATGAATTCATAAAATAAAGCCATTCGTTACCTATTATGTTATAAACTTCACATAGAGGGCCTCATATGAAAAAAGTAGTATAGTTTGGGACAGAGTTTAAATTGTCTTTACAGTTTTACATCCAAGCTACAAAATACAGAGGAGCTATAATGAGCTTGAGAGCCTAATGATTATTTCATTTAGCGAGGGGAAAGAAAAAGAACTAAATCAAGGAAAAATGACTGACTGAGGCTAATACCATGATGTACCTTCTTAAGGCTCTAAGATCTTTTTAATGTATTCTCCTCTGTGGCCGGGGCCTGAAAGGGAAAGGGATAGAGGAGAGCTGAATGGATTCCATTAATTTAATTGAAGCAAGCCCTGACAAGAGATAAAACATCTTGGGCCCACATCTCTTCAGGGTTGGCGCTGGGCTTCATAGTAAACAAGCCGTGATTCGTAAACAAAGCCCAGAGAGCACCACTATGCTCTACAGAGACTTCAAGGCCATGGAATATGTCAGAGATGGGCTTGAATAGATGCTGAAGTGCCACCCCCCCCCCCCCCCCCACACACACACCCCTCAACCCCACCCCCCTCGCACACACACACACACACACACACACACACACACACACACACACACACACACACACACACACACACACACACACACACACACACACACACACACACACACTTAAGTATTCAAGCTGTATTCTGACCATTGTGCCTCAGCTTGTGGATATTTTTGATGCTGGTAGCTAGCTATTTCAGTGACAGTACCTGCAGTGGATCAAGCAGAGAGAGAGAGGCATCCATTCCAACAAGGGCATTGAAATATGGATAGCATTGTTGAATTCTAGAGATAAGAACCACTTCCACTTTGATGTATCCCCATCAGATATTACACACCCACACAATGATGCACTATACAGCATTTTTACACAAGCTTCATGACAAATATGTGAGATCTAATTCCACAAACTTTCATTTCATAAGAAATGGAAAAGAAAGACATGGTACATGCTGTTTCTGACATTCTATACTGGTGAAATACTACACTAGGTGAAAACAGTATATCTGGTAATCCAGCCCACTGGTGTTGAAAGCTCTGTAAATGGTGGGTGTTGAATACTGAGCATGTAAAGTGCGTGTTGTTTGGCCACTCAAAAAGCAACTGGTATTTGGATATGTCACATTCTTCCCTGAATTGTTCCTCAGCAGGCACTAGCTTTTCACTCCGGTTGAATAGCAACACAAAACCCAGCAGAATACATTACAGGAGGAATAGCTTTATGTCCAGAACAGCGAGAATAAATGGCTCAGACAATACAGCCATCTACCACAAACTGAGCCTGTATGGTCTACGAATGTAGCTTATGAACAGAATGATGTCCACATCTCTATATAGCTATATATCAATATATAGACCATCCTCCGCAGTGCTGTAGAGGAAGGTCTGGCAATGCGAGACTACACCCCTTGTACAGTAGTACAGCTACAGAGAGGTGCCAGTTCACCTCCTGTTCACCTCCTGGGCACTGCCAAGGTGCTCTTGAGCAAGGCACCGAACACCCAACTGCTCGGGGCACCTGTCCTGCAGTTACAGCCCCCCCTCACTCTGACATCTCTCCATTAATGCATGTATAGGTCCTGAGCATGTGTGTGTAATTCAGGTCTGTGTGTAATGTGTTCTAACAACAGAGTGAAAACATTGTATTTTTCCTTGCGGGATTAATAAAGTATAAAACGTTATTATTATTAAAGACAAAAATGTCAGGAAAATGGACTGATACTATCTACAAATGGGATGCAGAGGTTTGAACCAACCATAAAAGTAATGTTATACTGTTTGTATGGTGGTGTGGGTTTATGTATTTAATTTTTTTGGGAAACTGAAATGAGGTAGAAAGATGTTTGCTATGTGTTTAAATTATATATACGTATAGCCAATGTAGGTATATGTATATATTTTATGTTTGTTTGTGTTTTTACATTATTGTTTGTGTAATAAAAAATTAAAAAAAGTTGCCCATGTGCTTTTGTGCATACGGTAACGTGAGCCCCAGAAAGTGTGGAGGTTAAAGGTGGCATTGATGCTGACAAATGTATCCGCCTCCTGATCCACTTTGCAGCCGTGAATGCATTATTTTCATCTATTTGCCAGCACATTCTCAGAAATATTACAGACGGACCTGAAAAGGCCTGTGAAATCAGAGTATAATGACATTGTGCGATCATTTAGCCTTGCAGACGCTGCTCAGGAGCTCTAAAAGTAACTTAAGAATATTGTGGTGAATCAATAATGAAACTATCTAATCTGTTTTACCGTGCACCTATGCTTGTTTTTACGTCAGATAGATATCACAGTGTGGGACGCGAGTTGAAAAGTGGATTCTTGCTCTGGAACAGCGATCCAGTAATAGAGCAGAAGATGCAACAGAATCCAGTAATATGTTGTTTAGGTGGTAGAGCCTGAGTAGTTCATATATCACTGTTAAGTGATCTGAGATGGTCTACACCATCTCTCAAACGCACTTTATCTTATTCTGTGGTGCATCTTCTCTCTTTGTATTACCTCATTAGATCCCAGCTCTTTGTCATGCTAAGGCTGACCTTGCAACCATTTAGAGGGAAATACTTACAGACCAAACATCTTCACTGAACTTTTGTTTCATTGCAACCCGAACAGAAGGGCTTTTGTTAGATTTTTTAGCTCAAGAGGAATGCCTCACATGCAGTAGCCTTATCAGCCTCACACTGGATAGTTTTGCGATAATCTCCCTATTACAAACAATGGAAATCCTTATCAGCACAATTTCTTTAAATGCTGGAGTGATTACAATGTTTGCAAAGCCGCGTGTACAGTGTATCAAAAAGATAACATATACACACCTGTCAAAAGCACAAACATACTCATGAAGAATGAAAGATTATGCTTGTTCAATGCGGCATTTCTAAACATTTCTTTATCACCTCTGACGTCTAAAATCATCTGAGAACGCCAGCCTTCTCCTCTATGCCTTTTGATTGTGTAACAATAATATGTATTTACCTGTTTGGAGTTATTTAAGCATGCAGGTTATGGCAGGACGCTGATCATTGTTTGATCATTCATCTTTCCAGTTCACACGTTACAGGCCGACTGCCTCAGTGGTGGATTCAGGGTGTGTGTGTGTGTGTGTGTGTGTGTGTGTGTGTGTGTGTGTGTGTGTATGTGTGTGTGTGTGTGTGTTTCCATAGAATTTAGTTTTTCTCTGTCCAACACTGAGAAATTGGGTTATTCTCAAGTATTCTCAAATAAAAATGAATTGTCTTGTGCATAGTTTGCATGAGATATACAATCTAGTGGTACAGTGTTTCTGTATTTGATCACACTTGAGATGTAGGAAGACGTCTTTACTCTTTGGAGCAGAATTGCTAAAATTATGAAAGGTTTCATGCACCTAAACCCCAATTTGTAACAGGTATATGCCAGTACCTCCCTTTGAAATACTTTTCACAGTCTTTGCAAGGCATGTTGCATTGTTTTTCAAACTTTCCAACGCTTTACCACATGACTTCATGTACAGCGTGTTTTATCTCCGTCTGCTTGATCCTTCTATCAGGGCAAATCAAATTACAACGCTGTGTCTTTACAAATGTTGAAAGTCTGCGATGACTATCTGATAGGAGGACACTGTCACAGATTCAGATCTGCAGCTTGGTCATGTTGCTCCCTGTCTTCAGAGATCACTGCTCATCTTTCAAAGCGGACCTGATGCTGGTGTTTCACCTGTTGGCTGTCTAATCAGATCCAGGCCCACACCTTGGGCCCGCTTTATCTGCTTCTGTATCATCTGATAACCCCTTCCTCAATCAGCCTCCATAACTGGATGAAAAGGAGAAACAGATCAGTAACACTTGAATGCTTGCATGACCTTTACTTCTTGCTTAACATCTGTGTGCAGGGTGCAGCGGGGAGAAGGAAACACCAGCACTTGTGCTGATTGAGCTGAGATTGGATTCACAGCTAGAACAAAGAGTAGAAGGAGAGACAGGGAGACTGAGACCAGAGATGTGTGTGTGCCTGTGTGTGTGTGTGTGTGTGAAAGTGTGTGAGTGTGTGTGTGTGTATGTGTGTGTGTGTGTGTGTGTGTGTGTGTGTGTGTGTGTGTGTGTGTGTGTGTGTGTGTGAGTGAGAGTGTGTGTGTGTGTGAGAGAGTGTGTGTGTGTGTGTGTGTTTGTGTGTGTGTGTGAGAGAGAGTGTGTGTGTGTGTGTGTGTGTGTGTGTGTGTGTGTGTGTGTGTGTGTGTGTGTGTGTCTGAATGTATGTTGAGTTTGTATGTGCATGTAGAGTACCAGTCAAAGGTTTGGACACACTTTCCCATTGAGAAAGTGTGTCCAAACTTTTGACTGGTTCCGTATGTATTTAAGCTATTGTGAATGGTGTTATATCCTTCAGTCTTTCATGTTGCTAGATATAACAATGATAACCTGGAATATGACGGAATATTAAGCATTTATTAGCCCAACAGCATGGCTAACACCAACAACGGAAGCTAAAGTTACTTACAATCCATCAGGTGTATCTCAACTACGGATCTGATAGTGGCCCAACATACACAACAAATGGCATGCACAGTGTAATGCAATCTTCTTGTAAACATACTCATGAAGATGGAAAGATGAGAAAAAAGTCTTCACAGTGAGGGACAGTGAGGCACAAAAGCTGTGTCGGTTCAAGATAAGAAATCATGACATGTTCATACATGAATTATGTGTTAATTCATTATTATTATTTATTGTAATTGTGCACAGCAAAGACTGTGACAGCTGTTGCCTCTGACACTCCCTGGATGTATCTGTTGTGGTAAGAAGGACCCAATCTGACACGAAGGTACCTAAAGTTTAACAGGTTTATTTCAATGTTACTGTAGATGGAGATCTGTTGGAGAGTGGGGACGACTGGAGACAGTAAAGGAAGGGTGGAGAGTATCAGGGCGGCGTGGAAGGCAGAGGTAGCCGGGGAGAGATCGTCGACAGGCAGACTGACAGATGAGCAGCACAGGGAACAAACAAGGATACTAAAGCTAGAGGCATAGCTGAGGAACACAGGGAAACACAAGGGAAAATACTGGGGTATTACGACAGTATGACAAAAACTGAAATATATATATTTAACAAATGAGAAAGATATTAAGGTTGGACTGGTGGATGGGCACTTAGGGTTTCAGACTTTCTGACGCAGTCTCAGTAAAAATGTATGATAAAAGCAGGGCTGTAATCAAGTCTACCTTTGTCGAGTCCAAGACTGAGTCTAAAAAGGTTTGAGTTCAAGTTAAGACCGAGTCCAAATGAGAGACCGAGAAAGAAAGGGTAAAATTAGGCCATATTATTCACTTCAAGTAATAACAATTTCACCTAAGTCACATAAAGCTGAAGTGCAACTTCACATTTTAGATGAGTCTTTTTATTCTGGTGTAATGAGAACATTCTGGACTGCCGATGGAAAATGTCACTAAAAATACTGACATGTAGACATTCTTGAACTTATTACTTGTCCTGAAGAAGCCATAGTACATAGTGCACACTGACGTTGTGTCTGTGGCCAAAATGAAAATTATTGATGCCTGATGATTGAGGCATATGACACATCTAGGCATATACTGAGGACCAATACCAATGCCCGTTCTAGATGGATTATGAATTAAACCAATACCTGTTTTCTGAACAAGCACGCTTCATCAATGGTTTCACTTTGAAGGAGGGAGCTACTACTAAAAAAGCATTTAGTGCTGGACCAAGTCCAAGAGAAGTCCAAGACAACAAAAAAACATCTCAAGTCCAGTCCGAGTCCATGACTCAAGGACTACAGCCTGGATAATAAACTCTTTAGAAGTATTTTTTTCTTATTACAGTGTTTTTTAATTTATTCGTATAAAGGTGGACACATTAGTAATCTTGTGTTAACCCCTTGTGTATGTTGTGTGTGATAATATGACCAGATGTATTCCATGGCTCTAAAAACTTTAGTTACAGCAGTCATGAAATGCAGCTTTTGTCGTCAGCCTAAGTCTTATCCTTTACTGACCATCTCATATGTGGTGTGCCAAAAGGCTCAGTTTTAGGTCCACTATTGTTTTCTGTTTACATGTCTTGGGAATTTTTCAATCACATATAGTATATAATATTCATTTTAATTGTATGCTGATGACACCCAGCTGTACCTGTACAACCTAGTAAGTCACTTATTAACTGTGACAAGATCAATTCCTAGATGTAGGCTACAGCAGTTTCCTGCAGATAAAGGACAACTAATCCGAGAGTATTTCATCCAGTCCTCCCCACTTCATCCAGATGATCCGTACACAGCACACATGATCTCTATTTTTATGCCCAAGTCAAGAAGGAGAAGTCCTACTTTCTCCACAAATTAGGCTTTTCTCTGTATCTTCTGGTGTGATTTTTGTATTTTATTTTCCATCCATCCATCCATCGTCGTCCGCTTATCCGTGGTTGGGTCGCGGGGGGAGCAGCTCCAGCAGGGGACCCCAAACTTCCCTTTCCCGAGCCACATTAACCAGCTTTGACTGGGGGATCCCGAGGCGTTCCCAGGCCAGGTTGGAGATGTAATCCCTCCACCTAGTCCTGGGTCTTCCCCGAGGCCTCCTCCCAGCTGGACGTGCCTGGAACACCTCCCTAGGGAGGCGCCCAGGGGGCATCCTTACCAGATGCCCGAACCACCTCAACTGGCTCCTTTCGACGTGAAGGAGCAGCGGCTCTACTCCGAGCTCCTCACGGATGACTGAGCTTCTCACCCTATCTCTAAGGGAGACGCCAGCCACCCTCCTGAGGAAACCCATTTCGGCCGCTTGTACCCTGGATCTCGTTCTTTCGGTCATGACCCAACCTTCATGACCATAGGTGAGGGTAGGAAGGAAAACTGACCGGTAGATCGAGAGCTTTGCCTTCCGGCTCAGCTCTCTTTTCGTCACAACGGTGCGATAGACTGAATGTAATAACGCCCACGCTGCGCCGATTCTCCGACCAATCTCCCGCTCCATTGTCCCCTCACTCGCGAACAAGACCCCAAGGTACTTAAACTCCTTCACTTGGGGTAAGGACTCATTCCCTACCTGGAGAAGGCACTCCATCGGTTTCCTGCTGAGAACCATGGCCTCAGATTTAGAGGTGCTGATCCTCATCCCAGCCGCTTCACACTCGGCTGCAAACCGATCCAGTGAGTGCTGAAGGTCACAGGCCGATGATGCCATCAGGACCACATCATCTGCAAAGAGCAGCGATGAGATCCCGAGCCCACCGAACTGCAACCCCTCCCTACCACGACTACGCCTCGATATCCTGTCCATAAATACTACGAACAGGATTGGTGACAAAGCGCAGCCCTGGCGGAGGCCAACCCTCACCTGGAACGTGTCCGACTTACTGCCGAGAACCCGGACACAACTCTCGCTTTGGTCATACAGAGATTGGATGGCCCTGAGAAGGGACCCCCTCACCCCATACTCCCGCAGCACCTCCCACAAAGTCTCCCGGGGGACCCGGTCATATGCCTTCTCCAGATCCACAAAACACATGTAGACTGGATGGGCATACTCCCAGGCTCCCTCCAGGATCCTTGCTAGAGTAAAGAGCTGATCCGTTGTTCCACGACCAGGACGGAATCCGCATTGTTCCTCTTCAACCTGAGGTTCGACTATCGGCCGAACCCTCCTTTCCAGCACCTTGGAGTAGACTTTACCAGGGAGGCTGAGAAGTGTGATACCCCTGTAATTGGTACACACCCTCTGGTCCCCCTTTTTGAAGAGGGGAACCACCACCCCGGTCTGCCACTCCTTTGGCACTGTCCCAGACTTCCACGCAATGTTGAGTAGGCGTGTCAACCAAGACAGCCCCTCCACACCCAGAGCTTTCAGCATTTCTGGACGGATCTCATCAATCCCTGGGGCTTTGCCACTGTGGAGTTGTTTGACTACCTCAGTGACCTCCACCAGGGAAATTGACGACAATCCCCCGTCATCCTGCAGCTCTGCCTCTAACAAAGAGGGCGCATCAGCTGGATTTAGGAGTTCCTCAAAGTACTCCTTCCACCGCCCTATTACCTCCTCAGTTGAGCTCAACAACGTCCCATCCTTACTGTACACAGCTTGGATGGTTCCCCGCTTCCCCCTTCTGAGGTGGCAGACGGTTTTCCAGAAGCGCCTTGGTGCCGACCGAAAGTCCTTCTCCATGTCTTCTCCGAACTTCTCCCACACCCGCTGCTTTGCCTCTTTCACGGCAGAGGCTGCAGTCCTTCGGGCCATTCGGTACCTTGCAACTGCCTCCGGAGTCCTCTGGGATAACATATCCCGGTAGGACTCCTTCTTCAGTCGGACAGCTTCCCTGACCACCGGTGTCCACCACGGTGTTCGAGGGTTACCGCCCCTTGAGGCACCTAAGACCCTAAGACCACAGCTCCCTGCCGCAGCTTCAGCAATGGAAACTTTGAACAATGTCCACTCAGGTTCAATGCCCCCAGCCTCCACAGGGATGCACGAAAAGCTCCGCCGGAGGTGTGAGTTGAAGGTCTGTCGGACAGGAGCTTCCTCTAGACGTTCCCAATTTACCCGCACCACCCGTTTGGGCTTACCAGGTCTGTCCAGAGTCTTCCCCCACCCCCTGACCCAACTCACCACCAGATGGTGATCAGTTGACAGCTCCGCCCCTCTCTTCACCCGAGTGTCCAAAACATACGGCCTCAAATCAGATGAAACGATTATAAAATCGATCATTGACTTTCGGCCTAGGGTGCTCTGGTACCAAGTACACTTATGAGCATCCCTATGTTCGAACATGGTGTTTGTTATAGACAATCCATGACTAGCACAGAAGTCCAATAACAGACAACCACTCTGGTTTAGATCAGGGAGGCCGTTCCTCCCAATCACGCCTCTCCATGTGTCTCCGTCATTGCCCACATGTGCGTTGAAGTCCCCCAGCAGAACTATGGAGTCCCCCTCCGGAGCCCCATACAGGACTCCATTCAAGGTCTCCAAGAAGGCCGAATACTCTGAACTCTTGTTTGGTGCATATGCACAAACAACAGTCAGAGTTTTCCCCCCAACAACCCGCAGGCGTAGGGAGGCGACCCTCTCGTCCACCGGGGTAAACTCCAACGTTGCAGCGCTCAGCCGGGGACTTGTGAGTATCCCCACACCCGCCTGGCGCCTCACACCCTGGGCAACTCCGGAGAAGAAAAGAGTCCAACCCCTCTCCAGGAGTACGGTTCCAGAACCGAGACTATGCGTAGAGGTAAGCCCCACCAGATCCAACTAGTAGCGCTCCACCTCACGCACAAGTTCCGGCTCCTTCCCCCACAGCGAGGTGACATTCCATGTCCCCAGAGCCAGCCTCTGCTGCCCGGGTCTGGTCCGTCGAGGCCCCTGACCTTCACCGCCACCCGTGTGGCAGCGCACCCGACCCCAGCGGTTCCTCCCACAGGTGGTGGGCCCATGGGCTGGAGAGATAGGTGCCACGTAGCTTTTTCGGGCTGTGCCCGGCCGGGCTCCGTGGCAAACCCGGCCACCAGACGCTCGCTGACGAGCCCTCCCTCTGGGCCTGGCTCCAGACAGGGGCCCCGGGCTTCCTCCGGGCAGGGTCTCTCTATCCCTTCCTCGTTTTTTCATAGGGTCTTTTGAACCATTCTTCGTCTGGCCCCTCACCTGAGACCACTTTGCCATGGGAGACCCTACCAGGAGCACAAAGCTCCAGACAACACAGCCCTCAGGTTCATAGGGACACCCAAACCTCTCCACCACGATAAGGTGATGGTTTTATACTTTTTAATTTCTTAAAACAATAAACATCTTGCTTTTTCTGCAGAACAAAGGCAAGATGGAAGAAGCTGAGGTCTGATTGAAAAGTGATGGAAAAGCCGAAGACTTATGTCAGCTCTTTCCAACTTATTTAATCATCAGGAGTGCTGGGGGAAGACCATCTTTGATTATACCACCTCACCGATCAATAAAGTCCTTGAACTTGCATAAGTCACTGCTGGCCACTCTCAGTATTACTGATAACTGCCCCCAACACACACACACACACACACACACACACACACACACACACACACACACACACACACACACACACACACACACACACACACACACACACACACACACACACACACAGCCCCTGTCTGGCCACCTCACCTGAGTGATTTCCCCATTGATGAATAGATACTTTTGACCCTGGCTTTCAGGGTAAACACAAGTTTAAGGAATATTTCAGAATAAAAATGGACTCAGCTGCATCTGAAATGCCCTCTGCTGGCCTCAGCCAATGTCATGGACAGCTCTTGCAGGTTGCCAATATAAATAGGACCACCTATGAAACAGCTACAGAGCTGTGACATTGTACTGAAGAAGAGGGGGAGGTTCTTTTCCATTAGTCTGACCTAGCTCAAATGACTTGGCCTCCATATGAAGGGTTGTGGACAAAGCAGAGGTTAGGGTTGTGTACAGTGTGCAGTGCCCTTATTCTCTCTGTCACCTGTCCCAGATGTGCATCCTGAAACAAACAAGGGATTACTTTCATTGATTGAATGCAGATTGAACGAGTCCCCTGGCAAAAAAAATGCTGTGTGCTGTCAGAGGTGGCTCACCCTCATCATTGGTTAACACAGGCTGACAGATTCAATCTGTTTCAGCCTGCCACCGGGGTTATGCAGTATGTGTCACTCAAACAGACAAAAGCCAAGTGTGGACCTGCTTTCAACCAAACCCCAAAGACACATGCTCACTCTTTCTCTCTCCTAGACACACACACACACACACACACACACACACACACACACACACACACACACACACACACACACACACACACACACACACACACACACACACACACACACGTGCACACACACACACACACACACACACACACACACACACACACACACACACACAAGCCAGCTCAGCAGTATCAAAGTTCAGAGGTCATCCGGCAGCAGTCGCTATGCCCTGAACCTCTCTGTTTAATGAGGCGGTCTGTGTTTGTCAAGCAGTCACATACAATCCTGCAGTAGCTGTTCTATTGGAAATAACATGTAATGTAAGTTTGGTGTAATTATTAACTCATAAAAATCACAAACTGTATTTGCAACATGCCTCGCCTCTGTAATACCTCAAAGAGACATTTATATTGAAACTACGGTTAACACATGTGGTAGGTGATACTTAGCAAGAAATGTATTTGACATGTCTTTGAAATTAATTCCAAATTTACCCAGCATTTAAATTTATTGAAAATTACCCCAACATTATTTAAAAGTTATATTAGGTAATACATAGCTGGTAATTGAAATGATACATTTACAGGAAAATAATACAAAGTTAATTGATAGGCATAATTACAAATGCATGTATGTATAATAAGAATTGGATACGGTGCTGCCACTCAAACTTGCGGCCAAATATTTCCAGTGATATTGCAAGGGAAAAATTCCCCTTGTGGCCCAAAAAAGATTTTGCCTATAGGTAACCTTTGTAAAACAGACATCTGTAAAAGTGTTGACAGGACGCCTCAAACTGCAAACAAGGTCGATTATGACTCTTTCTATTCTGTATTTGTATTTTATGTTTGAAAAATGTCCCTTCAGCCGAGAAAAGCGATTTAAAAACCTGTGACGTCACCACAATGTAAAGTCTGTTGGCAGAGCGGGACCTCACGGTGAGCGGGAGAAACACTACTGCTCATATTCAGTGGGCTGCATATCATGGAAGTAAACCCAGAAGCTTAGAAAAGCTCAGGATACATCTACAATACTATGTTTTGATTTAAAAACATATATCTTTTGCTAGGTTAACGCTTTGCGTCCACACTACTGCAGTGTCCCTTTTTTCGTTTGAAAACTCTGGGGTTGCTTTGTAGTCTGGGTGACCACAAACGGAGACATTTGGAAACATGACTCACATCAGTCAGTCTTATCAGTTAGGCAGCTTACAGACCTTTCAGTAACAGTTCCAACCCGTCGTCGCTCCAAGATAATAAATCCCTGCTCTTACTTTTCACCGTCGTTCTTTCTCCAAAGGATTTTCTGTATTTTCAACTTATACATTCATGATTTTCGAAGTAATGTCAGACAATCTGCTTCCTGTTTACATCTGCTCGCACATGTGTATGTGAATCGTCATGTGATATGTGTTGTCAGACAAGTTCATATGGAAGGAGATTGCTGGAGCTAAAGCTCCTGTGTGGACAGCGATTGTTCTTGTCTCAAAACCCCGCTTAAAAATTAAAACATAGTCGTGTAGATGTAGCCTCAGTATCGGTGAGGTTTGTTGAAGAAGGAGAGTATATGTATGACAAAAGAGCAAGTGCCACAGTCCCCCTAAACACACAACACACACAAAATTCATAAATGTGTACAGGATCGACACACCCACCATCCCAGCGGTCTGCTCCAGACTGCAGAATGCACGTTATCAAAAGTTATTGCCAGTTTACTAGAGCCATGAAACCTAGGGCCTAAGAATCTTCATTTCCACTACTCTCAAGTGCATTCAATCTACTAATACCTCTTTCACACCACTGACCACTGGGCTAGGCTTGTCTGATCAGTGTTCAACCCTTTTTTTGGAAATTCAAACCAACCACCAACCTGATTATCAGCTGTCGGACAGTCTGGCGAGGTCGGTGACTCGAGTCTGTTCTGTGTGATCCGTACCGTCGTCAGTCGGAGGAGCCGCCGGCTTTAATTTGGGCTGATTTGACTTGTTGAATTGGCCAGTGGGCAGTCGGACTCAATGACCAATCTGATTGGTGGAGTGCTAGCCCTTAACTAGAGAATCAGTGCACTTATGTTAAAACACTTACCGGAAGTGACTAATGGCTCTCAAAATCTGACGGAAATCTTTCAAATTGACCTTTGTCGATCAAAAAACAGACAGATTCAGCAACTATATGGAATATTTCTCGCTTAAAATGTTTTCAGAAACAAAAACTATTTTCGTAAAATACGAGATCGTATTCCGAACGAGCTGCCATTATGGTCGGCTTTGAAATTCGGGAGAAGCCAGACCCACATGACGTGTTCGTCTCGCGCACGCACAGAATGTACGTTCAAGTCGGCGTCTCTTCGGTGTGTTCCGAGGCACTTTTTGGACCGCCGGGAGCCGAATGATCAGTCCGACTACCTTTTTTGCCGATGGTAGGCCGTTGGGTTGGTGTGTGAGCCTTAACATCACATACTCCACAGTCCATCTGTAAACCAGCAGAACTAATATGTTTTGTAGCTACTTGAATTTCACTGTACAGTAGGGAGAGAGACTTTGACTTTGATTTCTCCTCTGCATCTTTATTGCAGCAGCTGGACAAGGAAGTAGGTTACTCTAGTATTGAGTAAGTCTGCTCCTGTCCTGGTCATGTACACAAATAATACAATAAGTGTTTTTACAAAACTGTGTTGTCACAATAATGGTTATATATGTACCAAGCTCAGGATGTGTCTGCTTTTGTGGCCTGATATATGATGACGGTGGCTGTGCAGCTTGGGCCTTGAGACACTGTTTGGGCCACATCAACCATTTAACCCATTTAATTAAAGCACCAAAACCAGATCCATCTCACTGCAGACTGATAGGTTTGCGTATGTTGTCATTACCTTATCAGAGTGATAAAGAAATCAATAGAGAAAATCAATAGGATATGTTTTATCTTTGCCTTTTGTTCACATGTAGGGGCTACGTAGGGGTGACAACTTAGAGCTCATACAGCAGTAGTATATCACAGCCTCCATAAACCATTGATTTTATGATAAAATCTTTCAGACAATCAATAGTAATCAAGGTTATAGATCAAGAGAGTGTGGCATGTTAAAGTAGAGGAAGAGCTGTAGAGGATCTTTTGTCTGTGTGAGCCATGCATAATGTTATTATTTGTAAGAGCATATCAATCATGTTCTAGTCCAAAGACTAGAGGGGCAGATTGAAATGAAATGAATGGAACAGGCTATGGTTAATGGCAAATTATTAGAAACTGTAAGTGGTACTTTTTAACACCAGAAAGCCATTTATCAGAAAAAAAAACTCAAACTGCTAATGGATGCATTTCCATTAGTTCTAGTAAAATGGCTCTATGAGTTCCCAGATGACAAGTCTGCCCTACTGGCCCACTTGTCAACTGAGTCAACTACTTGAATAAACTTCCCACCTTGGACACTAACACAGTGGATAACCAAAGAATGAGGCGGCTAGGTGGCTCCTGCCAACACAACACTGCCCTCACTATTCTTGTCTTTGAAAGGAAACATCTATCAGCGGCCGTGGTTCCCTTGTCAATCGCAGGCTGAGCACTTGATAAAGACAACAATTGGGAAAGACGAGGATGCTGTTTATATCCTGACCCGCCCTAGCCCTCCAGCCACGAGTCCCCACAGCCGTGATGACGGAGGAGGATGGAGTCAGGGCCACAGGAAGTTAGAGGACAACAGTTGTGTCTTGACTGTCTGCAGCCCCTGCTGAAACAGTCCATCCCCTCCCATGTCTTTTCTGTGGTCGGAGAGGAAACCTGACACCACTCAGTGTTTGGACAGTCCCTGACAACCTGGATGTGGAGTCTGATAAGAGCCAGAAAGGAGTTTTGGTGTCAAGATTGTGAGAAACTTCCGGCTAGGATAATTAGTCTTGTTACTCTGCAGTAATTGTGTTCTCTATCTGTCAAATATATGTCAAACCATCGTTTTTTTAGGTAGTTTATTAGGGGTGGGAATCAACTTCAAATGATGTCCCTAAAGGAAACCCTTGTCAACATGTGTTTGTTCATTTCGTGATGGCGCAATTTTATGCTACCCAAACCATCACCCCCCGTTAGCATTCCATTGACTGCCATTCATTTTGGCGTCACTTTGACAGCCAATAACTTTACATCTGAATTGATTAAAGACTAATTTGTCCATTGTTTATTTCTAAAGAAACACGACAATGTATAAAAGGCTCCATTACCTTGTATCTCACATTATGGCTCCGTATCAGACGTTTTTATAAAAATAGGCTAACGATTGCGTCATAACCACGCAAATTACTGTCACATAGTAGAGGAATTACAGTACAGGAGAAGGCAGTTTGGACTTACATTAGCTGTTTAGTTTAATTACTAATGTTAACTAGCATTTCAGTTAGCAATAATTAGCCTGTGCCTATGTTATCTCCTTACATAGTGTGTAAGGAGATACACTTGTGTATTTATGGGTATTGATTTGTATGTCCTTTATTTTCTCTGTCAAAGCACTTAGTATTTGTTGTTTTTAAAGGTGCTATACAAATAAAGTTATTATTATTATTATTATTATTATTATAGTTGTTATATCCCTATTTCTTTCCTCATTTATGGAATTATTGGACATTCTGGACTGTACATGAAAGATAAGGGATTAAGCCGGGATTTCCCAGTTATCCTGGCTCAATTTAGCCTTGACTCGGTTTCACAAAAGCAGATTCACCTAAGTTACCATGGAGATTTATTCTGTGCAGCTAGCCTGCTCCTGACCAGGCTAACAGCAAGATTTATTAATCCTGGAGCTTTTTCTGTTCACTCAGCAGTTTTACCTTATTGTTATCAGCCTGCATTAAAGTACAACAGGTGCATATTGCTGTTCATTTAAGTACTGTTATTATTTAAAGTTGTGACCATTATTTTTTTTATAATTATTCATGTGACAGTCATTGTTACTGTTATATTGCTGTATGAAGACTTCTGTTTATATTGTTGTTAGAAGTTTGATGAATATATTACAGCAGTTGTTGAGATAATTAGAAAAGGCTGATACAGTTGCCAAATGTGTTTTAAATATATAAAGTTCTGTTTATGTGTGTTTCTATAGTGCACCAATGCACCTTGAATTATTTTAGTTGATTCATTTTGTTGTATTCTTTAACAATAAAGGATTCAATAAAATGGCATTCTTAGCACACAGTTTGTGTTGTCCAGTAAACTGGGACTATAATTTGGGAGAATTGTACAATTATAAAAACCTATCCTAAGTGTACAATCCTTCCTAATTATAGTCTTAGTTCACTGGACTAGTGGTGTAGGCTACTGTACATTCATGTAACAATAGGGAGAGAACACCCCAATGTTTTTCAACCTCATATTTTGCTGGGGGGCAATAACTGATGAATATACTCTGTTACATTCATGTTTACAGTGTGCATTATATTTATCACTTAATTATCTTTATAGTTTCTAGATTTTAGAGTCCAATTTCTTCAGTGTCTTTCTTTTGTATCTCCATATATACGAGGGAGCAAAACATAGGCTATATGTAAAGAAGGAAACTCAGCCTCTATAAAAAATTAAAAAAGTAAACCTAAAAAATAGCGTGTCAGATAATAGCGGACCAACTGAATGATAGTCTAAAAATATACATTTACGAACTACTGCTCTTAACTGAAACCATCCAATTAGTTATTTGTCATTTGCAAAAACGAACTGTTGTACACTTTACATTAAAAGCAAGCAGTGGAAGTTAATATGACTTATGAATTTTATATTTTACCGCATGAGAGAGAGGGAGAAACAGAGTGAAAGAGATATTTACGCATCATATTCTAGTGTTGTAGAAAATTGATCTTTATGGGAAATTTCCTGAGGAACATTATCTTCTGCTAACTTTTAAGACAACAAGTTAAATGGATACTTCACCGATTTAGCATTCAGCTTTGTATCAGTAGAAACCCGGTAGTATTTCTGAATGACCGTGCTTCCCTCCCTCATGTCCCCCTGAGACAGGAGATCTCTGCATTGGGGGGTCTCAGCCGAATAAAAAACGAAATGTCAGCCATCTTGAATCTTCGCTAAACAGGGCTCTCTCTTCTCAGCAGCAAACTTTTACAACAATAATGTGCATTCAAACTACCGCACGAGTACCACCGGGATACATCGGTACAGATCGGAGAATATGCAGGAAACGTTATTACAGACGGAATAATCGGCACACTAGACCAGCATGGAGACCAGCATGGAGACCAGCACGGAGACCAGCATGGAGACCAGCATGGAGACCAGCATGGAGACCAGCACGGAGACCAGCACGGAGACCAGCACGGAGACCAGCACGGAGACCAGCGGTCTCGCTCGATGCCCCGAGCCGGGTAGGGGACATCCTCGTCGGCTAGGTGGGAAGCTAACGCTAGCCGGCCACCTGTTCCATCAATCCTGCTCGCAAGTGTCCGTTCATTAAACAACAAACTGGACTACATCCAACTTCAACGATGCTCCCAACGCAAGTTCAGAGACTGTATTTTTTGTTCTTGTGGAAACATGGCTGAACAACAGTGAACCGGACTGTCCAGCTACCAGGCCTGCTAGCCCTCCGACGATCCAAGCTAGAGATGCTCTGTCACTGGGTAAAAGACCCGTGAAGGTGAGCTGTGTTAACACGGACTGGTGCAGAAATGTGGTGATTTGTATCCAACTAACTGCTAACCGCTGGAGTTTGTGACTGTTAAATGGCGACCATTCGACATTCCACGCTAATTCACGGCTGTGTTTATACTCGGTGTTTACAGCCCACCAAGCCTAATGCTGGTATGCTTAGCTGAGCTAAAGGTAGCCTGTTTCGTATGTCGTTTTTATATAATGTCGTTTTTATATAATGTCGTTTTTATATATTTTAAATGTGTAACACCACTTGAGCCACAATGAAACGTTGTTTTGTGTATATGGTTGAAATAACAATAAAACACATTGAGTTGAGTACCTCACTGTCTGTCTGTCAAGTGGTAGGCGTGGCTTGGGAGTGGACTCAAAGCAGCGAAGCGAAGTGCATTCTGGGATTTGGTGTCTTTCATCCATATGAGTCAAAAACACATTTTCTGGCTTTTCTCGGCCGAGAAGGCACCAATTTAAAAAAGAAATTTCACATTTCTGCTACATAAGTGACCCAATTCAGCTTATAAATATTCAGCTTTCCAGCAGTGAAATATCCCTTTAATTTGTGTAAATGATTAGTAGCCTAATCCTTGAATGGTATGATTATGACCGTTTCAGTTCAGAGCAGTGGTCAGTTAATGTATATATTTAGGCTGCTTACGCATTCAGTCGGTCCGCGATCGTCTGCCACCCTTTCTCTCGCTGTTTCTTAACAGCGCCCGTGTTTCTTTCTTTTTTGTCTTTTTTACAAATAATGTGTTTCACGCAGTGCTCGAAGTGGGCCGGTACGCACCGGTACGCAGTACCGGCACTTCTACATTTTACTCTTAAGCGTACCTGCACCTTTTCTTGCGTACCGCTACTTCTCGCAAGCAGCCGGTACGCTACCACTGACAGAGAAAGCGTCAGTGTCAGAGAGACGACCCTAACTTTACATAAACTACACTACCCAGAGGGCACTACGTGTTTACATTTTAGATCTTGACGAATCACGTAAAGGCAAGCAGTCCGCCCACCCTATCAGAAGTTAGCTTCTCCACGGACGCTAGTTTGAAAAAGCTGTCAGCCTGACCGTAACAGACTTTTCACTGCTGAAAACCTAGAAACTAAAAATAAGTGTCGAGTTTATAAGTCGTTATGTTGGCCGCCTGGCTTCAGAAAGGTACTAAAAGAATGCGTGAGCCAGAGCCAGACACGTCAACAGAGGTCCAAGTCCAACCAGAAACATCAGGAGGTAGCTAGTACGGTTCATGAGCTTCAAGCTAGCGTTGATGTGAGCGGAACAGCTGGCGTTAATGAGGAGTCTGCTGCTACCAACCTTAACGTTACACCGACGTCAACAGTAACGTGAGTAACGAAACACACGGACGGCCTGACTGTTGGTCAAAGGACCAAATAATGGATTTTTGCTCCACGAACAGCTGGCTTGTTTTTAATGATAACAAACTGGGCTGCAAAACATGATGTAGCAGCATCCCGTCACTAGCTGCCCAGACAGAGAGGGGACTGAAGCTGTTCCCCCTGTCTCTGTCACACACACACACACACACTCACTGAGAGTGACTGTTTTGCATCTGTTTGAGCACCAAATTATTGCTAAAATGAATAGTTTTGATGAATGAATGAATTTTTTGTATTTTTTCTTAACATGACTCCAACATATTAGCAAATATAAATCAGCTTATTTGTGGAAAAAATAAACAATATTGATACTAGCCTATATGTAAATTAGTCGCTTAGGCCATCCATAGATAGTTAATAAGGATTCACTGTGCCACATGTATGTTTAAAACATGATTTTTTTGAATAGCGTACGCACTAAAGTTATGTAAAGTTGTTTAAATAAATCCATACATTTATATTGTTAATAAATGACAATAAATTGTTGTACCAGCAATATCTCCAAGTTTTGTTTTTCACTACAGAAATCTCAAATGTCATGATGATCTGCCAATGCAAGAGAGTACCGGCACCTCTTTTTCCCCACTTCAAGTACTGGTTTCACGTTATCATACTTCTACAATAAGCTGCTGCTCACTCTGTATAAAGTATGAACAAAGCATATTCTCCATTGTAGCATCAATAAATCTGTGATCGACCTCGCGGTCTGTTAAGGAAAGCCGTGAACGCGCATCTATCCAAATTACTTCAGCCCGACTCGACCTAGTCGCTCCTCCTCAGCCTGGCCCGACCTAGTCGCTCCTCCTCAGCCTGGTTCGACCTAGTCGCTCCTCCTCAGCCTGACTCCACCTAGTCGCTCCTCCTCAGCCTGGTTCGACCTAGTCGCTCCTCCTCAGCCTGGCTTGGCCGTCGTGAAACACACCAAGTCAGGCTGCACAGATTAGACTAGGTCAAGTCTCGCTTTATCGGTTATCCTGGATTTATAAATTCTACTTTTGTGAAACAGCCTCCTGGGCTGCCTCACAGGCATTAGAAAAAGCAAAGTAAGAAATATTTTTCAATAGAGTAACAATGTGGATTTGTATTTATATGAAAACAGCTGTGGTTTGGAGTAGAATGATTGATTGGGCAGTATGGATTTGGATTAAAACCATAAGAAAATCATGGTGACCTGCCTGTGCCCAGCGTGTGGCCTTCCAATTTCCTTATGGAGCCTCGTAATAGCTCTTTGGTAAGCAATGGTAGGGGGGGGGGGGGGTCCGCTGCAGCACACTGAGGGGTCAGATCACAGAATCATATTGGAAAGCTGAGCTAATCTTGGCAGCAAGGTCAAATGGCTCCCAGATAGCCACCTGCCTTTGACATTTGCCAGCCTCTAATTGAAATGTTGTGATAAATGTCTTGCACGGGTCAGATGTTACGTGCTGCCTAAGCAAGGGTCGGGAGGACGGGGGGGGGGGGGCTCCTCTGGGATCTACTCTTGATCTTTATGGTGTGGACCTACTTGTTGAGTGGAAACAATGTGCTCAGCAGGGAACAGTCCATCCTCTCCACACCAACAGCTGAGGATGTGATTCAAAATCTATAGACTGTACGTCTTCTAAAAATGTGTCTACACATATTAAAGCACATTTCTCTCCCATGAAATTGGATGAAAAATCACATGATGTCAATGTGAATGTTCTTACAATGCAGTTTTGTTATTAATCTTATTCCAGGCCCAGTTAGAAAACCAAAACCCCTATAACCAAACGTTTCCGTTTTAAGGGCTCAGAAATGCCGGAGTAGTACAGACGCCAAGCGTAAACGTAGCAAAAGACAACATGAAAATCTAAGTAATGACAACAAAACTGTCGGCGTGTCCACATGATACAAGCCTACGTGATCATGCACCACCCCCACCCCTCACCCACACAGTTGCTAGTAGCCGAGTTTCTACGTGGGAAAGTCACTGGACGCCACAATCTTCTGAACATAGTCACACTGAGAAATCCAGAGAGAGTTGTGTGGAGCTGATTGTCTTAATTAGCTTTGTAGCAACTCATTTGGCAACGGCACTGCATTGTTGCAGAATCATCCCCGTTGATGCAATGATTCATTTTAACACCACTAGTGTAGATGAGGTCTCTGAGAACAAACGATGATCGCATCCCACTTTAATGAGATAAATAATCGCACATTGAAAACAAGTTGAATTAGTGCTGCTGAGTTGTGCTCATTGACCTCCACTCTGTGCTCTTACTTTGCATGACAAACTGCTTGTCTGCCAGACTTTAGGCCACCATTCAGATGTAAATGAAAAGTGTGCCCTGGTATTTTGAATTGACATGGTCAGACTGAGACATTTTATGGTCCAATTGTCTTATACGACGTCAGCTGTGACATCTGACATGATTCTGCCTTTGTGATGCTGAGGAAACCGACTGCTGGGAATAAATGAACAGCTGGAGGATCCTCTAGTACCCATAGATATGTGCAGGGCCCGTAGGTCTGCTGGGGCAAAAACAAGTAGGACACACATGGAGACACCCAGGCAACGAGACTGGTGGCCACCCATCACATGGGGTTGCATGTAATCTGTTGTTTAAAGGCTAGTTTGGCATGACAAAGTGATGTTTTTATTGCTTTTATTGTTCATTCAGTGGGTTTAGGAGAAGTGGGTTAAGAGGTAGAGTAAAACAAAATGCCTTTAAAGGAAAGGAATAAAATAGAATAGAATAGTCTTTATTGTCATTGTACATGTACAACGAAATTGAATGCAGTCCTCTCAGTGCAAAACATCAGTAAAAGTGCAAAGCAGGTAAATTAATAGGTATATGTACATACATGAAAGAGTCTCTAAAATCACTATAAAAATACATGATGAGGTAGGTTATTTGTTTAAAAAAACACACACATAAAAAACAGGCATACCACACAAAACAAGACATTGACTGCACGATTTATCCTTAAACTCAAAACTCAAGTGGCATAGGTTCAATTATGGCTCTTGAGAAAAAAATGATTTCAGTCTGTTTGTTCACGTTTTAAATGTCCTAAAACGTCTGCCCGAGGGTTCAAACAGAGGGCGTCTGGGGTGGGATGGATCTTTGAGTATGCTCTGGGCTTTTTTGCAGCAAAGCTATAAAGATCATCCATGGAGGGCAGAGGGCAGAGATGATCTTGATCTTCCCTCAAATTCATTAGACTTAGAATATCGTGGTTGTTATCCTGTGATCATGACTTCTTGTCTTGTCGTTGTATGGGCATCACAAATGCGCAGCCCTAGTTCTACGGGTATCTTTATGTCAGAATAACTGGTTTACAGAAAGTAGATACACAATGAGTATCATTTGTTATCCAAATACTGTATGATGAGATTTAAAAGCCATACTTGTATTTTCTGAACTGCTTATCCTGTTCATGGTAACCGGCACGTTTCAGTCAGGATCCAGTGAAAACAATTATTAATATAGATAATGATACAATTAAATCATTATAACAGGATAACAGGATTCAAAAAATAAATATGAGTCATTTGATGATTCCATTTTTAGTCTTGATGAAGATTCAACGAGGTTTGATAATGTCAGATAAAAAGGACAACAAGCTGAAATTGTAAATATAAGCACAATTTGTTATCCAGATATTTGAAGAGCATACCTCAATAATCAAAATGTTTGTAGTGCATCTGAAAAAGCAGATATATGCATATCAGGTTATATGTCCTGTATGTTGTCTATTGAGCTTCATCCTTATCCATATATATCTGATAAGTCTGGTTATCATATGCTTTGTAATAAAAAAAGTTATTTTTTTCTATTTTTTTTATTAAATTATATTGTAGATGTCTACTGGATGGTTTACCCATTAGTTTTATTCCTAGAGACATAAATATGGGAGCACGCTGAAACATACTGTAGTTATTGAATAAACTTAAGAGTTGGCAATGTTCTGGAGCTGGACCGTTTCTCTTTTTTACCCTCTGAGGACGATGTTTGACAAATCCCCTGCTCAAAAAGCGATATTAAAACATTTATTTTTCAGACATTTATTCACTAATTTAATCATATATAATCTTAGACTTTGGCCAACTAATTTCAAGCACCGAAACAATTGGTACAACACATCCTAAGATTTGTTTTCAAAAGAGTTTTGAGGAATTTCAAAAGCCAACATCAACGTTTCAGCTTTATTCAGCGCCAAATTATCTCTTCACACACTGCTCTAGAAAAAATGTGGGCGTCACTGTACAGAAAGCTGAGTTTGATATGAAACATACGGGGATCAGTTATATGCAAATACCTTAACCCGTATGTTGTTCATATTTTTGTTACACAGCCAATGTTCCCAGGTCTGGTGGACCCACCACATTATTAGGCTTTTAAATCAATACAGCCATAACAATTTATGTAAAAATACTTAACAGATGTTTACTTTAGTTCAATTACCAAATCATTTATGGTTCATATTTGCCATATACCCTGTGAGATCACATTTATGATCAAAAGCGCATTTTCGTTTTTTGTGAGAAAACAAGGAAATTCAATTAGAAAAAAGATAAAAAAATAGAAGATGTTTGCTTATTTCTACAAACTTGATCAGAACAGGTGAAAGTGCTTGAAACGTAACACTTTTGTGACTTCATGAGGGAATAGTAGGTGCAGAAATATGCAAAATATTGATTAATTTAATGATTAAATAAGGTAGTATCTCCAAACATACCTCACTTATAACTTGTATCCTGCTAGTTGTGCTAAAGCACTTACTTTTAAAAAATAAGTTAAATGAATCAATATTTCTGTTGTATCTCTTTTCAGTGTTGTAATTTGCAGACGTCCCTAAGCACCGGCAGCAGTAGCAGCAGAGAGCAGAAGCCAGCAGGCAAGTGTTATTTAAATAAACTCCTGGTGTACTTTCAAACTTTCCAATCCATCATTTTATGAGTACATAACCTATTTGTACTACTGTAGAAGTTTGGTTTCATTTCATTTATTATTGTTGGGGTAATTTACGAGATACACCCATGGATCCGTTAGCGCCTGCAGTAAACTAATCAGCTGATAACGCTAACTCGCCCAATGTTAGACCCAGATGAAAAAAGCTTCTGAGGGGTTGTTTGGCTCGAGGTCGTGGTGCAAAGGACCCTAGGGTGAAGTTACTCCGAACCATCACTTTAAGTTTCACAGCACCTACAATTATTACACTGTAATAATTACTCTCGAGTCCAGTAGACCCGAACACCTCATATGTATAGTTATTTTTTTATGTTCTTCACAGAAAATGAGCCAAGGCCAGTGAGTTTGAGTTAGAAGAAATAATAAATAGCATAATTTTTCTTTCAGCAAACGGGTCCCACAGATCCGAACACCATACAAGGGTTAAAACGGTAAATTAAGAACATGTGAAAATGCCCTTAGATCTCAGAGGGTTAACATCAACATCACTGATGATGTTAAGCATTGTACTGAACTTTACTGGACCTAATACAATGTTAATACAGTTGAGTGACACAATGAATACATGCATTTAAGCTCTTGGAAAAATGTATATAGCTGTTATAGTAGAATACATAACAGGACATGAGACACCTGAGCCTGAGCCTGGATGTGTTGAGTTTCAAACATCAGCAATGGATGGTGGGATTTAGAGCCATGCATGCTGGGAAATAATGCAGCATACTGTAAATATATATATATTTATTCATTTACAACAGCAATCTGCCCTTCCGTCCTCTCACTTATTTAGGGACTTTAAATTAAGACACTTTCAAAATAAAACTCCACTTAAGGGTTTTGCTCAAGCAGCCAGAGTGGATTTTAGTCTTAATCAGTCCCTCCAGAAAAATGTGATTATGCAATCGCATAATTCAATGCATAATCAGCCAATGTCTGCATATTTATGCAGGGGGTGCATTTTTTCAAATACGCCACACTTTCGCCGCATAAATTGCCGCATAAATTGCCGCATAAATTGCCGATTTCCACGCAAAATATGCGTGGCTTGCATGATTTCATAATCTCCGCATTTTCGTTGCAAAAAAGTCACACACACATATATATATATATATATATATATATATATATATATATATATATATATATATATATATATATATATAGTTTTATTTTGAAAGTGTCTTAATTTAAAGTCCCTAAATAAGTGAGAGGACGGAAGGGCAGATTGCTGTTGTAAATGAATAAATATATATATATTTACAGTATGCTGCATTATTTCCCAGCATGCATGTCTATTAAGAGGATTGTACTAATGAACCGGGAAATACATAAACCTGATTGTCATGGTAATATATATATATATATATATATATATATATATATATATATATATATATATATTAGCAGAAAGTTGAAAAATTTTGCGTTTA
Source organism: Gymnocephalus cernua (assembly GCA_023631565.1). Lineage (NCBI taxonomy): Eukaryota > Metazoa > Chordata > Actinopteri > Perciformes > Percidae > Gymnocephalus > Gymnocephalus cernua. Next base: position 41,265,053 of record CM042425.1, on the reverse strand, counting down.
CTTCACACAAGAGCAGCCATTTTCCCCTGTTGCCATGGGAACGTTATGAAGTGATGTCATTTCGCCTAGTGAGAACACGGTGTTGGGGGAATCACTTTTTTTTCTCTTTTTCATCAAACCGCAGTTTTTGCAAGTTCCCGTAATTTATGCAAGTTCCCGCAATTTCATCGCATAAAACTGCATAAATATCCCACATATTCCATCGCATTTTTTAAGAAAACGTGCCGCATAATCAAGGATTTTTGCAATCACAAAAAAAACAGGGTTTTTCTTGAGGGACTGCTTTATAATAAGAATATGTTGAACATTAACACAGCGTTTACATGTATTACAATTTTAGGCATACAGAGCAACATGATTGCCAAAGAGGGCAGGACAATATTTCTGTCTCAAAGTGTGAAAAAGTTCATAATTTACAAATGAAGTAACAAAAAAAAAGTTAAAAAAAGATGTTCATGATACCCAAAGTAAGAAGAAGCATGATTTGGTCAATATGTAAGAATATATATATATATATATATATATATATATATATATATATATATATATATATATATGAATGAATTTTAATTTCAGAAACATTAGCCAACTGTTTCACATAGAATACACAGTTAAGAAAGTCTGTAGAAATTCGGCTAACATGCTGTGTTAATATGAAGTCATTTTCTAATAATTTTTCACAGGTGTTTTTCCGTATTTAGATTTTTGGATTAAGAAAACTGTGGAATATACTGGAAAATATAGGATATACTGTAAATCTACAGAATTTTCCGTTTTTTAATTAACATAATTGACTGTAACCTTAACGAAAAAGGTACAGGTCATTTACTGCTTGGACATTATCCATTTTTCTACTGATTTGTTTCTTACAGTGTGGTTATACAACATACATAACACATAACAGCAAATGCTATATATGCTTTTGTTTGCGTGGTCCTTTTTTCTATGTGATACGTTTACAGAAAATCAGCTGGTTATTTGATTGCTTTATCTTAATGTGCAACTGGATACCTGCTTAGATCCAGATGAGAGAGCCACAACAAGAGAGAGAGCGCGTCACTTCCAGTTCACTATGTCCAACAAACAGCTGAAACAAACATCAAACGGGCAGCCAATGACCCCCTCACGTTCACCCCCTTTGACACAAACTCTGACATTATCCATAAAAAATAACACTAATCCCCTCTAAATAATCCTAATCCTGTTCAAAGAAAGAAGGAAAAGCAGACTAAATCCTTGAATAAAGATACATCTGTCAGTGGGGTGGGGGTGGCGGGGGGAGTGTGTGTGTGTGGGGGGGAGGGGTGCAGCTATTTAAACAGAGCTGCTACACAGAGGTGGATGCATGTCACCCAGAGTGGAACAATTGGGTGAACAACTCCCTCATGGCCCATATTCAGCCTGTAGCCATGTGGCACAACAAAGCCAGTTCATGCTGCTGCCGCCCTCCCCTCGCTCTCCCAGCAGCACGTTGTTAACACCCAGCAAGCCCCTGCATTGACTTTGTGACCCCTGTGTCTGGTGGCGGTAGAGCCACACTATTAGCACCCCTCCAATGAGGAGAAGCAGTGAGTCGGCCCGGCTCCACACTCTCTCATATCTGTGTATTAACAGTTGTATGACTGTATATTTAAACAGAAAATGTCCATAGAATGTGATTCACAGTTGTATTTCTGTTTATTTACATTTTCAAATTCCAGCGGCAAGTAATTGTGGGAAAATTAACAATGTGCATGTTTTATTGGATGTCTAGTAGGCCGGGCCGGGTTCTTGATCAAGCATTTGTGGTTTTTTTTATTATTACTTTATTAACCTAATTGGGTGGGGAGAAAGCTCTGCCTCTCCAGCTTCTCCCGTAGCTCTGGGTCCATGTCCTGCACTGACTTGAGTGTGAGGTAAACTGTGCTAAATCGTGTCTCCCCCATCTGCAGCACTGTCTTCGATAATTGCGCAACCAGGCCAGATTGTTTCAGATATCTCACGAGTCCTTTAGCAGCAGATATGTCTCTCCAATATCCGGCCGGTTGTGGGCCAGTGCGTCGGCATGCAGACCGTGCCAAAGGACAGTATTCATTTTGGTGATCGAGACAAGAAAGTCTCCTATGTGGTTCCAGAGCTTTAATTATGTTGCTGCCTTGATCTGTTACCCACAGGTAAAAGGAATTGTAGTTGAGAACGTCAGTTATAACGGCCCACACATGAAAAAAATGCCGGGTTTAAATTGGGCTCGGGCTCATAATTCCAGTTAATGTGTTGGGCCGGGCCGGGTCGGGTAGGGTCGGGCTTGATTTTTTTGGGCCCAATCTAAGCTTTAAATGTTATGAACCAGCACTAGGATTAGCGAGCATTAAAAAAAGCAAACAATTCTTTTCAGAAGTTTACTAACTGAGCAGCTTTGAATGAGCGACACAAAAAGTTTCTGTTTTTAATTACAGGACAAAGTCCAGGTAAGGAGCTGCCAGACTTTTTTCTGTTATTTTATGGATTTATTTCTTAGAGTGCAGGCACGGGTGGAAAAATTATTCTGATCCTTTATCTAAGTAAAAGTACTGATACCACACAGTAAAAATACTCTGTTACAAGTAAAAGTCCTGCATTGAAAGTGTTACTTAAGTAAAAGTATTAGTATCATCAGGAAAATGTACTAGTAAAAGTACTCAATGCAGAAAAATCCTTCCATTTTAGAAAGTGTAAAGGATCCAAACAGTTGTGTGTTTAGCGGTCTAATCACAATCAGAATCAGAATCATTTATTTGTCATTGTAAAACATTGTCACAACGGAATTTAAGTGCTACTCCTTCTGGTGCCTAGAAGTATACATTCGTACATGCCATACCCTTCCACAAACCACACCCTCACATACACATAATGGGACAGGTGATTCTAGTGCATAGTAGTATACATTTAAACACTTACTCACACTGTGCTCTCACACACCAAAAATATATTTTTACTAGTACTGGAAAAGTGCAAATACAGTGCAAAACAGGCAAGATAATCATTCAGCATGATGAAGTCCTATTTCTGTAATTGAATGTTTAGAGTTGTGATGGCTGTGGGGAAAAAGCTGTCTCTGAACCTGGATGTGCGAGTTCTGACAGACCTGTAACGCCTTCCTGAGGGGAGGAACTGAAAGTGTTCGTGGCTTGGATGAGAGGAGTCCTTGATTATGTTTTTTGCTCTACTGAGGTAGCGGGATGAGGCGATGCTGTCAAGTGTGGGCAGCGAGCAGCAAATGATTTTTTCTGCAGACCGGATGACCCTCAGCAGTGATTTTTTTCTGTGCACAGTGCAGCTTGCATACCACACTGTGATGCAGTACGTCAATATGCTCTCTATGACAGAGCGATAAAAGGCCACCAGCAGCGCGTCTCCCTTAGGTTGTTGCTCTTTAGCAGTTTCAGGAAGTAGAGACGCTGCTGTGCCCTTTTGATGATGGGGGTGGTGTTAACTGTCCAGGAGAGGTCGTTAGCGATGTGGACTCCCAGGAAGTTGAAGGTGTGGACCCTCTTGACACTAGCACCTTCTATGAGGAGTGGCGGTGGGTCCATCTGCCGCTTCCTCCTGAAGTCCAGAATCAGCTCTTTGGTCTTTGATGTGTTGAGCTCCAGGCCGTTGTTATGGCACCATGCTGTCAGCCTCTCCATCTCAGCCCTGTAGTGTGTCTCATCTCCCTCTACTATGTGACTGACGACTGTGGTGTCATCTGCAAATTTAATGATGGTGTTGGTTGGATGAGCTGGGGAACAGTCGCCGGTGTACAGGGAGTATAGCAGAGGGCTGAGAACACAGCCTTGTGGTGCACCCGTGCTGAGTGTGATGGTGGAAGAGAGGTGGGGGCCCAGTCAAACAACTTGTGTAATCATCTCAGCTGGACTTGTAGGCCGTTATATTGTTGGCTAGTTTCATTTACAATAAAACATCAGATTTTATAAACTACATGTGTTTTGTGTGCAGAAATCTTAATGTGTAAAGTAACTAGTAACTAAAGCTGTAACAGATGCATTCATCAAGATAGTGGAGTAAAAAGTAGAATATTTCTCTCTGAAATGTAGCAGAGTAGAAGTAGAAAGTGGCATGAATAGAAAATACTCAAGTAAAGTACAAGTACCTCAACATTTGGACTGAAGAACAGTACTGGAGTAAATGTACTTAGTTACATTCCACCACTGGCTCCAGGCAGATGGAGCCATTCCTGTCTTTTGTCGATTCCAGTTGAATTTGACAGTGACACTATGGCCGGGCTGGTTACCTGTTCAGGGAGACAGGTTAGAAAAATAAATGCATCAAGTTCACATGAATAAAGATAAACTCTCCCAGCAGGGAGCACATTCCTTGTCCCCATTGTTGGAATCAATACATGTCGATGTTGATTACTGTTCTAAGTGAAACCTGTGTCTCTGTCTAACATGCATGTTCAAATGTAGCCTTTGTTGGCTTGCTTATCATCTTTTGCATACTGAATTTTCCCTTTAAATGAGCTGGTAGAATGGCCTTGACAACAAGATGTCAACATTTTTTCTGAAGAAGAATTTTCAATTAAATGATGTATGGTAAGTCTCTATCATTACTACACTGGCATAGTCGTACACTGTAAACCCATTTATTTAGTTGTAATTAAACTGTTTAGTGGTCACTGCTTATTCTTTCATGCTTTGTTAAAAACCATATCCATTACTAAATCACATTAGTTGTTTGTAATAATCAACTTAAGTATGCAGTGCAGAGATAACTAAGGATGTTAAAGGGATACTTCACCGATTTAGCATTCAGCATTGTATCAGTAGAAACCCGGTAGTATTTCTGAATGACCGTGCGTCCCTCCCTCATATCCCCCTGAGACAGGAGATATCTGCATTGGGGGGTCCGGAAAAAATCTTCCGATGACGCAAAATGACGATTTTTGCGTCATCGGAAGATTTTTTGGCCAGAGCAAAAGACTACAACCAGTAGTAGGACCTACTTTCGCATGTTTTAAACCCGCCCATCGCCCGAAGCTAGCCGATCTCGGCCGGAAAAAAACGAAATGTCAGCCATCTTGAATCCTCGCTAAACAGGGCTCTGCTCTATCTTCTCAGCAGCAAACTTTTACAACAATTATGTGCATTCAAACTACCGCACGTGTACCACCGGGATACATCGCTACACGGCAGAGAATATGCAGGAAACGTTATTACAGACGGAATAATCGGCCCACTATGAGAGCTTCGCCTGCACCGAGACCAGCACGGGGACCGGGGCGGACTCGCTCGTAGCCGGGTAGGGGACATCTTCGTCGGCTAGGTGGGAAGCTAGCGCTAGCCGGGGGAAAGGCACATCCAGAGCGAGCTAACGCTAGCCGGCCACCTGTCCCATCAATCCTGCTTGCAAGTGTCCGTTCATTAAACAACAAACTGGACTACATCCAACTTCAACGATGCTCCCAACGCGAGTTCAGAAACTGCTGTGTTTTGTGCTTTTGTGGGAAAGCAACAGTGAACCGGACTGTCCAGCCGAACAACAGTGAACCGGACTGTCCAGCTACCAGGCCTGCTAGCCTTCCGACAATCCGAGCTAGAGATGCTCTGTATGAAGGTGAGCTGTGTTAACACGGACTGGTGCAGAAATGGGGTGATTTGTATCCAACTAACTGCTTTCCGGCTGAACAACAGTGAACCGGACTGTCCAGCTACCAGGCCTGCTAGCCTTCCGACAATCCGAGCTAGAGATGCTCTGTATGAAGGTGGGCTGTGTTAACACGGACTGGTGCAGAAATGGGGTGATTTGTATCCAACTAACTGCTAACCGCTGGAGTTTGTGACTGTTACATGGCGACCATTCGACATCCCACGCTAATTCACGGCTGTGTTTATACTCGGTGTTTACAGCCCACCAAGCCGGGGGAAAGGCACATCCAGAGCGAGCTAACGCTAGCCGGCCACCTGTCCCATCAATCCTGCTTGCAAGTGTCCGTTCATTAAACAACAAACTGGACTACATCCAACTTCAACGATGCTCCCAACGCGAGTTCAGAAACTGCTGTGTTTTGTGCTTTTGTGGGAAAGCAACAGTGAACCGGACTGTCCAGCCGAACAACAGTGAACCGGACTGTCCAGCTACCAGGCCTGCTAGCCTTCCGACAATCCGAGCTAGAGATGCTCTGTATGAAGGTGGGCTGTGTTAACACGGACTGGTGCAGAAATGGGGTGATTTGTATCCAACTAACTGCTAACCGCTGGAGTTTGTGACTGTTACATGGCGACCATTCGACATCCCACGCTAATTCACGGCTGTGTTTATACTCGGTGTTTACAGCCCACCAAGCCGGGGGAAAGGCACATCCAGAGCGAGCTAACGCTAGCCGGCCACCTGTCCCATCAATCCTGCTTGCAAGTGTCCGTTCATTAAACAACAAACTGGACTACATCGAACTTCAACGATGCTCCCAACGCGAGTTCAGAAACTGCTGTGTTTTGTGCTTTCGTGGGAAAGCAACAGTGAACCGGACTGTCCAGCCGAACAACAGTGAACCGGACTGTCCAGCTACCAGGCCTGCTAGCCTTCCGACAATCCGAGCTAGAGATGCTCTGTATGAAGGTGAGCTGTGTTAACACGGACTGGTGCAGAAATGGGGTGATTTGTATCCAACTAACTGCTAACCGCTGGAGGTTGTGACTGTTACATGGCGACCATTCGACATCCCACGCTAATTCACGGCTGTGTTTATACTCGGTGTTTACAGCCCACCAAGCCTAATGCTGGTATGCTTAGCTGAACTTTACGGAGCCTATAATGTGTGTGTGCACGGTAAATGTAGCCTGTTTCGTATGTCGTTATTATATAATGTAGTTTTTATATATTTTAAATGTGTATTTATATATTTTAAATTGACTCGAGCCACGATGAAACGTTGTTTTGTGTATATGGTTGAAATAACAATAAAACACATTGAGTTGAGTCGAATGCCTCACTGTCTGTCTGTCAAGCGGTAGGCGTGGCTTGGGAGTGGACTCAAAGCAGCGAAGCGAAGTGCATTCTGGGATTTGGTGTCTTTCATCCATATGAGCCAAAAACACATTTTCTGGCTTTTCTCGGCCTAGAAGGCACCAATTAAATTTTTTTTTTCACATTTCTGCTACATAGGTGACCCAATTTAAAGATATATTAGGCTTTCCAGCGGTGAAGTATCCCTTTAAGTTTCTGTATGGGAGGGGCGGGGTCATTGGAACTGTTCTGCGCTGAAGCGATGCAAAGGCTCATGGGAAAAAAAGGGAGGACTGATGGGGTGTGGGCATTGTGGTGGAATATGGCTAATCACATTAATGCAGAGTATGTTGGAAATTACAATCTTTGAATTGTTCTCCTTTCTGTTTTTATGGAACTAATGTATAGAATACATTGTTCTTAAAACTATTTTGTAACAAAGAAACAAAGAAAAAAACATTTATGGGGATATATTTTTAGTTTTGATAAGTACAAATGATATTTCATATTTATTACATTTGAGCTAAAGTAAGTTTACTAATGATTTTTAGTAATGAGTACTAATGTAAACTCTATTTGTCTGCTGCATCAATTTCCAATCTGTGATGATACAACTTGACCTGTTAAGTTACACCTTGTTTAAAAACTTGAATGGTTTAAAGCAACGGGTTTCCACGCAAATTTCTAGTAAAGGCAACTAATTTGGGATAACAGTGTAGATTTTGGAGGTGATACAGGATATATATCCCCACCAATATTTTAGTTTAAGAGCACAAGAGGAAGTGAACACTAAAGATATATTTAGTGGTACTACAGTAGTACTTATTAGCTACTGCAGCGTGACACAGTTTCCTCCATCAAATGGTTGTAGATTTGGTTGCAGGTTTTCATTAAATATTCTCATCTCATATTTAAGTTTCATTCCCATATTTCACTCTTCAGACAGTATGCGTACAGACATAAAAACAAAACAAAACACATAATCTACAGCAGGGATCTTCAACAGGGGGTCCAGGACCCCTAGGGGGTCCTTAGAGTCAATGCAGGGGTCCTACAAATTATTAATCTTTCAACGTTTTTTCAAAAATTAACATAAATACAACATATTATTAGCAAACATAAATCCCCACTGCTTACTGGCCTATAGGTAAGATAGTCACTAAGGTCATCCACACATACAGTTCATCCTAAAGATTCACTGTGCCAACAATTATAAAGCTATTTTAATAGCTTAGTATTCTATGCAAAAATGTAGATATAAAGGCTTTAGGCCGCCCTAAACGTTATTGTAGGCCCGGTTTATTATGCAACTTCATTTTAAACAATATATGTAGTAGGGGGTCCCTGCTCCATCTCTCTTTCAGTTAAGGGGTCCTTTGCTTAAAAAACATTGAAGACCCCTGATCTACAGTATAAAATGAGGGAACATGTCACAGAATGAAACTCCTCCTCTGTCTCCTCTGATTTTAATCTGCCACTCATCTCGCTCCCTAGAGAGCCTCTGATTAGATCCTACAACTTGTGTATTTGTGCTGACCTCTGGGGTCAGTCATCAATCTATCAAAGTGTCTGGCATCTCCGACCCAGTCGGGTTGAGAGTCGCCCTCCACGCATTTGCAATGGAAAACTGTGATCTAAGAGAGGAGAATTTCAGCTTACAGAGGGACACTTCCTTACAGGACGCACGTTTAATCTGGGGGTGACACCCACACTAGAAGAGGTAAGGTCTCATACTGCCAGCCCTTCCTCCACAGCGCTGCGGAGGAAGGTCTGACTAGTCCACACAGCATTCCAGGATGGGAGAAAAACATGCTCTGGTTTATTGGCATTTCTTTATACCAATCAAGCCTTGGGTGGCTCTAAGCTCCAAATGGAGCCACGGTGCCTCTGCAAAATAGCCTCGGGAAGGAACTTGTTTTGGTGGAACATGTGTACGTTCTAAAGTAGTTTTAGTCGTGCAACAGAAAACTCAGATTGGACAGATAGTCTAGCTAGCTGTCTGGATTTACCCTGCAGAGATCTGAGGAGCAGTTAACCAGAGTCCTCACAAATCCACCGGAGGTTAGAACGCCAACACAAAGAAAGAGGAAGGTAACAGACATCCGGCCGAAAAGAGGGACATCTAGCAGAATTTCTGGTGGCACCGGAGCAATCCCGGAAATGAAACGCTGTCGATATAGACTAGAAGAGGTATGACCGTGTTGGGAGATTCCACTGATCATTCTCTTCAGTGGACTGAAATGTTTTATAATTGCATACAATTCTATTAATAGGACAATGCCCACCAGGTAGAGATGAACACAAAATTATGAAGTCACATTTTGAACCCTTACCTATTAAGCCTTCCCTAGTCTTGATCAACAGAAGTACATTTCCAGGATAAAGCCTGACATCCTGTGCATGATGTCCGCTCTCTGTGTGTTGCCGTTCTCAAGATCCCTTCGATACGGAAAACAACAACATCCAAGCTAGCAAGCCATTGAAAATATCAAGTTTTGAAGAAAATTTGGGTCGTGCATTAAGGCTGGCCTGCTTGGTTCTTTCAGGGAATGATTGTAAAGATTTACAAAGAATATGTTTATGGCATTTCCTCTCTAACTGAGGTGTTTTGGAAGCGACTGGTGGAATTGCTGTGGATGAAGTACACACTGATACACTGGTAAGAGAAAATGAGGTTTAACCATGTATCTATTTGAACAGCTCACGTTACTGTATTGTGTCAGCAGTTCATTTAATATTGCATGTGGGGTGCAAATGTTCCACCAAAAGTTCCTTCCCGAGAATATTTAGCAGAGCCACCGTCGCTGCGTCCGGACCTTAGTGCCGCCAAAGACGATTGTGATTGGTTTAAAGAAATGCAAACAACCCAGAGCGTTTTTTTCTCCTATCCCAGAATGCATCTGTGGACTAGCCAGACCTTACTCTGCAGCGCTGTGGGGATAGATCTGGCAATGCAAGACTATACCTTCCCCAATCTCAAATATTCATTTGATAGTGGTTACTCCCAGTTTTGCACAACGCAAGTATTTCCCATAATGCAGCCTGGCCTGTTTCCAATAGGAAGTCAATGCAGTGGAGTCAGTGCAGCACAGATGGGTGTCTGAGACTGTAACCAGCCCACTATAGTCAAACTGTTGTCCTGAGTGTCTACAATGATAAATGGCTGTGTCTTTGATTGAGATTAGTGAGGTGGGGCCCGGGCCTGTTTGATGAACCAGAAAATGAAATGATTATTATTGGGCTTCTATCGACTGCACTGCTGGTGACACTCTTGCTTCATCCCAAAGGTTAATTGGACTTGAACCCGGAAAATCAAGAGGTTAAGCAGGGTCAGTGTGACAGCAGGTCCTTCTGGGAACAACCCTCTCAAATGGCTGCTAATCAGATTTGTCAAGGGGCTTTCCTTATGATAATGCTTCCATGTGCATCTTTGTTGTTGCTGCTGCAGCACACTACGGTATTGATTCACATATAATAACAGCAGCCTTGCCAACTGCAGGAGGGCAATTATATTAGCTTCTTTGCAGTCAAGAAAATACAGCTTCCCCGCTGTTTTCCTGATATTTCTATTGCTGTTTACTGACCATCTATTGGTGTTTGTGTGCACGGCCTAGACTTTTCCGATTGAGTCTCTGCATGAAGAAATGGAATACCCTTCTGTTATCAGGATGTGATTAGGAGTGTCTATGAAAAGCATGATTGCTATTGGCTCAGCTGACATGATACAAGCATCTGGTAATGAGAAGTATCTCTGATACAATTACCATCACTGTGGAATGAATAAATGTCTGCACTTGCCTCTTACCTTTCAGTTCACACTTACCAGAATGTGTGTGTGTGTGTGTGATATTTATGCTTTGCTTTGACATTATTAGGAGTGCAGTCAATAAAGGCATGTTTAGAACAAAGATCATTAAAAAATGGCTATTGACATGGAACCTGTATAGAATATACCATATACCATGTACTATATGAGTTTAGCTGTTCACAACACATATAAAATAGCATTATATCTGAACCTACATTAAGCAAACAATAAAATATAATTTGAAGCTAAAAAAAACAACAACTAGCTGTCTGGATTTACCCTGCAGAGATCTGAGGACTCTGGTTAACTGGTCCTCAGAAAGCCACCGGAGGTTAGAACGCCAACACAAAGAAAGAGGAAAGGGACGGACATCTGGCCGAAAATAGGGAGATCCGGTGGAATTTCCGGTGGCACCTCAGGTTGTTCATACGCGTGCTTGGGCAGTGGCTGTCAGCGTCAGATACAAAGTAAAAATCCCCCTTCAGCGTGTGTGTAGAACACACCGGGCAGAGCAGCATCTACACGGCGCTGTAGGATGATGTAGCATTAAGAGAGACAACGGTAGCGAATAGTATGAAAGACCGAAATTCCACGTAATGAGGTTGGTTGGGGTGGTGGATGGGTCAAACAACACAGAACTTTCACCCCAGAGACCGGGCTTAGTGTACTGCGTGTCATGTTTCCTAAGCCCAACTGTCCCGTTCTTGCCCCGCCTGTCGTGGAAATGTACCTTTTACAAGCCCACCCACGATTTTTTCCTTAACCTAACTGTGTCAAAAGTTACGCCAATAGTCCTGACCCAGCGGATTTAGATAAAGCGCGTTTAGATATGACACTAAAGGAGACTTTTACCGTCAATAACAACGCCAAAGGCACCTGACCAAGCGTCCATATTTTACGCGATGGGAGTGAGAATGTGTTGACCTGAACAATCCCAAAAAAGGAACCGTTGTGGATATAGACTATCCTGAACCTAACTGTCCCGTTCTTGTGCCACATGTCAGTTAAACGTACGTCCCGTTAAAGTGACGGCAAGAGTCTCGACCCAGAGCGTCTAAATATGATGCTAAAGGAGACTTTTTGCGTCAATAACAAACCTGACCAAGCATTTTTCAAAACACATTCTGTAAAAAATGCAGTAAGCTAGTGAAATTGTTTTACATCGTACCAACACATTGGTATTTTATTACGATGGCAGAATTCATTACAGTGTTGTGAAGACCAGTTTTAATCACATAGTTGTACAAGACAAAAACTGTATGGGGGAGTTCTTTGAAAGGTTCTCTTCTCTGTGCTGTTAGTTTGAGGATGCTAAAACACAAATATTGAAACGGAGGAAACAGTTAGCCGAGCTCTTTGAAGGTGCCTTCTAATGCAGGGGTCAGCAACCTTGTTTCTATACAAAAGATGAAGATGAGTAGTTGTTTTAATTACCATGTAATTCATTTTCAATGTATGCATTGATAGTTAGACCTTGTCTATAATAATAAACAGGGCTGCCAACGTTTTAATTAGGTTTGTAGTGAGATAGTCAAATTGCATTAGATTGTGATAGTGGTGATAGTCAGGGTCATTCTGAGGAGGATTATATTGACAATTAATTTAAAAGACATTTCATACATGAGGAGATTGTCAGTGTGTTATGATGTCAGTTGAGCTGACTTTCCCTTTCCTTTTCTCAAAATCTCTACAGCAATAATGTCTTCAAATTCCACATGATCATAGTCAGGGTCATTCTGAAAAGGATTGCATTGCAAACCTTTTTTTTTTTTAATTTAACCCTCGTGTTATGTTCTTTTGTCAGGAAGAGCAGTTCGTGGGCCATTGAGAACCAGTGCATGTTTAATCATCCAAAGGTCATCAGAAACCACATAATCCTAATAAACATTGTTTGTTGGCGTAAAAGTAAAGTACCGTCTGATTTTAACACAATCTTTTTAAAGATTATTTTTGGCCAATTTTAGACAGGACAGGGGGAGAGACATGCAGCAAAGGGCCTCAGGTTGCAATTGAACCTGTGTCTGCTGCGGCAAAGGCTGAGCTACTAGACATTGGGCACACGCTCAACCAGGTGATCCACCCAGGGGCCTGTCCACAAACGTTTTCTGAACCTTACCAGGTAGTTTTTGTGCCTAAACCTATCCAAACTGTGACCTTCTTACAACATTGGGGACGTTTAAATGCGTAATACGTTAGTCCTTCTTCTACCTTAACAGCAGGAATAGACGCCCATTCCAATCCAAGGCAGCTTCTCCGTGTGCTGTCAAGGTCTTCTTTTTGTTATTATCAGTTATAAAATTGTTTCTCATATCTGTGTGATGTGAGAGTGTGTGAAAAGTGTCAATTAGAGCTGGGTGATGTGGAGAAAATCTAATATCACAATATTTTTGACCAAATACATGGGTGTCAATATTGCGGCGATATTGTAGGGTTGACTATTGGTGCTTTCACAAAATATTACACAATGACATTTTAGCTAAATAATCATCAGTAATGTGGATATAATGACTAAGTGGTTAAAAGCAAATAAAAGATAGTGAGTCAGTAAGTTCAGAAAATGACATCACTTTACTGTAATGCTGACTGTAAAACCAGGAAAAGACAAAACTTGCCATTTAACGATATTACGATATCCAGAACTTAAGACAATATCTAGCCTCATATATCAATGCTGATATAATATCAATATATTACCCAGCCCTAGTGTCAATTGAGACTTGGCAGCCCTGATAATAGACTTGTAGGCCTATTTTTTGCTCAGGATCCCCTCGCTCTGTCACTCATCCACACATACAAAACCATGCTGTGATGGAGGCTGCTGATAAGTAAAACGTAAGGTGGCTTACGATCAGTGCGATCTCTGTCTCTCTCTCTCCTGCTATGTCTGGTATGCATGTTTACACTTGACTTTGGACACACCACATTTTCACAGCAAAGTATACGCCTTTTTCTTTTGTCCCCAACCCAGAACCCAAACTGTTCAACCGGGCTGAAAAAGGACTGCAAGAAGTTTTGCAGAATTGTCGAATATCGATGATCGTCAACCAATTCTGGAGACGTTGGAGGCCGTATTTTCTCCACATTGGTGGAGGCTAGCAGTTTCCCCCTTCTTCCAGTTTTTGTACCAAAACACACGCTGCACCAATCTGTCAACTGAACAACCAGAGATGATATTGGTGTCATTGTGATGGAGCTCCTCTTACATTACTAGAGTAATCTTTTAAATGGGACAATGCGCCAAACTGCAGACAAATAACCACTGTAGGGAGTTTATTCAATTTACTATTTCAAAAAGAACAATCTAAACAGAATCACAAGCTGAAACAAAGCTCGTGGCCCAAGCTCTTTGGTCATGTCTTAAGGATCAGTGACATGGGAAAAGCATGTGTCCTCGCCCATCACTTCAACAGTTGATTTACGTGAACAGTCAGGGTGCGATTTTCTGGGTGGGATGTGTGGCATTTCCACCTTTCTGGTCCCTGCCTCTGCTGAATGGGACAAAATGGATCCCCCCCTCAATGCTACTTCACCAATAGACCATATATTATATACCTAAAATAGAAGTATTTTAAACTAAGAAATACGCGAACAGTCTATAGTGCCATAGAACAATAAAATCTGAGCAGCAGTTGCTGGTTGTATTTAGCTGCTACAGAGCTCTGGGATGCCAGCTACCAGCGGCAGATGTTTAGCCGGCAACAGGTGACTGTGAGCTGGCTACAGGCACCGCCAGATGACGGTCCTTTCAGGGGCCGTGGTGGTGGAGTCTAGCCAGAAAAAGTGAGTGTCATGCGGCGATGACGGTTAAGTTTAGGCACCAAAACGACTAGTTAAGTTTAGGAAAAAAATGGTGGTTTCGAGAAATGAACAAGCGTTTGAACTCTGCTCTCCAGCTTTAAAAGCGCTGTGTTTTCTGCTTTTTTCACAAATAGCACCCTGTGAACAGATGTTCCACAAACCACATGCTGTAGTGTGCAGCATGTCCTCACAGTGTCATGCCTGCACTGCTCTCAGGACTGCAGGCTGGAGCACATACGGAGGCAGTGACATCACTGGCCATGCAGTGACTGCAGGGCAGGGAGGTGTAGGATCAGAACAGTACTTCTTGCCTTCCTACAGTTATCAACTTTTAAACGTTATTGAAATTATATTTTTGCAGTTAGACAGCATGACCACTAGATGACACCATGAGATAACCTGACTCTAAAAAAAGTTTTAAATGTTTTAAATGTTGTGGGTTGTAGTAAAATTGACATTGCATACATTTGTAGTGTGATGTCTTTTTGTGTGTGCCAGTGTTATACTGTACATAGCAGTATACCAGAGAGCAGCGTTACGCAGCGGTAGTACTTTACAGCCCGCTGTCTGCCACAGACACACGTCCATCATATGTTACACTGTGTGAAAGGCACGTGAGGTCTGTGCGCATCAGCATCTCCTTAAACCTGCAGCTGACCTTATCCGTCAATAAAAAGGGAACCAATAAAGCTGCTTCTTGATCCAATGTTCATAGTGTGGCACGGAGGAATATAGTGCAGTCATACTCTCTATACTGTACAGGTATGTAAGTGTAGAGTTGTGAGGCATATAGTTTATTTTTAATTTAATTTAATGTCTTTATTTAAAAGGGACAACGCACATTAATCAACATGAGCACCGAGTCCACCATGTAAATGTGCCAGATTTAGCCATGCAGGCTAATTCTTTATCTGCAGTCCCTAGCTGGTTGGTGGCTTAAAACATTAGATAAACTACAACAATACAACACATAAGCATAACATAAAAACATATAAGCATAGACAAGTCAAATGACAGAACCATTATTCCAGATGATGACAGCTGGCATCAACACAAGTAGCATATACAGCAGACACGTAAACAGTGCATAGACACACATTAAAACACATTAACAACACAGAAGCACCAACCACGAGAACATACTCTGTATGAACACTACTATAGCAACAAAGACAAACACATTATTACAGATTACGGCAGCATATTGGATTAGTCAATATTCCAGTGTTTTATGGATTTGGAGATGGATTTGATAGATGTGATGTTCCTTAGTTCTGTGGGTATGGTGTTCTATGTATGGGCTGCTCGAAAGGAACAAGCTGACTGTCCAAAACTACTTTTACTACTTGGTATTTTACTTTATAGGCTTATGGTCCTTAAGTCCACTATGGCTCCTGCCATCCCTTGCACTCATCACTAAGAAACAATTAAGAAGACTCGTTTTCAACATTACTTTGTGGAAGAACTGGATTGACTTTCAGTTTGTGGCTTACTGGCAATATTGTGGCTCTGGCATCTATCTTTTATACGCATCTGACACTAAAATGCAAAATGCAAAATCTGTTGCTGCAATAGGTGTTTCATTTTGACTGAAAAACTACAGTGTTCTTGCATGTTTTAACCTATTCATCATTTCATTTTTTTAAAGCATGCTATTCTGTCTTACATGTTTTAAACGTTTCTTCAACCTTACAGGAGGCGATTGTTTTCCATTATTTTCTTGCATTCTGTGAATTTCACAGCGACGTCATGTCTGTTTTCAGTGTTATCAGAAATACATTATTTTTGTGTGGAAAGGCACTCAGAAAGTCTGCACAGCACAGCGACATAATACAGTGGGTATGAATGGTGGGTGAAATATTTTAAAATGCTAAAACGTGTGCTATGCTTTGGCCAGTAGTAATTTGAAATATACATGATTCATAGTAAACATTTAAAAACACTGATATTGTATCTTTAAGAGAGGTTCCTCATTTCATCTTAAACTTATAGCAGGGTACTTCTGTTAGCCCGACTGTTGTCCTCAGGTCAAAATTGATCCGTTTTCAAAGATTATATATCAGAAATATGGGTTTCTTTCAAACAAATTGCCCAAGAACAACATGGATAGTTCCATACAACACTCTTGAATGATTGCATTTTCGGTATTTTATCCAATTGTATAGAATTTCTTTTCTTCCTAGACCACAGATGTGATTATGTGTGATGATGTGCTACCATTAAAGGACAACTCTGGCCAATTTTTACGTTAATCTTGCTAAATATAACTATGCGAGACCTGTCTATAGCAAAAACAGTTAGCGCAACAGCAGCTACATAGACGGAGCTGCTGCAGCTAATGCCCACCGCTCCCACTTAGCTAAACGGCAGTTATGGGGGCATACATGAAATAGTGCCTTTGTGTATCTTAACAGACACAAAATGCAATTAAAATGTCTGTAACATGAACATGACAACAAGAAGCGTTTTCAACATCCACCTACCCTGTTAGCTGCTAGCTATAGCTGTCCTCAGGGATGACTGAGTGTGTTCAATCAGGCTTCTAATAATCATCATGCAGCAGTCCCGTGTGTATTTGTAGCATATATATGGATATAAATGATATATATCCATTTTGTGTGTGATCCATCTGGCGCTGGAGAGTAGTGTTCTCTCTGTGGGGATTGTTGTGGTAGTTTTCCGACCGGCGGCCGTGCTTTTGCTTCCTGCCCGCCGTCCTCGCTTGCTGCGGGACAACAATCGCGAAAGCGCCCGCTGGTCTGGAGGATGTCCTCCGGAGGATCGTAATGCCTTCACGGCAATCTTTTTTTGTTTATTTCCCCTCAAAAATAGGCAATTGAGCGCTGTAGTGGTTATGACCATATTATTGACCAGGGCATGAAGTTAACTTTTTTGACCACCAGCCACTGTGGCAGGTGGATTTAAAAATCCACCCGCCACAATGACTTTTTACCAGCCAGATTTTTTTTTTTGCCTCATAAAGGTGAAAAACAGGAATTACTGTGTCTCTCTGATCCTATCCTGTCCTATTCATCGTAGCCTGTGTATTAAGGCAAAACATAATAATTTATTGAACTAATCAAATTTGAACATACAGTAGGCCAATGTGTCAGTGGCTTGTTGATCTTTACATTGTTAGTTAATTTTCTATCCTGGTCTGGGACACATTCATACGGTTTGAGTAGCTACTTATTGGACTTTAACTTATTGCACTTACAATAATGAGCGTAGCTGTCCTCAATTTAGGTAATTATGTACGTCTCATCTCCGTGTTTTCCTGCATTCACCGTGTGATTGTGTCCGTGTGTCCATGTGTGTGTGTGTGTGTGTGTGTGCGCGCGTCGCGGGGGAAATGGAGCAACAGCCCAGGACAGGACTGAAACGGCAGCAGCTTTCAGAGTGAAACATCGCTACAGCGTACATTGATGTTAAAATGTCTACCGGTTGGCAGGACAGTCTGAAATGTTTTGCACGGTCTGTCGCTGTACGTTTTGTTGGTAAATGTGAAATGTTCGAGTCACACACGTCTTGTCTTCGTTATCAGAAACAAGGAAATGAATTTGACCCGTTGTCACTACCGCTTGGTCAGTGGCTGCACGTGGGACTGCTGGGATTGTCGCGAGTAATGCAAATGCGATAGGGGGCCCCGGCTGTCAATCAATGTCTTCCAGTGATGCAGGCCCCTGATTGGTCTGGGCCCGTAAGCAACCGCGTACCCTGCTTACCAATAGTTGCGCGTCTGAATCACTCAATTCTCATTGGCTACCTGCCAATGTGGCAGGTAGATTGACAGTGTTACCCGCCAATTGCAAAATTCACCCGCTTTTGTCGGGTGGGCGGGTGTTAATTTCATGCCCTGTTATTGACTATAACTACATGGAAACGGGCAGAATTACAGAATTATGCCTGTGCCTTGTTCAGTAAGACGGCTAGCGGCAGTCTTGGAGCAGCTGCTTCATCTGCCTGTTGCCCCTCTGTCTGTCTGTCTGGTTCTTTCCAACTCCTGTGAGGCCAGTTCTTCGTCTGTATACTCGGGTTTGAATAAATAAGGACAACCATCAAATTCAAAAGCCTCTTCCATATGTTCAATATCTTCGATATCCTCCATAGTTACGTTACTCCAAGCTTCTTCCCTTGTGAACACCTCCGCTCTTCACGCTACACTGTATGCTCCTCCGACCTACACTGTTATTTATCTTGCTACAACTGAATTCACACGGGACTTCAGCACGAGACTGCCGCTAGCCGTCTGTTAGTGTTTTACTGAACAAGGCACAGGCATGATTCTGTAATTCTGCTCGTTTCCATTTAGTTATAGTCAATAATATGCTCATAACCACTACAGCGCTCAATTGCCTATTTTTGAGCGGAAATAAACAAAAAAAAATTGCTGTGAAGGCATCACGATCCTCCGGAGGACATCCTCCGGACGAGCGGGCGATCTCGCGATTGTTGTCCTGCAGCAAGCGAGGACGGCGGGCAGGAAGCAGAAGCAAGGCCGACGGTCGGAAAACTACCACAACAACCCCCACAGAGAGAACACTACTCTCCAACGCCAGATGGATCACACACAAAATGGATATATATCATATTTATCCACATACATGCTACAAATACACACGGGACTGCTGCATGATGATTATTAGAAGCCTGATTGAACACACTCAGTCATCCCTGAGGACAGCTAGCTAGCAGCTAACAGAGTAGGTGGATGTTGAAAACGCTTCTTGTTGTCGTGTTCATGTTACAGACATTAATTGCATTTTGTGTCTGTTAAGATACACAAAGACACTATTTCATTTATGCCCCCATAACTGCCGTTTAGCTAAGTGGGAGCGGTGGGCATTAGCTGCAGCAGCTCCATCTAGGTAGCAGCTGTTGCGCTAACTGTTTTTGCTATAGACAGGTCTCGCATAGTTATATTTAGCAAGATTAACGTAAAAATTGGCCGGAGTTCTCCTTTAAGAATAATGAAATGGTGTCAAAACAGTATCCTGACTAAACTTTGACATCTGTTGAAGTATGTGATAATCCATCCAAAAAATGTTCCCCTGAAAATAATTTATAATTAATAATAATTATTTTAATTCATAATTTGTTTATTTCATATAAATGAGCAGCACATGGTTATTAACCATGAATTCCAAAAAGAAGTGTAAAACTTAAAAATTTGGAATGAAGTTGGCTAAAAGGTTTGTCTTTTTGTCTGCATTATTTTTTTAATATATATTTTTGTGTGTGTTATATGTTTCTGTGTTTGTTTGTTTGTTGTATTGCTTGTTTCGTTGTTGTTGAGTATTATATCATTTTTAGGGCCCTATCTTGCACCAAGTGTCTTTGCTAATTTTAAGACCGTCCAGCGCCAGTGTCCTTTAAAGAGCAAATGCACCTGCGCCCATCTGTGCCTCTGATTAATGAAGACACTAAGTACAACCCTTTTGAACCATGCGCCTGGCGCACGGACCCTTTTTTTTTTACATTAAACTAGCAACAGTGGATTTGTACACGCCCTGAACGCACCTGCGCCAGGCGCTTCACGGCGTACGCTTACATCGTTCAAATAGGGCACTAGTGTTTCTTCTGTAACTCCAAATAAGCCTTTTAGGCTTTGTTCATTTCCTGCAATGAAACTGCTTTTTGTCTCCATCGTATGTTCTTTATATCTTTTTATATATTTTGTGCAAATAAACTAAACACAATACAATTTTTTTCAAAAGAATTTCTGGTGTATGTTTTGTACAAGTACAGTACAGTATGTAAAGTGATCATAGCTGACTGACACGAGCCTCCACAAATGCAACCAGGCAACGCCGGGTATTAATTCAGGAGGAAAACAAACAAACAAAAATATTAGAATCACATTAGAATAAATGTGGGGAAATAAGCTCTTCCATTGCAAACACGAGGTGTGATAAACAGGAGCACATGCACTGGTCATCTGTGCAGCATGTGACCGTCCTGTGTGTTGCTCTGGCCTGTGCAACAGTTCGGGTTAATTTTCATTGTCCTGAAATGCTACTGGAAAAAAAAAGGTTACATCTGACAAACGCACGAGTTGTGGAAATTAAAGCAGTGTATTTATGCAGGGATCTGTGCATGCAGGGTGCTTCAGGCGCTTAAGCTCCCCCAATCCCTTTTCCATTCTCTGAATGTGCTGCATATAAAGCAATCCATTAGTCTTAGCTTTGCCAGAGATTTTAAGTGGACACCTGTCCATTAAGACCATCGTTTCAGCGCTGGCTCATCTCTCAAATTATTTGCCCTGAATTAAATTCTCCCAAATGTAATGGAATGCATATTTATAGTATTTTTCTCCCCATTTCCGCCATCCACAACTCGCCTTTATCACTTTGGAAATACGGAGCGTCTGCTTCATATTAATAGTTTGTTCCTTTAAAAGGGCCGGTGACGCACAGTGACTGCCTGGGTCTGAGCCGCAGCTTCGACAGCATTTACACAAGCAAAACGTGATGTGAATACTCTCCTTCTGACAAAAGATACTTCAATTTCTTAAAGAAAAGGAAATCAGAAGCCACAAAAAAGTAGGCACATATCCAAAAGGCTTTTACACACCTGGACATTTCTATGAACTGATATCTGCAATGAGACCCTTCAGACTAAGACTTAGATCTCTCCATCCACAATCAGTTGATTCCACACATAGTATCTATTAACCGTGAATCCTGCAAAACACACGCAGTTTCATCGTGAACATTATAAGAGATGACTGTATTTTCATCAGAGTGGAAAACAAAGGCTGCAGCAACTATTGATTCAGTTCTGGTTTGTTTTCATAGCAATTGATGTTGGATTCATTTCTACCTCTGTATATTGTTAGTTATAGAATAAGCTGGGCTTCTCAGGAATGACATCACTTGGCACATCTGTGGTACTACACATGATCTTGGACAGTTTAAAGACATTTGGGTTGTGTGTCCACATTTGTGCCACACATACTATACCTGTGTATAAACAGTGTCAGTAGTCATGTTTCCATCAATGTATTTGTATGCGCATTTTGATGTATCACATTAGAAAATGTTGATGGAAACGGCAAAATTCGCAAAAAAGAAAAGATTTTTGCCTTTTTTCGAAAAAGAGTTAATGCGCAAACTGTGAGATGGAAACAACTTTGCTGACGTAGCGAACATGTAACTCACAGGACTATAGTCCCGGTATCCATGAGGTGGGGGAAGGATCGGGATACGGGTCCCATCCAGTGCGGCGTACACCTTTGGCACAAGGTGTGTAATGGAGTTCCTGTAGCCTGTGCCTCAGCGACATCGGGTACATTGACAAATTAGTTCAACAGCTTGAATCATATGGCCCTGCACACAACCCTGTATTCTGCCATATTTGTCTAATGTGACATACACAACCCTGTATTCTGCACAGGTGGCCGACTTGTACAATGCTACCTCTCTCCATTTACATTACATTATTTAGCTGACGCTTTTATCCAAAGCGACTTACAATTGCTATATATCAGAGGTCACACACCTCTGGAGCAACTAGGGGTTAAGTGTCCTGCTCAGCAACACATTGGTTGATGTATCGCAGTGGGAATTGAACCCAGATCTCCCAAACCAAAGGCATGTGTCATATCCACTGTGCCATCACCACCCCCTATGATGGCTCTTTGGCTATATTTAGCCAAAGAACTTAGCTTCTAAACTCTTTAACAAGCCGATTTGCAATCTACAACCATGCAACGTCTAGTTTATTGGCTCAAAACCAGTTGATGGTTTTGCGACATTTTAAAAGTTCACTTAAAATTCGCTTGACAATTAGATGGATACATGACTAGTGAAGCAGAGGATATAAGAGCATGTTGATGAGACATTCTGTGCTTAGTGCTGTCCTGTTTTTTTTTGTCTTGTTCTTATGGGATAGATATATATTTTTGAAATGTTGCGCAGATTTATAGATTTTTCTCCACATTGGACATTACTCCTGCTGAAAAGAGTAACTCAGTATATCAGTTGTGACTCTGAAAAGAAGGTGTGGGATGCAAATTGCATCATTTAGGTTCAAGGATTAAAGGACAAAAGCATTTCTTTTTAGTGAATTTACCACAAATCATCTTCCCTGCTGACCGCTTTCCAAAGCATCTTGTTTTTAAGGGGTAGCCATTCATTTTCATTTGATAAAAAAAAATCTGCATTCAGTCTTTGAACTTGAATTATTTAATCCATCAAAGAGATCATCAAGTTCAATCCTATGATATGTTACGTAAAAGTACACTGTTGTGTCATAAAAAACAGCCATGATGCATACTGGATTATCTGTCATGACTAGTTAAAAGTCTCGTGAACTGATTTCATGGTGTAGTGAAATAAACATAAAAAACAGTGGCTCTGAAAAATGATCATTTGTTCTCTTAACTTTTTGCACAGACGTATGTAAAAGATCCAAATGTAAGCTTCTTCTCTGTCTGTTTTCTACCAAGCATTGAGAGGCAAGTGTGAAAAAAAAAGATCAGATGAAAAACGTGTATCTTCCCACAGTCACATCTGCTGCAGGATCAGCCAGAGAGCTTCCAGTTCAAATTAAATGACGATGACTCGTGAAGAACAGTCAAATCATCAGTGTGTTTGTCTGCGTTATGTGTTTTTGTGTGCCTGCATAGATCAATTGACACTTTGCATATTAATCAATGACAAAACAGACACACGCAGCCCCGTCTCCCAAGCGCCGGTGTCGCCTTACCGGGGTCTAAATCAGCAAGGGGTGGCCGTGGCATTGATAAGATCGAAGGCCCGCTGGTTCCTCCTCTCTCTGCAAGGTTTTTCCTCGGAGCACATTATGGCAATGAGTTTGAGGCTTAAAGGGCCGGTGTGTCAGCCCGGTGCCAGAGGCGTAAGCCCCAGTCATTCCATCAAGCCTGAAATTAATTAAACAAAGCCCAGCCTCAATCACGAGAGTGCCAGCCAACGCTGAATGCTCAGGAATAAAAGGTATTGTTTTTTTTTTCCTTCCGTTTTTTTCTCCATTTCTGGTCTTTTTAATGAGTGCAGTTTTTGAGCAGTGAACGTGCTCATATCATCATCTTATTTATTTTTTTTTTACACCTAATGCTTCACATTCAAGTTGCGAAGCAGCATTTTCATCATTTCATATTTGTCTAATGTGACATACAATATTTCCTAGCTGGAACAGGAGGACACGGCAGAAAAGTGGGCTGCTCGCATCGCGGCAAATATGTAAAGTGATTTAGTGCTTTTTGTTCCTTCTGGTTTCCTATGATTTATGATGTGAAATGGAAACAGGGTTTTAATTACCCCCAAAACCCATGAAAGAAAGACTGATGGGGAAGATTTAAAATAGAAGGAGCTTAAACTGTACATATAAATTCTGAGCAGAAAGAAATTATGAGGAACACTCAAACACTAATACAGTACAGGTCGTCTTTATTGGGATTATTGGAGGCAAAAGGGGGCTAAAATATAAGAAATACACACACACACACACACACACACACACACGTGTATATATCCTTACATACATATTTTATATATGTACTGGTGCACTGCTACAATTACAAATCACCCATTCACTGTATTTCTGTGTGGCTAATTGTGTGCCATTGTTACAGTAATTAACTACAATTCACGAATAAAATGTTGAGCTCAACATGTGGAATCCCATGTTAAAGAAAGCGAGACAGTTAAAGACACAGCTTCATTTAGTCGTTTTGTCCAGTGCACATGCTACTGTCCGGCATGCCGGCTAACCCAGCCTTCTGAATAATGGTGGGGGGGTTGATGGATAGCTGCTAACCACGGGGCCTGAATGCCTCACAATCCAGGTATAATTAAGAGCAGCTATTTAATCTAGTGGCGGCTGCCAACGGAGAGCAGAGGGAGGAGGCTCAGGCTGTCTGGCCTGGGAGGGATTGCAGCTTTGTAGCCTCTGCAGGATTTGTTTCACCTCTTTGTCTGCTCATCCTAAGTGGCCTGACAGGCAAAATGTCCCCCGACCTGGCATTGTTATCTGGCTGAAATGGACCTGGTCCAATCGCATGACAAGCCCTGTCTCAGTTCAAATATCCCCTCCCTCTGCTCTTTCTCTTTTTGCCCATTCTAGTTGTTGTGATCGTGTCCAATGTATGACACGCTACCAGAATATAGCAGAACCTTTTTTTCTCTACCAGCCTCAGGAGGTCAGGAGAGAAGCACTTTACCCAAGGTACTGAAATGTGTGTTGCTTCACCACATTGAATACAAATTATGGATACAATAATTACTCTTTGCCAAAGGATTTTTTTTTACTTCCATGCAGTTAATATTTTCCATTTACCATTCCATGTTATATATCAGCATTCAGAGAGCGGACATAGCTGGGCAATATATCAATATTATATCGACATTGACAGATGAGGCTAGATATCGTCTTAATTTTGGGAAATCGTAAAGGGCCCTATGTTCCCACAGCCCTATGTTCCCAGGGTTAGGGTTAGTTACCAGATTTAGCTAAAAGCTAAATTCCATCTGTAGTCCTTTGCTATTGGATAATACAGTCCCTCCAAAAAAACGCTGAGTTTTTTGTGATTGTTGCGGGCAAAAATCCTTGATAATGCGGCACGTTTTCTAAAAAAATTGCAATTTTATGCAATGAAATTGCGGGAACTTGCAAAAATTGCGGGAACTTGCAAAAACTGCGTTTTGATGAAAAAGCAAAAAAGTGATTCCCTCAACACCGTGTTCTAGGCGAAATTACGTCACTTCATAACGTCATAGCGTTTTTCTGGAGGGACTGGTAATAGGTTGTTGGCTGTGGGAACATAGGCACACTCCCATCGTAATATTGTGATATGATACAAGTTTAGTGTTTTCCTGGTTTTGAAGGCAGCATTACAATAAAATTATGTCATTTTCTGAACTTACCAGACTTAC
The DNA here is from genome assembly GCA_023631565.1 of Gymnocephalus cernua. NCBI lineage: Eukaryota > Metazoa > Chordata > Actinopteri > Perciformes > Percidae > Gymnocephalus > Gymnocephalus cernua. The sequence goes on along the minus strand of CM042425.1, from coordinate 41,239,589 downwards.
TAGATGCTTTATTTGCCTTTACCCACTTAGTCATTGTATCCACATTACTGGTTATTATTTATGAAAACTCTCATTGTGTTAATATTTTGTCAAAGCACCGATAGTCAACCCTACAATATCGCTGCAACATCGACATTGATGTATTTGGACAAAAATATCGTCATGTTTGATTTTCTCCATATCGCCCAGCTCTAATTAGGAGCAGTTCATTTATTACTCATGTCTGCTTTTATTGTTGTCAAAGTTGGCTTATCATGGTGCAGTGTAGACTGACTTGAAAAGTTAACAGTGACCCACTGGGGCATTGGAATGCTTCCACCCGTGGTTTGCAGTGTGAAATTAGGGTTAAGACGGCCTGGGTAATAAAAGAACAACCTCCTTCAATTAATCAATGGTATTGTGAGATTTTTTAGAATTCTGCTAATGGAGGACTTAGGAGCAGAACACTCATATTAATATTAAGGAGAGTGATGATGGAGATCTGGGAACCACTTCTGCTTTCATTGCCACCTCACACTGTGAACACTCGTACGTTACCACAGATTCATATATTATGAATAACAATTACAATCAAAGCTCCTGTAAATGGTATACTTAACATGAAATACAGCAGTGTGAAACCTGTTCCAATAGGTGCAGAGAAATGAAATTTCTGCTTTATTCATTTTTGATTTGGGGGTATTATTACGATATTACTTCACGTTTTATGTTAAGCATGACATATGTGATGTGATCCTATCTCAGCTGGTCATCTCTAATTTAATAAATGTCAATAAATGGAAGAGCACGTACAAAAGAAGCTATTTTCAGCATTTCCCTTTTGGTGTTGGCCTGTCCTCTTGACTCCCTCTGTTGTTATTGTTTCCTCCCCTGTTGGGATTGATTCTTTTAAAGGCTCTAAGTGTATGTTTGAAACTGTCTTTGATTTGTCAGCAGGTGGGATTATCATGCAGAAAACACAGCTTCGTTTGTCAGGGCGGGGAGAGAGAGTGAGCGTTTCAAGTTACACACTTGGAAAACAGTTACTTTCAGGCCCTGTTTAGATCCATGATTACCTCCCCCTGCACAATCAGAGTAGTTATAATGAAAATGCAACAAATCACCATAGAATCCCCAGTCTTTTGTCTGGCCCACCTCCACCCCACCCCTTCTCTCCTCACTGAAAGAATGGCTCTGACATTTCAGCCTGGGAGTGGAGAATAGAGGCAGTTTGTAATGTGTGCAGCCTTGCCTTTTCTTTCTCCCCTTGTAGTAGTACTTAAGTGTCATGTTAAGCCCAAGGCAGGGAAGACTCTCAATGACCTACTCTGGCTCACAGTTTGTGTTTACTGTATTCTGTGGTGGCTAAAGCGCCAGCAGAGCCCCCGTCTCTTATCAGCACATAAAGTCGAACAGATTGGTGACTCAAATTTCCCCTTCCAGCCAATGTTGGTTTTCCATTGTCTGTGCCTGACAATAGTTTCACATACCCTAGAGCTTGAGTTTCTTTCCTCTTTATTTTGCTGCATATTACCCTCTGTGTGAGTGCCGGGTATTTGCAAGCCAATAACGAAGTTGCCCAAAACAGGCCCCTTGCACGGGGGGGCAGGCGCCAGGGATGCCACGCTGTCAAGGTGATTCTTGTGTGAGCTGTCAATGGGGGTGCTTTGCAGTACGTCTAGTTAAATAGAGACACTTTCTTTGCTGAAACTAACAAACACACTGTTCCTCACAGAACGGCACAGACTGCAGTGCTTTATCTATTTTACCAAAGAATAAACATTATTTTAAAAATGAGCTTTATTATAATAAGTATATGAGCATGCTGTATTAATTGTGTACAGTGGACAAATGCATGTACTATGTACTGAACTCACAATTTGGAAGTAGTTGTACTTTACTTGAGTTTTAGTCTCGTCCAGACCTTCCTCCACAGCACTGTGGAGGAGGGTCTTGCTAGCCCACACAGCATTCTCAGAAGTCCTCAGAAATCCAGCGGAGGTCAGAACGCCAACACAAAGAAAGAGGAAGGGGACGGACATCCGCCCGAAATCAGGGACATCCAGTAGAATTTCCGACGGTAACGGAGCAATCCCGGAAGTGGAACGTCGTCGATACAGACTACTTGAGTATAAATGTGTTGTGTACTTTTACACAAGGACGTTTATTTGACAGTTACTGGCAACATAACGTATGTACAGTGTGATGTATTATGCATAGATTTATACCCAACGGTAAATATAAATGAGCGGCACCTTGCAACCAACTGCAACAATACAATGCTTCTGTGTTAATTCTGCATAATGAGCACATGCACTTTGGATACTTACAACACATGTTGGCGATAATACCATACTTTAACTAAGTACATTTTTGAATCCCAGACTTTTTACTAGTAGGTAAGAGTATTGGTATTGCTACTAGGTTTGTAACTAACAATTATTATCATTATTGTCTAATGCAGTTTTTTTCTGTTTGATCTATGAAATATTAAACAATACTGAATGTGGTGTCATCTGTAATTGTCTTGTTTTGTCTAACAGTCCAAAACCCAAAGACCATCAGTTTACTATCAAAGAAAAGAAAGAAACAAACAAACAAACAAACAAACAAAGAAAAGAACCAAATCCTCACAATTGAGAAGCTGGATCTACATGAAGGCTCTAATTATTATACTTGTCACTTGCAATGAATTGTAAATTATATATATATATATATATATATATATATATATATATATATATATATATATATATATATATATATATATATATATATATCATACATACAGGGACAGGGTGAAAACCTTTTCAGGGACTGAGAAAGTAACTGACCTTATTCTTCTATAAGTAGGGCTGTAATTGTATTTTGATATTATCCAGTTCTTTTTCTTTGTTAGGTAATTGTTTCAGCCAATAGAGGAACATGCACGCCGATGATCTAAAAACATGAACATATCCAATGTTGCTGATAAATAGTTCTCACGTTGAAGTGAAAATATTAACTTTATTTTAAACCCAAACTGAAAGTGGCTGACGTACATTAGATGTTCTTTTTGTCCCTTTTCATTATTGATCCAAAAACAAACAAAAAATCAAGTGTTTTATCTATGTTATCTATATCATTATTTTCTGCATGACCTTGATTTCCGTTTTCTTTTACATATTCAAAATACATTTCAAAGAAAGAAAGAAAAAAAAGAAACAGTCAAGGAATCATCATCCCATCAGTCATTTACTGTGTTTCTTCTATTCATGTTTCTATCCAAACTCCATATTGTATTCTATTATATGATAGTAGCAGGTTGGAATATCTAGAGTAGGGGTCTTCAAAGTTTTTCAGGCCAAGGACCCCTTAGCTAAAGGAGAGATGGTGCAGGGACCCCCAACTACATATATTGTATAACATTTAATTGCATGGATAGAAATTGATATTCACATATTAATTATACATCAAATTGTACTGTCTTACCTATATTAAGCCTATCATAAATACTGTGTAAATTAAATGTTCTTTTTAGCAAAAAGGCTTTGCTAATGTGTTAGATTCATGTTAATGTATATTTTGTAGACATATTTAAATTTTTGAAAAACAAACTATCAAAACATGATCAATCAATAAGTCGCAGACCCCCTGTTGAAGCTCTCTGATCTAGAGTATATCTTCTAATCCCACGGATGTGACAGTTGTGTTTTCCATCACTAGAGAACACAAAGAAGTCAGCTGACAGTCCCGCTGGGTGATGTAGTCCGAAGAAGCAGTGGGGGGAGCTGTAATGTTAGCCAGTCTGCAGGGGCAGGATGGGGACAATGCTAAACGGCAGATTCATGTATTCTCCATTTATATATGTATGAACATATTTGATTATGATTAGGATTGTAACCTGACTTTCACTGGAGGGCATCCTGGTGCTAGATAGATAGATAGATAGATAGATAGATAGATAGATAGATAGATAGATAGATAGATAGATAGATAGATAGATAGGTAGATAGATAGATAGATAGATAGATAGATAGATAGATAGATAGAGAGATAGATAGATAGATAGATAGATAGATAGATAGGTAGATAGATAGATAGATAGATAGATAGATAGATAGATAGATAGATAGATGAATAGACAGACATTCATTACTGTGTTACAGCAGCATGTATAAGGCACACAACATCCACACAATAATAATGAATAATAATAAAACAATGTACAACATATATACAACTATAGATTAAAATATACAATCAGCATACATACATAATATATATGAAAAATATAGAATATATATAAAAATATGTAGTCTAAGTAAACATGAGTGTGCAATTTGTGCTTAGTGCAATATGAAGAACATACAGTATGAGATTAGTTTCATATGGCCACTGAAGGAAACTGTATGTAAACCATGAATTGCATGTAAATGAATTGATTTCAAACAATATTGATTTAGTTTTTCTATATTTGAATACTATTTGGGATTGCTGACTGCGTGGTATTTGAGGAATGTTTAACATGTATGGATGAAACTGAAATAATGGTCTTGAAACTTAGATTGCACACTTCATGACAGGGGCTAAAGATGAGGTCATCAACCACGATCCCCTTTTCATGTTGGCTATCACAAACCAGTTGACACACAGTTAGCCTGGAGCTTTAAGGGCCCCTGGTTGTTATGGATAGCCTGGTTGACACCAGACCCTTCTTCTCAGTTGTAACTGAGAGTGGGTCTGGGCAAGCTTCATTAACAGCCCACTTCCAAAGGGGCGTCACCAATGTATGCCGCTCAAATGCCTCTAGGCACAACTGGATAGTCCTCAACGGTTGTGATTGGTGTAAAGCCGCCTCAATGGTTGTGATTGGTGTAAAGCCGCCTCAACGGTTGTGATTGGTGTAAAGCCGCCTAAACGGTTGTGATTGGTGTAAAGCCGCCTCAATGGTTGTGATTGGTGTAAAGCCGCCTCAACGGTTGTGATTGGTGTAAAACCGCCTAAACGGTTGTGATTGGTGTAAAACCGCCTCAACGGTTGTGATTGGTGCCTCAATTTTGGGGACATTGGAAATGGGCTTGAATGGGCTCTTGGCCAGACGGACTTGCAGAGCAAATCTCAAATTTGCCGGAAGTTCGTCAGGGTTTTCCCAGGCTATGTTATGGCCTTTCTAACAACATGTATTTTTTTTACAAACAAGCCTTCTTATCATGATGCTGTCCATTAACTCCCTTTTTATATTTCTGCACCATCCATTGACCGCAACTGTTGGCTTGATATTGTGGTGATATTGTAGGGTTTCTATTTGTGCCTTTGACCAAATGTTATTTACACAATGAGAGTTTTGATTGATTCAAAATCTAAGATGATATCTAGTCTCATATCACGATATTGATGTAATATTGATATATTGCTCTCCTTTGAGAGTAATTATATTGCAATATTACCGCAAAAATGAATACATTACTGTTATTGCGTTACTTTTGTAACACACTACTCTCAACACTGCTTGTATCATGATGGTTTCTCTCTTGTGACATGTTTAGGCTATTCCTTCAGTTTTTCAGTAGGACTTTTGGGGGAAAGAGCCAGTCATGTAGTTTACTGATATGCTTTTGTATTACCGAAAAATTTACCTATTTTAGACTGTATTATTGCATGTCTCATATAGTCTTCTTTTTGATCAACATAAAGCCCTAAAAAGTCAGCAAAAATAGCTTAGCAAATCAAGCAAAAACGATGGTTACATTTTTAAAAGTATGCTACCACACAGCCGACTCACAGCAACCGGTTTCACAGCCTGAATATGCAAAGTTTCAAAGTCGGTAAATCTGCCAAATTCTGCTTTGAGTGTCGCACAATAACAGTTTGAAAAATACTTCCCTGTCTTTTTGGTTTGGCACACAACTAGGCGGTCGAAAATTGATTGTGAAACTAAATTGATATGCGGGCCAGATCATGATTTGGGAGGGGCCAGCTTTGGCCAGCGGGCCTTGAGTTTGACACGCATGGGCTACAGAGTATTGCTGTAAACATGGAGGTACAATGCAGACTACTGAGGGAGCCTGAGGGAGTTGTGTAGACTCCTAAACAAGTCATTGTTATGCACACTCTCACTCACAAACACACCTACATACAGACACTTTGATCAGCCAGGGACTGGCTCTGGTTAATCAAAGGCACGAACAACAAAGTCCACGCTGCAGGTGGGAGCGCAGCTTCAGGACAACCTACAACATGTGCCAGAACACAACTGAGACACGCAATGTCATCCACCTACTTTTTCTGTCTTACTGTGGGCTTGTACCTATCCAAACTACACAGGAGATCAAAGTCTGTAAATCTGGGTTTTTTTTATTTCCTGCTCTGCATGCTGGATGCTCACATAGCTGCTTTGCTTTATTATCATGTCTGCTCAATTGACAGTGACATGCTTATTGTCTTTGCCAGTTAACAACCAAGCATAGTTTGAACAAGAGCCTGGACGTTCATCTAATATGTGTTTGGGTATGATTCATTTCAGCATTTGAATGTAGGGTAGACAGCAATCAGTTGTCATTGGTGGTTCATTGATAGGCTTTTTCTAGGGATGTAGCAACTCCCCTCCACTGCCACACATACAGACACACATAGTTAGATATCAGCGAAAAAAACACCACCATATCCTTTCAGTCCCTGGGTTTAATCACTTTGTCACTGATCTGTTCAGCATAGTATCTGACTCAACAGACCACACCACAAGTCATTTCCTGTTCTTATCACATTTCAAACTTTTCTGAATCCAAAAGATTCTACTGAGTATTTAAAGGCATATCACAGTTGATCCTCACTTTGAAGACAACAGCATGTATATCCAATGGGCACTGTTTTGTTTTGTCCTGACTCAGACTATAGTCACCCCTTTGGGCGTGGTCTGGACTCGATATTCATATTACTATCAGCTAGCTATTCAGTGTATAATATATAATCTGTATATGTATTTTTCCAAAACCTGATTTTGACATATCAGAGCTTTAATCTTAACCGTTCAGCTCTAATCTGATCAGTGTTTTAAACATAAAACCAAAACAGATTATTGTCAACATTTTACTGTAAAAAAGATAATCCCTCTATGTGTAACCTGTTGTGACCTCTGCCAAAGAGCTCATGTTTTCGGCTCGGTTTGTCTGTTTGTTTGTCTGTCTGTCAACAGGATTACGGGAATACTACTGGCCCGATTTTTATGAACCTTGGTGGAAGGGTGTAGCATGGGCCCAGTAGGACCCCAGCTGAGATGATGAGGCTCGACATACTGTAATTCTAAAAGTTTGGGAAAATAAGTCCAGACATATATAGTGGTTGTGCTTGCAAATTTGCACATCACAGAACACTAGACTGTTGGCTTTAGTGGAGGTCTGTGCTTTCTGAGGGCCCTTCTAGGTATTACCATTGTAGTTGGTAAAAACTCCTTTGTTGATCACTAGACTGGAACCAGGACACAGAATATAGATACAATGTTTTTGTGTGTTTACCTATGAGCCAGCATTGCATTATGCACCTTTGTGTGTATTGGTTTATCTGATACTACACACTATCTGATGACAGGAATTACCTGGAAGGGTCAGTCAGTCGGTTTGTTAGGACAGAGGAAGTCCAGCCGGGCTGAAGCTGGAAGTCATCACCAGAAGAAACCAGCTGACTCAGGCAAAGCGCATCCTCGATACTACAGCACTGCACTGTATCTGAGATATATCATTTCAAGGTAACTTTGTCAGAGTCTTTAGGTCCTTGTAATTTTTTTCTCCATATCTGTCTCCCTAAAAATTTGTCACACACAGAAACCTTGCACACTGAGGGTTAAACAATACAAAATGTGACACTGTTGTCGCTCTGTCTCTCTCTCCTTGTCCCTCACTCTGTCTGTGTTCTCATATTCCCCTCTTCCATTTTCCTCCTCATCATCCTCTTGCTGGATACCATCCGACCTGTTGACAGCAGACTATCTGAGTTATGAAGTGATATGTTGCACTCTGCAAGTGTCTTTCTGTGCTGCATTTCTGGATAGGCTCATACCTTCTCCTTGTCAAAACACATCAAAATGCTTGCTACGGATGCGAAACAATGCTGAATATTTTAGTTTTTACATTTCTGACTCAGTGTGCCTTTACTGTTACGAGCAGTCAGGAATGGTCTGCTACCTCCAATGATATAGTGTAGTTTTGTCCCTATAATCGAGGCCTAAATAGTGATTGGTCTACCAGTCTGTCCCTCCAACACGTTTGCTCAGAGAAAGATAAGCCAACTGCAGGCCGCTGTGGCCAGGCTGTCCCGATATCTGTGACCCCCCCTGACTTATCCTCTTTAGCTCCCACCATATTTACTTTACATGAGAAAAGGCTATGGAAGGCATGGGATTTCTGAGCACATTCATGCACCCAAACGATGAACTTTTTTCACTTTGCTTTTGTAGCTTTGTACACAAGATATTGGATAACCTGATAGGCAGATTGCCATAAAATTCACTGAGCACACCCATACTCCCAATGGGAAGAATTGGTTTGTTTTGAATAACTCATGGCCCTTCCTCATTGAGTGAGCCGCAACAAAACAACATTGGTTGTCTGTTCAAATGCTTCATTGACATGACAAGCGGTTTCATGTTGTCATGCAAACAATGGCTGGACTCTATCCATAGCAAGGGCAGACTTAGTGTGATGTTAAAAAAAACGCAAAAAGACTTTATGGTGGATTATTGGGTGTAGGGTTGAGCAATATATCATATATATATAATATATATATATATAATATAATATTGACAATGATATATGAGGCTAGATGTCGTCTTAAATTTTGCATATCGTAATGACACAAGTGTTGTGTTTTCATGGTTTTAACGGCTGCATTAAAGTAAAGTGATGTCATTTTCTGAACTTACCAGACTTTCATTTATTTCACTTTCAAGTCATTATTTCAACATTATTGGTGATTATTATTATACTCTCATTGTGATAATATTTTGTGAAAGCACCAATAGTCAACCCTACAATATCACCGCAATATCGACATTGATGTTTTTGGTCAAAAATATTGTTATATTTGATTTTCTCCATATCGCCCAGCACTGGGGTTTGTTCTTCTCCTATCAGCGGTAAATGTTGGTTTCTTTTAACCATGAAAGATCTTGTTCTAAGCCCTAACCAAGTAGCTTTAGATGCTTAATCTTAACCAGCACTTAATCACAGATGTGGACAATCAGCAAAACGCTCATATGGTCATATGGGTTGTTTTGGGAATGCTTATGCAGTTTAAATGTTGCCTGTTATCACAGCTTATCTACAGTGGACTGACAGTGCTCCATCAGTAAGTTAATGTTTAACCAGGGATGAGACCTGGGGAGTAAGCATTCAGGGATCAGTCACTCCTCACACTTCATTGTGTTGCTCCACTTGTCCCCTCTGTCCGAAGCAGTGTTTGTTTGATGGCAATGAAACAATTGAGTTGGCAGGTTGCAGGCCCCAGTAAAAAGAAAGGCATCAATCATGTTGTGCAAACTCCCAATGCTCGCTCTCTTCCCAGTCAACTGAGAAGAAGTCAACAGCCTCTGCCCTCCCCTCCGCCCACACTCACCACACGTGAGATGGTATCTAGGAACACAAATATGACCAGATGCCTTAGAAACAACTTTATAACCTGTGAGCTGCATAAATCAATAAAATTATGCAATGATGACATTTCACATTTTTGTCAAAATAGTTTGCATTGGTGAGTAGTGTTCCCTACGACGGTGTATTAGCACATATGTACACGGAGAAGAAACAAATGTGGAGAAAAAACTCAGAATTTATGAGATTAAATTTGTAAATTTACAAGATAAAAAGTGTACATTATGTGAGATTTAAGTCACAAATTTACAAGAAAGCAATTTGGATCAATAGTATTTTTTTTGGGAGGAGCCACGTCACTATGCAGGGTTGGATCAACCTTGTCACACAGGCGCAGCTGCTTGCTGTGTACTACAGTAGTATGCCTGCAGGGATGATCTGTTCTATTGTGTCCTGCTGTACCATGAATATTTAAATCGCCTGTAGACGTAGCCAGCGATATCCTCATCTGTCCATTGCGTTGTAGAGCCGGAATACGGCAACAAGAGTTTTTGTCCACTCCCTTTCAGGTGTTATGGTATTGTATCTCTCTTATCCAGCGGTGCAGCCCTTTTGGTAATTTGGTGGCCAGGCTTCCTTTGCATACCTGTGGCTGACTTGGGCACAGGGTGGGAAGAAGGTATTATTATTATTCAATTCAATTCAATTCAATTTTATTTATAGTATCAAATCATAACAGGAGTTATCTCAAGACACTTTACAGATAGAGTAGGTCTAGGCCACACTCTATAATTTACAAAAAACCCAACAAATCCCCCAAGAGCAAGCACTAGTGCAACAGTGGCGAGGAAAAACTCCCTTTTAGGAAGAAACCTGGGACAGACCCAGGCTCTTGGTAGGTGGTGTCTGACATGCCGGTTGGGGGTGTTATGAACAGTGGCAATAACAATCACAGTATAGATAATGAAACAGTGACTAGTGAATTATTAATATTATTATTATTTCTTATTGACAAAATGCATTTTCTAAAGAATCAGGGAAACATCAATAGCACATACACATCAAGTCTAAATCTTATGAAGACATGAATTAAAAAAACACGAAATAATACAAAAAATAAAATCAGCTACATGTCAATGTATCAATTCACAATTAGTCAGAGGTTTCAGGGAAATAAATCTCTACAGTTTCCATATGTTTAATACTTTCTTTGTTGTTTCACAATCTAAGTGACTTGAGCAGATATTTCAGTTCTATGAGAAAAGGTACAACATTAGGAAATTAATTAGAACATTTCTGCTTGTGAATATAGAATTTGGCATATAGAATGATGCAATTAATTAGATACTCAAGAGCACCATTTCCTGAATTATCATAGAAACAGATGATGTCTTTAAGGTTAAAGGAGTAGACAAAGTTGGTGGGTTCAAAAAGTAAGATTTTAAATGTGCAGTAGGTAAGATTTATAAAACTAACTTTTTGTCATATTAGCTGAAACTGACCCTATGTTCCAGTAGAACTACATGAAGCAGGTCATTTAAAAATATATCTGGCTCCTCTGGAACCACCTACAGCCTGTAATGTGTTCAGATGCACCAATCAGGGCCATGGGGGTGTCTAACTGTGTGTCAATCACTGCTCATGCACACACAATCATTCTCCCTTGTGGGGGGAGGGGCTTAGGAGACCGTTTTGGGCTTCAGCGGAACGGGGGGAGGGACTAAGAAGTTGTTGATGTTCAAATTCTTTGGCTAAGTCCTGGATCTTCACAATCCTACCTACGGCACCTTTAAATGTGTCCAAAATCTTGCTGCCTTCAGATGGCTGTAAAGACAGTCACCAGTGCAAAGGAAAAGTCTTACAGTACTAATGGCAGCAGAGAACACCAGTGTTGATATTTCGTGTTAAAAGAACCCTTCTCAGCACCTGCAAGCTGAATCATAGCAAAGTCTACCGAAAACAAACCCAAATCAAATTCATGGCAATGTCTCTTCAAAGTCCAGATGCATATGATAATATGCATCTCACAAGTATTTCCTTATTGCTTAAACAGGACAACAAGTGCACGGTTTACGGGAAGACAATACAAGGGTTAAAAATAACATTTCAAATGTCAAGATCATGTCTAATATGTTCTCTGGCTCTGGAGGAGCTTTGTCGAGGCCAAGGAAATAATGCTGATGATGTCTTAGTGATGTCAGAAAGGTTATAGTATATCTACTATGACTCCTGGAACCAATTATAGCACTTTTCTTCATCTACTCACTTGTGCCTTTCGGACAATTCAGAAATCTGGTTGTAAACATGCTAACTTCAACTTGTACATGCTTTCTTTTGTATCTGTTATTATCCTAATTTAGTCCTCAAATTTTAGTTATCAAATGTTCAATTCGGAAAAGTTTAAACGTTTTATTGTCCTTTTATCTTTCTTATTATGGTGTATTCTATTTTGTGTTGTTGTTTTGTTGTTGTCTTTGCAATTACTCAATGTCACTGTAAATGAGGGCCGCCCCCTCAATGCTCACTCAAGTTTAAATAAAGGTTGAATGAATGAACTAGGGCTTGAGGACAAATGTATAACAGGAAGCCTGCCTAACGGACTGGGGGTGTGGAGTTTGAAAGACGTCGCAGGAAGGGATTAACTAAGACACTATTGTTGGAATTGTAGGATGCAGAGTCAGAGACATGGACTAGCTGGACACATGCTAGAGACTTAAAGTCAGGATATCATGGCCCCAGCTGCACACATTTGGACCCATTTCTTATATTAAACTGTCTCTTGCAAGTTCCCCAATCAAAGTGCAATAATAAACCCCCGTAGTGTCCCTTTAAAAATGGATTAAAAGATCAGCCTGTGGGCTTAAATATCTCCACTTCTTCTTGGTGCAACTAATTTTTGTAATTGACAATTTGTGTCAATATCTTGAAATAAAATAAAATAATGTGAACCAGTGAATCCGATCTAATGTCTTATTTAGACAAATAATGACATTTAATTGTTTTTCAGTTGTTTTAAGAAGAAAGGCGTATTTAATTACTAACTAAGAATGTTTTTTTGCTGTAGTGAATATTTGATTTATGGGGACACTGTGTGGATCATTTAGACGAGATGCTACAATAACAATTGCTAGTATTTGAATAGCATATATTTGAATGAGTGAAAGCCAGGCAGTGACACTAGCCTCTGCACAGCAGCTGTGTCTCTGTCCTCGTGCACAGGGGTAGTGTGTGTGTATGTCGCAGGGCAGTCTGTCATATTCAGGTGGACATCAGGACAGCACCTGACTGACACACAGGGAATGAATTTTTGTTGCTGCATTCCAGCTTTTATGGTGCTGTGGTTGTATTTAAAGTTCGGCAGGTGTAATAAAATCTTATCTCTTGCTTTCACTGTGGACAGCTTGGCTCTAAACTTCTGGGGCGCTCTAAGTGTCTGTTTGCCTCCCCGGCCCATAAACAGCAGGCCTGATTAGCTTCGCAGGAGAACAAATCAATAAAAAGCAGCCCCTGCAGGGTGAGCATGGAGCAGGCAACAACATCAAAAATGCTCAAATGTTGAGATTTATAAGTGGCAGGAACGCTTGTTATGATGCACTTCTAGAATTGTGTTGATGATGTGCCCTTTTATTATGCCAGAATGGGCGATTTGAATTACAGGAAATGACAAACAGAGGTGGACTAGTCCTTGGATTTATGAAGAAACTCATTACCAGTTGTAGGTGATACCATAACATTTAGTTGTGATATGACACCAGCCAATAGCCTGCTTGCAGGAAAGTTATAAAGTATTGTTGTGTGAGGTAAACAGTGGCTCCCTTCTGTGACTCATCAGTAGAGAAGACTCAAATTCTAAAAATGATTTCATAAGAGCCACAAACTGTGTTGAAGTTGCACACAGAGAATCAGAAACAGAGTCCAAGGCTATGGCGGTATAAACGTATGAAAGTGTAAATAAATATATACACATTTAGACATTTAATTGTATAATTAGACATTTAGTTATGCATTCATGTATTTAATCCCTCCTTACAAGGCAAAAAAATTCCCGTTAAAGAATTCAAAGGTATTTAAAATCAAGTTGTTGCCCTCTTGCTGTTGAAAGTGGCTCAGTGAGCCGGTGCTGCTCTGTCAGTGATCTGTCACTGGCTCATAACTTTCCTCAGTTTTGCTTCGGGTTACAGAATGAGAGGAGGAAATGAGTTCCAAAAGCTCCGACTGAGAGCACAGCATCTCTGCATGGATCCCATGGCGTAACACAATGCAAATCCAACTTCTAATCAGCCTACTGAGTAAACAACTAATTAGCCGTCCGCCAGGCCCTAATGATGTGCTGACAAACACATGGAGCCAAACACTGGAGCTGATAAACAGCAGGAGCTGACAATTTATTCAGACGCTTATCTCAGTAGAGTTGAGACAAAGGCTTGATTAGAAACGGAGGAAAGTCAACAGTGTGGGGGAGGGTTGGAGGGAGGAAGTCGGTCTTGACATGCCCCCTCCTATCACTAATATTAGAGGGTGGCTGTCTAATATGCACCATCTAGGACTATGTGTGCACTCATTAGTAGGCTACATCTGGTTGTAGTCCAAAATAATAAAAAAGTTTCTAATTCAAGGTTTATTTTTAATTTCTTAGGCATCTTTGTGTTATGGTTTTTGGTCTCCTAATGCATTTCAGATGAACTTGAGCTCATCTTTTATACAAATAATGCACCAATCAGGACCAAACAGGACTGCGTTGACTGATGCAGCTGCATTCACTGGTCCATTAGCAGCCTTAAGAAACAGTGCCCACTGAAAAGTGGGTCTCTGATGTGCAGAAAGATGTGTTGTTCAGCTATTATCTTCTTTATTTACTCACCAACAGTAATGTAAACTGTTTCTGGCCTTGCTCCTTCAAATAACCTTATTTCAGGCTCCTCTTTTCAGCCAGGGGGGAATGGCTGCGATAGCGCTCCCTGTCTTTGCTATGAGGTTGCAACACATTGTCACTCCCATCCCGTCAAAAAGCGACGCTTGGTCAGGCGCCTTTGCCGTTTGTTACTGACAAAAAGTCTCCTTTAGCTTTTAACTTTCTGGCGTCATATTTGGACGAGCTTGGTTGGGACTCTTGGCGTCACAGAATGATTTACAGCAGGTAGACGGGTCACAGATTTCTTTTTAACACCAGAAAAGCCTGTGTTAGCGGAGCCAGGTAAAAGAAAGCAGATGTCTTCATATAGGCCTAAATGTATTTTATTGTTATTTTAGAAGTGATCTGCTGTAGTTATGGCTGATACTGGGGCAAGGCCATCACAGGAAAGAAGGAAATTATACGAAGAACAACTAAAAGCTAAAAGGGAAAGTGAAAGACGACGATAACGTTGTTATTACAACCTCTTAATGCTTTGGCTCGTGACACAGTGACAGTGATACCCAGTTTAGCTCATGATACATCCAAAGTAGACTAAGTTACCGTATGATACACTTGAAATGCAACTATGCATCTGTAACCTAAGCAAAACATTCATCGCAACTATATGACCTCCCGGTAACGCTAACTCAGTACTACACAGTGAATAATACAGCACCGTAAAGAAAAGAGCTTTATGACAGCAGGTGTGGTAAAAACACTACAGCTTTTGTCCAAAGCGACCGCTAAAATCAACACAAACTGAAAGTTACATATAGCTACTTTAAAGGAGTGCTACGCAGTTTAGTCTGTTTCCTGTCTTTTTGCTGGCAGGTTTCTCTATAGAGCCCCCCCCCCCACATCTTCAGAATTAAAAGCATAATTAGGACGGAGGCGCCACTTTTAAGATTTACCATATTCTCGTTTTTCGGTCAAATGGCCTTTTACTCGGAGCAAAGTCTCATGTTGTGTCGAGTCTTCTAAGTGGTTAAGGTAAATTAAGCTAAAGAAAACTGCATAGTTCCCCTTTAACGATAGCTCATTTTAAAATGTAACTTGAAAGTTAAACTTTTGAAATAATGATTTCTCTTCTCAGGGCAAACTCTTCACTGAAAAAAATTGCAACAGATGGAGGAATTAAAATCTTTGGTGACACCAAAATGCGTGCGGGGGACCGGTGGTTTTGCAAGAAGTGAAGGGATTGTTTCCAGAATTAGAGGGTAAAGGAATGATGGCCAAAACTATGAAAATAAAGAGCAAGTAGTATAAAACCAGAGATGATCCTTTAACTTGACAGATGGATAACAGACATGATAACAAACTAAACATGATTAGTTTGTTATTTTATTCCCTAAAACATGTCTTAATTTCACCATCCACATCAGTTTAAAGTTTTATTGTCATTTTTATCTTTCTTTTGATGGTGTAATTTTCTATGTTATGGTTTTGTTGTCATTAACGATGTCATTGTAAATGAAGGCCGACCCTCACTGCTCTCCTGCGTTTAATTAAAGATTGAATCAATGAATAAATGAAACAAACCAGGGCAGCGCAACAGATCCCAATGCTTTCCTTCAAAATGAATCCTCTGTATTTACAGAATGCCCAAAAAAATCTTCTATTCTTTAAAAATGCTGACTAAAAAAATGGCAAACTTTGCATTGCGATTGCAAATTCAGTCATTTGCAGCCACAATAATAAAACAAAACTGACTTTGGGACTGTTCAAACTCTGAAGTTATGGAGGACCATGCTGTATCTGTGGCTGTGATTCATCGGAAGCTGTGTTGAGTTGAGTGTGCTTGCTTCCTGTAGTCCTGCAGGAGGAGGACTGAGTAACTGAAGCCAGCCCCACATGTCAGAGCCCAGATTCAGCACCATCCTTCACTCTGCAACATCCCCACAGGGAGACTGTGGCTGTCACTGCAGAGCCCGAGCGCTTCCTGATCAACTTTACTTCTCTGTGTGTGAGGAGCAGTGTGTTTTTTATCGAGCAGTCCATTTCACTCTGTCCTATGTTGTGTTAACATGCGGGACCTGGTTGGCACATTCTCCACGCATAAAGCAGCCTATCAGAGCTGATGATAAGCCTCGTCCCATTAAACATGGGGCACGTTCAATCTCAAAACGGTGTGCACCGTTTTGCTACGTTTTTCTCGGCATAGTGTGAACCGGTGTGAAACAGTGTGCAACAGGCTTTGAGGTGTGGGCCACGTTCAGCCCTGACAAAATGTAACAACAGGTTTTTTTAAACTGAAACAGCGATGCGTTGAACACCCTGTTGTGTGTGCAAGCGATCTGCCTTTTGATTATCACGAGTTCACAGACACGTCTCTGCTGTTGCCGTGGTCCTGCTCAGCGCCCTGCTATGCCCTGCAGTGCAATGCTACGCCCTGCTATGCCCTACTATGCCCTGCAGTGCCCTGCTGCGCCATGAACTACTACAACTACTATTTCTAGTCATAGTTCCATTATCTTTATTGTTACTATAATTGCCACTGTTCATCACACCCCCAACTGGCACCGTCTGTCGCAGTACATGCTTGCTCTTGGTGGAATTATTGGAAGTGTGTTGTGTCTTTGTAAATTATAGAGTGGGGTCTAGACCTACTCTATCTGTTAAGTGTCTTGAGATAACTCTTGTTATGATTTGATACTATAAATAAAATGTAATTGAATTGCTGATTGGGTATCACCTATGACACAGCCAATAAATGAGAGACACACATGACAAAAGAGAGAAAACATAAATTAAAACCCGTTGCACACTGTTTCACACCGTTCCGTGGAAACAGTAGCAAAACGTTACACATTGTTTTGAGATTGAACATGCCCCATGTGTAATGGGACAAGGCTCTTCATGGGCTCTGATAGGCTGACACGCGTTTGTCTCTGAAGTAAAGGCTGGACTACAACAGAGCTGTTTGGAGCAGTTTGTGAACAGTGTTTTCTGTTGTAGATGGTAAGTCCCTTTGGGGGAGACTATGGGCGTTTTCACTTTGTAAACCTATATATATATATATATATACATATATATATATACAGAAACATTGCTGGCAAGTTAACAGCTTAACAACTCAACAGCAGGTAACGTTAGCCTTCTGCTAGCTAGTAGCTGGATTGAACACGGTAAAAAAGATGACAGCTAACGCTAAAGTTTGACTGTTTCTGCCGTTGTCGGAACACAGACGAGAGATGGTGCGTTCAATGAAGCTGGTAATCTACAACCTCGCGGTGCATTCGTAGTTGTTGTAAAATACCGTTTTGAATTTATTAGGTCATATTAGGTCATATTGTTGATTATATATATATATATATATATATATATATATATATATATATATATATATATTTGAACAGTGAAAATAATAATAAAAATAGTTTTCTTTTAACTTTAATGTCACTTATGATGATTATTCATTTGAATTGAAATATTTAAAATACTTTCACAGCAAAAATGATGTATGCGATTAATTTAGATTAATTAATCACAGAGTCTGTAATTAATTCAATTACATTTTTTAATCGATTGACACCCCTAATATATATATATATATATATATATATATATATATATATATCACAATAAAGTAAAGGGGAAAAGCCAAAAAGCATAATATGAGCACTTTAAAAAGGGGAATGAATGTTTCCGCTGCACAAGATGCTTATGAGATCTGAAAGAAAAATGTGTCTGGAGGGGGACTTTAAGTCATATGTACTTCTTCAACGACCACACAGTAGACAGGACTTTGGGGCCTCTAATGTTCTGGCGCCCAACTGTAATTGCTCATTTTGAATGGTTGGTCATCCAGCCTGTTTGAAAGGAAACTGGGTGTTTAGTAAGAGGTTACAATGTTAGAATTGAATTATAAGCAGAGAAATAATATATTTTGTTCATATTTAGCATATTACAATGTACTTTTTTTCTATTACAAAAACAGGTAGGCTTCAGTATTTTCAAAAGGCTCAAAATGATGTGAAGAAAGACACAACAATGAATCTGAAAGTAACAAAATTATTCTTCCAGCGCCTCTGATGAACAGATTTTATTTTGTTTTTAAGATATTTTGCATGTTATTCCATACAGTTCTGGACATTGCAATTGTTCAAATTAGTGTCACTTGCAAAAGAGGCATCTTGTCACTTTTGCTGAGTTCTGTTAAAAAAAATAAAATAAAATGTAACAATTAGTCCAAATTGCAAGCCTTGAGGACATTTAAGGGTAATGCTGATTCTGGGGAAAATGTGTTGTCCTGTGACTGTAAATTCCTGTATTTTTGGTGTAGTTTGTATGTTAATTGACTCCATGCTGGGCTGACTGGTCAGAGAGCTTCCCCAAGGTCAGCAGCAGTGGCCTTCTGCAAACCGTCAGCCACACCACAGGTGTTGATTTATACCATTAATAATTCACAAAGTTGCTTGCTCTCTTCTGTGTTGGCCAGATGCCTCTCTGCACTGCCAGAGTGTGTCAGCTGCACACTGAACTAGGCATGTCACAGATGCAGAAATAAGACATAAATATTTTAGAAAATATACACCAGAAACAGCTAGTGGAACAGGCTGCACATCACAGAGGACTGCCATGTTTTAGTGGCCATCTTCTCTTTATACTAAAGGTGGGAGAGAGATGGAGAAGCGTGCCATCCAGACGGGAAAGCCACGTATCTCCCTGTTCCTCTGATTGCTGCTCTCTAATGAGCATGGCGGATGGTAAATCTTTTCAGAGCAAATTGTTGAAGACATCTGGCCAAGCTTTCTCTCTGATGCAGCTGAAATGTCCCTCTAGATGGCGTTGGCATGGCAACCCCTAACTGCTATTCAACAGCGTTGTGGTTTGAAAGGTTTAGGGTCCATAGTTGAAAATCCATTTGGGCCTCTAGCAGAGCGCTGTGCACTCCACTCCCCAGGCTGGAGGTGCAATAAATACTCCCTCGGCCAAGGAAAAATAGATTCTCTGATGAATTGATGGCACTCATGGCACCAACATGCCTTTGTTGTTTGCCTTTGTCATAAGGGCCTTATTAGTGTTAACACAATGGAGTGGTTTGGCAATGGTAGTATCTTGGAAAATCTTGCCCTAATGGAAAAGTTAAGATATATTTTTCTTTCAATCCTATATGAGGTCCTATGTGAATTACTCTTTTTGAGTCTTGTTAAAATCCAAATATAGAAAATTGTGATAAAGTGTGCACTGCTCTACAACACTACACACAAGAGCTCTAGTGGCACAGACACTGCAATGGAATAACTGACTGTATGTTTCGAAGTGATGGTGGGGAGAGCTGGGGGTAGGAGTGTAGGGGGATGGGGGATTGGGGGGCTTAGGTCCATCCCCACTGTTAGCTCCCCACAACAACACTTAATGACCCCTGTACTTCAGCTGAGATGAGACACTCCATCCACAGAATTATCTGAAGGGCGCTGTGTTTGAGAAAATTATCTCATCCTCAGAGTCAAAATTGCAGGGAACTTATCATTACAATTAGCATACTTTGGTCCTTTGGCGCATTTTAAGTAGGCACACCAAATACGCGACCATGACAGTGTTCAGATTTGGCCATTCAACACACCCAGGAGATTCATTAGCTGTTCTGCATTTGCTTAAACAATGGATTCAATTGTTGCTGCACTGAGCAGTGCTAAATAACATTGCCATAATGAATCTGACTGTGAGGTCTTTCCTCTTTTCTTTGGAATAAATCTTAATGTGTCCACCAGAAACACAGGGGAGACACAGCCATGAGGATTGGAAGCCCGTTTTGTCACCCGGAGAAAAAATGGTTCACTTACAGCACCACTAATCACTAAGTCTAGAGCCCATAATGATTATTTAACACCAGATCAATATGTAGAAAGAACTGCCTACTCATAAAGAGATACAACATGTCACATTAAGAAAGGACCTACTTACTAAGTGCTGCACAGGCCGTATATATAATCTTTGGCACATAAAGGCGAGCAGAAAGTCCTCCTCTTACAGGTCATTTTAACTCCCTTATATTGTGTTAGGGTCAATTTTGACCTATTTTCAAGTTCAGATGTGTACAATCTACCGGTTACTTTTTTTTTTATTGGAAGGCTTCATGATATCCTCAGACATGGCTATTCTAAGACAAGAAAAGATGTTTTGAAAATGTTAGCAAATTGTAAATGTCTCTAAAAAAAGTAACATAAGTGGTGTTACCTGGCAGAGAATATTAATGGTTGTGGGCTGCTTTGTAGATGAAATTTAGCTCAAAGGTCCGCAACCGCACCACATACACACCCTCACACCCCCAAAATACTGGGAACACAGGCTTTCTCGCAAAATATCGATACATTTTGACTCAAAATTAACTTGAATGTTAACATCTCCCCACCACACACACACACAAACACACCTTTAAAACCCCTCACACATAAGCACTTCTCACAGGTTAGTATCATCTTTAGGGGGGTGGCATGAACGATAAACAGATCAAAATGGTCAACGATCCCTAGTAACACCCAAGGCGGAGCACCGAGACATCACAATGACCCTGGGGCATACTAGATATGCTGTGTTACATGCCCCAGACATCAAGACAGCATTGGAGCTGTTCATACTGCCATCTGTTGAGAAGAACCGACAGCAAACATGGAAGGGTGTTTGTTAGATGGAGATCGACAAAACACACCTGGATACTTGCATGGGGCTGTTGCTTCTTGCTGGGGTGTACAGATCCTCGAATGAGGCTACATGTATGGCAAGAGTTCCACCCAGTTGTCCCAAATATCCCTGATGGGAGCAAGCTGTCATTCACAAGGCAAGCAACTCTTGTCTCCCGAATGTGAAAGCAGATAACTCTTGAAACAGAGGGTGATACATAAAAGTCTGAAGTTACATGGTAGCATGCAATATACTCTGGCATGACTCAGCATCCCACAAGCTGTAGCCTCATTCCAGGATCTGTACACCTGAGCAAGAAGCAACAGCCCCATGTTAGCGTCCAGGCGTGATTTGTTGATTCCCATCCAGCAAACACCCTTCCGTGTTGGGATGATGTTCTCAGTTGGTGCTCTGCCTTGGCTGGGATAAGGGATAGACGACCATTACATGTCTTTTATTTTTAATTTAAAGAACTCTTTTTGAGCATCTGGGTCATTTAGACATTCCTCTTCATTAGATGTGTATTCTTGTTCAAAGACTTAACTTTTTCCTAACCTAAATCTATACGGGTCAATTTTGACCCGTAACACCACAGATGTCACAACGGTTTGTAATATTAAGCTGAAAAAACCCACATGCAAATAATTTTGGAGGTGTGTTCTAATATTAGTATATTATAGTCAGATAACATAATTACCCATTGTCTTAATTAGTGGAAATATGAGTGAATAAAAAAAAAAATTAAGTTAAAAACAGGTAGAAGAGAAGAGATATTTTAAGATCAAAGGTCCAAGAATGTTTACATGTAAATGAATACATAATAAGTTAACTGAGGTGAAAAACAATATTGGATGATAATCACTGTCACTTTGGAACACTACTTCTAATACAATATATGTAGCTCTCTTGTAAACACCTATTTCATTAGTTAGCTCCAACCCAGAGAATGAATAGCATTCCTAATTTATTTTGCAATCTGGACACAGTGAAAGTGCACTTAAAATTCTTCAGCATGTTAAGTTAGAAATAATGTAATACAGTTAGGCTGACTATTATATAAATGGTGAATACTTTAACAAGTAAAACTTGTTCTTTTAAAGTAAAAAAAAAATACTACAAATACTACACAAATTGGTTGCTTAACAGTAATTGTCATGCCTTTGATTTTATTTATCTGATGTATAATCAAATTGTTAAATAGATTTGCGTTTAAAAGAAATATGAGAACTAAAGAGAACCCAGTCTCCTTCATTTTCCGAGTCCTTATACATGTTGAAGCCAGTACACTGCACTACAGCTTCCACATGAGCAGCAATAATGCTTTAGCCTTATTTTCCATCTCAATGTTTAAATGTGGCTCCCAGAAATCCCTGCGCTCCCTCATTCGCCTCTCAAATGTATGATGATTAATCTCTCAGCATTCAACCTTGACATGAGTTATTCACAGCTGAAGAGTTACAAATGTGCTGAAGGCATATGCATCACTGGCTCATGTGACCATCAATTGCATTTTCCCCTGACCTAATTGCCTTACATTTCTCCATATTCAATACAAATTCTCTTCGCTGGCAGCTGACATCCATTGTCTCGCCACTGTGCACAGACATGAAGATTGGTTCAAGATTCTGCTCATAATTATGTCTCTGCCTCTGACTATATAACACACACACACACACACACACACACACACACACACACACACACACACACACACACACACACACACACACACACACACACACACACACACACACACTCTATACTAAACATTAAACATAATACAGGAATCAAGACTTTTACAGCAGCTTTGCATTATCATACTAAATAAATAATTGTTTTGATACCCTCCATCCCAGAATGACATAATCTGTGTCCACTTCATGAAAGCTGTTAGATGTACTGCTCCTGGTATCTGGGGCTCTTTCTAGAGGGGGCAAGCTCATTGTTTTGCAAGTCTCAAGGCAAGGCAAAGCAGCTTTATTTGTATAGCACATGAAAACAATTAAAATACAAGAATAAAAGTTACAGTGCAGTATAAGAAATTAAACAATAAAGAGCAGTTAAAAACAGTTACAAATATAAAAGCAGATAAAATACGAGATTTTATGTTGCTAGCATGGGGCAATGTATAAGCCGTTGCTCTATACATGCGATCCACCTGCAATCCTTGCCGTTCCCAGAACAGGCCGGTCCCACCGGTCTTACTTTTTAATTTGTCTTTATATGCTTATATAGATTTTCATACAGTTTCAACAATGCAACAATTCCCCCAGGAGACCGGGGTTCATGTCCCGTTCTAGTCCCGCGTGTCACTGAAACGTACATTTTATAACCCCACCAACTTGCATGTAGGACTGGGCATCAACTTGGAATCATTAGTCGTTTAGTAAATGTGGTTTCGAATCCGATTATCGTTTCTAAATGTAACATGCACAACTATTTTTCATTCATTGGACTCTTGTTGCCGAATAATTACTTAATTCATACTGGTATACTTATATTATTCAATAATGTAAAGAATTATTTTTTGCCTTTGTAAAAAATCCAAAGTGATCCACAGCAAGACGTGACGTAACCTGAAACGTGAGCTAAAGTTTTTTTTTTATCAGAGGCTTCTCTACTCTTACAGCCAAAACACACTGGGTGTGGAAGCGCCGCGAATAGCCACGAAGCGGAGCTATTTTAATTTTGGCGCCCTTGTTATCCACTCTGTCTGTTCATACCAGCTGCGATCAGGCGATCGTTTCGGCGTCTCCTCTATTTCTTGTGCGAGCCGTGAGTGAATGTGTCAAGCCAGCCAGGTAATCACATACAGAAAGACCACAGTGCAGCCGGATATTTTACAAAAATAAAACATATTTCAAAATAAACTACCCAGGTTTATGGTGATTTTGGCTGTCTTGACTTGTCAGCTGTCTACAGCGAGACACCCGAACGTGACTTGCAAAGGGGTCACTTCAATTCAATACAAATTTTATTTATAGTGTCAAATGACAACAGGGGCTTTCTCAGGACACTTTACAGATAGAGTAGGTCTAGAACACACTCTATAATTTACAAAGACCCAACAATTTCCCACGAGGAAGCACTACAGGGAGCATGATTGTGAGGCAGGTTTTAGTAGGCCATCTTTGTGTGATATTCCAGTTGTGGCTTTCCATTAGTTCTATGAGAGAGGTTGTAGCATCCACTGTATATTGTTCTCATGATGAAGACACATTGAAACCATGTAACGAGGGATTTCAATGTGCACTCCTTTCCATCCTTTTGCACTGCATTTGCAGGTCAGTTGCCATAGCAACCCAAGCTGAGGAAGACTAGTGTTTAATTGATCCACTAATGCATTTAGCTGCACACTCATCACTAAGTTGCCTTTGTTTCCAGGTCACATTTTAGGGACAGGCATTTACATAAAAGCATTTGCTGTTGCCAGAACCAATCATTATCAGCAGTTTCTACTTTTTGTCCTTTGGCAACAAATGTGGTGTAAACACTGACTATTAAAAGCTACAATATTGCCTCATCAGGGAATTATTATAATACTTATGCTGGTGGGAAACATAATACGTTTGGCAGACCCTGTCTCCAAACAGTCAGTAATATGGGGAATGCTAATTAATAGTTGCATTACAAACAAAAGCTATCCCCAGGACTCATTCACCATTAGACCAGTAGAGCTATTATGTACTTTTTTAACAATCAAGTGCAGGGTACAAAAACATCTGATAATAATGAGGGGAAGCTGACATCTCTCTTAAGAAATGGTTTGACTCTGCTTTAAAAGAACTGGTGACCCCAGAAAGAGAATGTATATAAGTGTGGGTTACAGTAAAATGTTTTAACTTCTTATTTTGGTTATTATTTATGCTTATTTTGCTAAATGTTTCAGGGCTTTTCATAGCCAAAACAATGAGGCAAAATCTGTAGAGAATATAGGAGAAAAATATCTGCCCTGAAGAAGCTACAACACAAGACTACACTGTTTGAACTCTATAGTGTGAATTTTGTGACAGTAAATACATTTTTGCAACAAACATAATCAAATTTCTTCATCAATTGAATTGGTAACAAAGTTTTGTGCTTTGTACGCCCATCTTCCAACCTACCGCCACAATCCAAAGTTTTCTCTAAAATGTATTTGGCTAAACTATTTATATGGACATCATTGTTAGGGTTACAGACAACAATGTGGTTTTAAACCAACTTAAATATCAGTCTCTGTTGTGCTCTGATGTGTCATAGTGTACTGTGGGTTCAAATTACACAATCCATCAAGGATTTCAGTGAAGTTCTGTACGATTTGTGAAAATATGTTGTTTTCCAGCCTCTGCAATATGTCTGCAAAAAGATGCTCAAATTGGAGTAATGTTTGCAAATTTCACCCATTAGCACAAAATAGCATAAAACAATCAAATTCAAAACTCCTGTTTAATATCGGTACAATCATTGGTGCATTATTTCCCTGAAACTGTCTTCTCAGCCAGCTATAACTCTCAAGATGTATTGTATATTGCAGCCAAACACTCCAATTAACCGATTGAAAAGTCTTTGTAATTTTTTTTTACCAAACCAGAACTGTCTATGATGTCATATCTTGAACCAAAGCTTCAATTTATGGAGTTTCATTTGTACCAGTACTTGTTCTTAGAATACGTACTTCCTGCTGAATAGCAAAGGACATTGAACTTCCTGGCTAGACACTGGCTGCTGACATACCACCCCTCACATTTACATATCAAAATAAACACTAGTATTGCAAAATACACTGAATTGTGGCCAAGAATAATGATCTCCAAACGCCACCAGCTCCTAGAGCGGCTGGGGTTTGTTTCTAATTATCCATGGCTGCTGTCTCTCTTCCAACCAAATGTTTGATGCCTCCCTTCAAGTCTGAGGACCTTTTTTCTTTTACTTGTATGCGCCTGTAGTCTCGCTTTGCCAGACCTTCCTCCACAGTACTGCGAAGGAGGGTCTGACTAGTCCACACAGCGTTCTGGAATAGGAGAAAAACCTGCTCTGGTTTATTGGCATTTCTTAAAACCAACCAAAATCGTCTTTGGCGGTGCTGAGCACTAGACGCTATGACGGTGCCTCTGCAAAATAGTCTTGGGAAGGAACTTGTTTTGGTGGAACATGTGTACATTCACAAGTAGTTTTAGTCATGCAACAGAAAAACTCAGATTGGACAGATAGTCTAGCTAGCTGTCTGGATTTACCCTGCAGAGATCTGAGGACCAGTTAACCAGAGTCCTCACAAATCCACCGGAGGTTAGAACGCCAACACAAAGAAAGAGGAAGGGGACGGACATCCGGTGGAATTTCAGGCAGCACCGGAACAATCCTGGGAATGAAGCGTCGTCGATATAGACTAATTTGCCTGTAATTTACATCCCTCTTTCAACCTCCCGGGATATTCTCGTCTTTATCGAGGACTGGATCTTCTTGGTGTCTCTTCATTCAATGGGATGAAATGAAGAGGCCTTAGTGAATACTGTTGTTAGGTCAGGATCTGTGATAATGTTGTGGCCAGCATAACATAACCGTTTCTAAACAATACTTCACTGAAATTCTATTCATACAAATAAAATTAGACTAAAAATTGGGGATGAATCTGAAATATGTGGCGTGTGACGGTAAATAGTTTTTTTATTGTGATAAAATGTCATAATTTGTCGCAGCTTCCTTGGAGGCTGAAGGGAACGCAGTGAGCCACAAGGTGAGGTAACATGCTGGTGTATTTGCCCCATGTCACTCTGAGCCAAAAGCCTGTGTGTGCATGATGTGACCAAATCTCACCAGCCATTATTGCAATTTGGAGAAAATTGACGGCAGCACAGAGGCAGGCCTATGAAAAGCAGAAAAGTGCAAGACTGAGTAATTTCCCTCAAAAACGGGACAGCGTGAGCGGGTAAGTGCACGGTGCTTTACAAGTCCCCAGCAGATTCCGGTGTATACAGTAAGACATGAGGGGTAATTATTAATTATCCCAGACAGTAATGCTGGAATACATAATTATATGACAAACATGACATCTTCAATCTTGCCGCTAAGTGATGAATGTCATGAGGAGACTGCAATTATGTCATCTCATTCATACGGGAGTATGCTAATTGCAAAATGAAAAGCACTTCAGCTAATTTTGGCTTATTCCTCAGAGTCTAGTCTTGAAGGTAGGCTTGTAATCGCTGAAGCACAAAGACAAATTAGACTTCTACGCATATTTTAGGTTTGTCATCCCTGGACATAGAGCCCCCAGAGACACAGTGCTGACAGTAATAATTCAGATGTATAATGTAAATCAGCATGAAAAGTGCCTTAAAGGATTTCAGAGGTGCAGCTGTAAGTATATACCTTACTTACTAGATATCACTGCCGAAGGGATGATGCTTATACAAATTTCTTTTTTAGCCTGATCACTGAGAATGTGTACCTACTGTGTTCTCACATCTGTATTATTCCTCTCTGTTTTTCTGGACACTTTTTCAGTTATTCAGCTGTTTTTATAAATGACATACAAGCAATTAAGTCATTCTTTACCTAAACTATGTAAACTAATGTCTGGGAGTTTTGTGGCTCTTTTACTACAAACACGAGACAGTCCTCCCCCGAAAAAAAAAAAAAAAAAAAAAAACTCTCCCATAGGTTGTTTGTTCAAGCAACACTTATGACTCAGGGTGGCGCCCTCTCGTGGCCGTAGTTATTGTCGCGGGATCAAAGCAAATGTATAAGAGCTCCAAGTTCCATGTAAGGAGGCAGGTTGGGCTGGTGGATCAAACTTGTACCCAGGAGACCAAGGTTTGTGTCCCGTAATAAAAGTAAGCTGTGAGTTTCCTTTAACTTTACGGAGACACATGGAGTCAGGTCATGTTCCGCGCGTAACCGTAACCAAACTGCGACAGTTTCACAACGTTAACGATGCACTGAATACCGCGACCGTGACCTTGTCTGGTTTAGATAAGAGCATGGAAAACGCTCCTGGAGGTCCAACACATTCTCACTCCAAGTGTGTCAAAAAGTGACGCTTGGTCAGGTGCCTTTGGCGTTTTTTAGCGCATATTTAGATGCACTTGGTCGGGACTCTTGCCGTCACTTTTTGACGCTCTGGGTCGGGACGTACATTTAACTGACATGCTGCACAAGAACGGGACAGTTAGGTTAAGGAACAGATGGTGGGTGGGGTTATAAAATGTACATTTCAGTGACAAGCAGGACAAGAACGGGACACGAACCCCGGTCTCCTGGGTGAAAGTCCTGTGGTTTTTGACCCATCCACCACCCCAACCTGCCCACTTATGCAGATATTTAGTCTTTCATACAACTCTCTACCATTGTCTCTCTTAATACTACGTCATCTTCCAGCACCACGGTCGAGCTGCTGCTCTGTCCAGTGTGTTCCATACAGACGCTAAAGGAGGATTGGTGTGTTATTATGAATCCTACAGCTTTTCTTAAGCACGTCAACAGTTTGTGCCATTACTCAAACTGCCAGAGGAGGGAGACCATATTTGCACTCCAGCTTTAATATGCACATGATGTGTGTGTATGTGTGTGTGTGTGTGTGTGTGTGCGTGTGTGTTTTTAATTTTTTTCGTAGTAGAAGGGGTGGCTGTCATGCATCTATATTCTGCTGAAGTACACACACAGCTTGTGTTATGATGTGATTATATATTGTATATATGTTATGCAGCACTGCTGAGATAGGTCTGGCCATGGGAGACAACCTTTGCTGTGAATCTAATAAAATATGGTTATTTATGGTGGAGGGAGGGTCATGCATTTCCCCCCAGCCACTCAGGGAGGTTCAAAGACAAATATTTGTTGTGGTTATGGGTCAAGATAAAAATAAATGAAAAATCACACCCCAGTGGTTTATAGTAGTAGTAGTAGGAGTTTAGACTACATCCGCTTCTTTTTATGTAGATTTTGAATGTGCACAAAACACATTAAATTAAGCAAAAAATACTGGAAAGAATTTGGCTAGCTTGGCCAGAGGTGATACATCCATCAATGAAATGAACATTAATTCATCTTTAGCTTGGGGAACAGGAATCAAATTTCATACATCAAGATGTTCACCTTTAAAACATATTTGCATATCTCTAGCTGATGGAAAGCCACATTCATTTGATTTTTTGCTGACATTTTTGTAATCCCCTTAAGGTTTGCACAACATTTAGGAGGAAACATAGCTAATAGCTGTGAGAATAGGTTAACTAATTTATTATTTTCAGCCTTTGAAGAAAGAAAAACTAAATTCCTAAGGGCTTGATCGGCAGTATTGCTGGGGTAGAAGCCTTGGAAAAAGTGGTGATCAAGACTTGAAATTGGGCACTTCACAGCCATTTATTAGGTGCAATTACATCACAGCAACCCGTGGTTAAGCTGATCATATGTTCTTTAAGTGCCCCACTCTTGTTGACTTCCTTTAAACGTAGTTTTTTTTTGGCAATTAGTTTCAAATCAAAAGAATCAATGAAAAGGACCATGCATCTAGCCCACAGTGCATGATGCACAATCAATAGCTTTCAGAATAGTTGTGAAAGCCAACATCAAAAAAGGCTATTTACATTCCATATTCTTCTATTTCAGTGAACGTGTGACAGTAAAAATGCCTGCCATTGCTCTCCTTTTCTATATACCAAAAAAAAAAATACTTCATGTTATGCTCCCTTGCTTTTGCCCAAAGAACATTTAATGGTACTGAGGTGTCAGCATTACGGGAAAGGCTTGAATTGATTGTGCATTGAGGTGCAAGTGACAGAAGTTAAATGTGTCCGCTGGAAGGTGTCTGTGATGGCTGCATCCCACTACCATTTTTTCATGCTGCACGGTGCAACTCCAGAGGCTGGCGGCTGCTATTGAGTGTCTTCAGGATCCTGATTTAACCAGGCGTGTGGCTTTTTTCTTTTTTGTCTCGGGTTGTAGGGGCACATGGGACGCCCTGGCTGAAGGGTCCCAGGCTGATTGCTGGTTACTGGGGTTTGATTGGTTCTGCTTCTCTCCCCACAATGGGACTAAATTCATGGGACGGCAACGTAACGGAGAGGGATTGACTATATTGTCCAGAGGACGGTAACCAAAGCAAAGGATGAATGAGGGCTTGTGATTTCTAGTTAGCAGAGAACTTTTGCCGTGATTGTAGTGACTTCTGGATCCTTCTCTTGTCCCCAGGAACAAAGTGGATTTTCTTTATGTTCTTATCTCTGTATTCTTTCTCCCTCTCTTTGTCTCGCTCCTATTCTTCCTTCCCCAGTCCCTGACTGACTGAAATTCAATACTTTGTTTTCTTAGACATGTGTCATTACTATTATTCCATTTTAACAAAGTTTGATTATGATCATTAATCGGCTAGAATAGTGGTTATCCCTTAAATTACCTCTTAAATATCTTTCACGTTACAAAAAACACATTTTCCAAATATTCTGGTAATATCTTGTATTATCTTGTTCAGTTTGTCAAAGTTATAGTTATTATATTATGTTTCATTGAGTGAAATGTCAAACCTATAGTCAACTTTAGCTTACTATATGAAATATCAGGACTTTGTTAAGCAGTCCCCAAAATTATTATTCTTCCTCTGGGGGACAACAAATATGTATGCAAAATTTCATTGCAATCATGCCAAAGTTTTGGAATATATACAAATTGTTCTGCACATTGTAGTAGTGTTTCTAAGGTAGGTTTCTAAGCAGATCAGAGCCTTTACTTTTTCCTAAATGTAAAGGATAACTTTCTGTGTCCGAATATCCGATGTTAAAAGCAACTGCTCAACCGCGGCGCTGTAAGATGACGTAGTATGAAGAGGGACACTGGTAGGGAGTATAATTTAAGGTGCTGTAGGTAGGATTGGGAAGAACATCAACAACTTCTCAGTCCCCCCTTTCTGCTAAAGCCCAAAATGGTCTCCTAAGCCCCTCCCCCCACAAGGGAGAATGAATGCGTGTGCATGAGCAGTGATTGACACACAGTTAGACACCCCCCCTGGCCCTGATTGGTGCATCTGAACAGGGAGCGGTGGATTTTTGCAAATCACACTACATGCTGTAGGTGGTGCCAGAGGAGTCAGATTTTTTTTTTTTTTTAATTACCTGCTTCATGTAGTTCTACTGGAACACAGGGGCAGTTTCAGCAAATATGACACAAAGTCTTACCTACTGCACCTTTAAAAGACAAACTCTGATTCACCGAACCTGTGTAAGGAGGAAGGTTGGGATGGAGGATGGGTCAAACACAGGACTTTCACCTGGGAGACCAGGGTCTGTGTCCCGTGTAAAAAAAAAATAAAAAATGCTACGGTTGACTTCTTTTAAGTTACGTAGGTTACGTAAGTTAACTTTCTTACGTAATATTCTTAACTAACGTCACAAACATTAGTATTTTAACTAGGGCTGTCAAATGATTAAAATTTTTAATCAAATTAATCAGAATTTTCAGTGGATTAATCATGATTA
This sequence comes from Gymnocephalus cernua, assembly GCA_023631565.1. Classification (NCBI taxonomy): domain Eukaryota; kingdom Metazoa; phylum Chordata; class Actinopteri; order Perciformes; family Percidae; genus Gymnocephalus; species Gymnocephalus cernua. The sequence continues at coordinate 41,208,078 of CM042425.1, read as the reverse complement.
ATCACTATTTGCAATTACACCTGAATCCTAACCATTTTTTTCTGAAATGCATACCAAAAGATACTAGTGCTGTCAAGCAATTAAAATATTTAATCGCATTAATGTCATAGTTAACTCGCTATTAATCGCAATTAATCACACATTTTTATCTATTCTAAATGTCCCTTGATTTCTTTTTGTCCCATTATATTTTCTCATTTTAATTCTCTTATCAGCATGGAAAAGTAGATCGGCTTGCTTTGTGACTGTTTTTTTATTGAAAACAACATTGTCATATACGTTATGTTCAATTTCACACTAACATTCACACTTGGATCTAATAATCTGTCACATAATGTAACGCTGTTACCTCGATGTTCCATTGCAAGTAGTACTGCAGGTAGTACTGCAGATAGTACTACAGGTAGTACTGCCTCATTTGTTTCTCTCACTGACTGTAGAGTCACTACTCGCTCACTCTGAAGATAATCGCCGTCACAAGCCTACAAGCTACGCGGCTAGCAAGCTAAAACCGGCCGAGGCTTGTGTCTGTTTTGTTTGCGGTCTGCGAAATTACAAGACCCGCCCTTCAATCACTACTATTGGCCAGGCGTCGAAGGTAACGTAACCCCATTTGTTCAGGTCCTATCCCCTGACCAATCCACTATCCTCACCACTCGCGGTGAAATGCCTAAACCAAACCAATCAGCTGCTTCGTAGGGCGGGACATGGTGTGGCCATAGACAGTTAAAGAAGACTATCTGTCAGACTATCTAACAGATCCCGTTGCTCTCTCTATGCGTTACTCGTGCGTTAAAAAAATTATCGGCATTAAAATGGGTTTGCGTTAACGCCTTTAATAACGCGTTAAACTGACAGCCCTAATTTTAACCCAAAACAACCTTTTCCCAAACCTAACTAAGTAGTGTTGTTACCTAAACCTAACCAAGTAGGTTTTGATAGAATTCCCAACCGGATTCCTACAGCATTAAAAAATGACGGCAAGGGGTCTTGACCAAGCTAACCGTTACCATGTGATAGATAACGGCCTTCTGAACCCAATAGTTTTTTATTGACGCAGGTGTAGCAGGCTCGTTCTAAACCATCTATGAGGCTGATAAGTAAGGGATGTAGAGGAGAAGAGTAGAGAATTGACCCCAATGCATCAGTCTGTCGGAGTTCTAATTCACAATAATGGTGCTGTGGTTTATTGCCGGACAGAGCAACGATGCCTCTGCTAAATAGCCTCGGGAAGGAACTTGTTTTGGTGGAACGTGTACGTTTAAAAGTTGTTTTATTCGTGCAACAGAAAACTCAGATTGGACAGATAGTCTAGCTAGCTGTCTGGATTTACCCTGCAGAGATCTGAGGAGCAGTTAACCAGAGTCCTCACAAATCCATTTAGAACGCCAACACAGAGAAAGAGGAATGGGACGGACATCCAGACAAAAATGTCCGTCAATGAAACGTCGTCAATATAGACTACTTTGCCCATAAACAAAAGTGCTTCAAGACATTTGGACAAATTACCAATAGTGTAATTATTTCTTCTATTCTCCCAATAGAATGATGCTCATTTGTCAAAAAATAATTAATTTTTCCAGTCCAGTTCTACAGAGGGCAACAAACATTCACATGGGTGATGCAGGGAAGGAATAAGTGCTCTTGAGATGACATTGTATGAACATTTCCTCACTGCCCTACCTTTCCAATTTCCTCTACCTTCTGCAGAAAAAATTAAGTTAATTAATTTGTTGGGAAAACACAGCAGTAAAATCCATGGCTCATGATGCCTTGCTCAATTTATCTCCTCCCTATTTGCCGGTGAAGACTATATTAAAGCATGTCGTTCAGAGCAAAGGAAGGGACCACAATTACACTCTGCTTGCATGCTGAAGAGTATCATTTAACCATGCCCGCTACATCTCAATCATGACGTGCAATCTTTTTTAATCAAACACCCTATTTTGAAGGGACGGGAAAAGGATTTGTGAAATGCTGGGGTAAAGGACTATGACTGTATTTCTTTTTCTCTCAGGGCACCTCTTTCCCCCGTTGCTCTTTTTAATCAGTACCAGTGTCACTCTTGCTACAGGCTGATCACTGCCATATTTGACAGTTTGTGTCCGTGGAATTAAATAGAGACGTGATTTGCATGTGACATTGAGGGTTTTAGTGCTTCAAATTGTATCTCCCTGGAATTAGCATGCAGACAAGCCGATCTGTATGTATGCGGCTGCTCTGAGAGGTTCAAACCACTGCTTTGTGTCGGGCCAAGAGGTTATGTAGAGACTAGAGCCAGCCCTCTCCTCATCTCAACACTTACCTGCCTCTTTTGTACTCTAGAATTGATGCACTCAATAGTACAGTAGGTTTTCTTTTAATCTTGCTGAATTGATGCCACTGCTTTTTGTCCACCTTCAGAATAGATGCTCTCAACGGTGGGCGCTCTTTTGATATCATCAATGAATCTTACACATCCCTCCCCCGCTCCACACTTTTTGAAGGACAGATGCACATCCTAAAGATCTGTAACATAAGAGTTTGTACTCCTTGCGCCGCAATAAGATTTCTAGAAGGAGTTCTTTCACCGATAAGAGATTTTTGAATTGGGAAGATGTTATCTCATTTCTCTCTCAATCAATTCTCACCCCAAAGCAGCATTCACACACAATACGATGCTCTCACTTTAAATCAATTTTGTGCCTCAGAAGTTCACCTCACTTCTCAAAAAGGGAACAGCAAACTCTCCTGGACAACCAACGTAATTCTGAAAGGTCCTTGAATGCCTTTTTCACCTCTGTGCTGTCTGTAACATCGACTGTGATTCCCTCAGATGTGAGACCAAAGAAAGGGATTTTCAAAAGAGAAGCTTTGCCAAAGTGCCTTTGAAAGTGACTCGGTGCTGGAAGGACCGTGTGGTAAAAAAAAAAAAAGTTGGCCTCAGCCAGTTCACTTCAGTCGTGGCAACCCTGCCTGGCTCCTGTGTGCCATGTATTGTTTCTCATGAAGAACTGTTAAGAAAAAACTTAGGAGCAGCACAACTCATTTCACACATGTGAAGAAAATTCGGGAGACCTTGATGATTTACACAGGAGCATTTCAATCAGGAGAGACTTCGTTGCAGAAATGCAAAATTTATTCACAAGTATAACATGACATGAATGATGTTTGGAGATTAGACTCCATCACGAATATATTAATATAATAATATATTAGAAGGGGGTAGGAAGCCGAAGACCTCCCCGATGGAGTCTAGACACTGGCGGTAGTGTGAGGAAGTCCCGAATACCGAGCTGAGAAGCCAGCAGAAGCAGACAGCCGGAAGGAAGCCCAGGGAGCCGTGTGTGCTGAAAACCGGAGGTGAAGGGGAGGAGGAGGGTCATACTCATCTGGAATGACAGCTGACAGTGGAGAGAGAAGAACGGGTTTAAAACAGGGGAGTCATGCTGAGATTGGCTCGGAAAAGTTAGTGGCCGCTTCTGATTGGCTAAAAGAAACTAGGCGTTTCAGCAACTGATTAGATAGAAAATAGAGACGGGGAATAAATTGAGAAGTCTTCCTGCATGAATTTACGCTAAGCTTCATTTAATGAACACTCAATTGAGGAGACAATTGAGCAGGCAGTACAGTTTAACCACGATGTGCTATTGTGCAGTGCCGTCCCAACTCTCTGAAGTTCCTGTCTTCGTGAAGGTGTATCTCATGCTGGAAGCATTACATTTAGCTGAACCTTTAAGGTAAACAAATATATTGCAGGCGCCGTAAACACAGATGCTCTCTCTGGGAAGTATGCAAAAGTGTTGCTGGCCCACTGACCTCCAAAATGAGTCCTGAGACAAAACATTTCATTATCATGCAGCTGCATAGACCCCTTGGATCTGTATAGAGACAAACATAATTCAACCGGTTCTCACTCCCAACTCGTAAAATACTGACGCTTGGTCAGTGGCTCTCAGCGTCACATACAGACCCATTTGTGTTTGAATGGAATGCACCAGCAGCAGCTCAACTGCAGCGCTGTAAGATGACGTAGTATTAAGAGAGACAACGGTAGTGAGTAGTACTGTATTAAAGACCAAAACTCTGTGTGAGGAGGTTGGTTTGGGTGGTGGATGGGTCAAACAACACAGGACTTTCCCCCAGGAGACCGGGGTTCATGTCCCGTTCTTGTCCCGCGTGTCACTGAAACATACATTTTGTAACCCCACCCACCATCTTTTCCTAAACCTAACTGTCCCGTTCCTGTGCTGCATGTCAGTTAAACGTACATCCTGACCCAGAGCGTCAAAAAGTGACGCCAAGAGTCCCGACTAAGCACTTCTAAATATGCCGCCAAAGGGCTAAACGCGAGTCCCGAGAGCGTCAAATAGTGACGCCAAGGGTCCCAACCAAGAGCGTCTAAATATAATGCTAAACGAGACTATTTGCGTCTATAACAAACGCCAAAGGCACCTGACTAAGCGACACTTTTTGATGCGATCGGAGTGAGAATGGGTTGCATAATTATACATAAGCAGGTTTGGTTGTTAGAGAATCTTCTCGTCCCCTGACCTGTGATCTATGAATGACCTGATGTTGTCTAAGCTTTCTCTTTGTCTCATTATACCACACCATGGTGTTTCCGGAAATCCCACCACAAGAACAGTCAGTACGTTTGCTTATGGAGATCACATCTACTGTATATGGACTTCCATATTCCACAATCATTATTCTACCTAGGTGTTTCACACTGACAATTAGTGCAGTCAGTGAGTACAATTCCAGGGTTCATTCCATCTTAAAGTGCATTCAGACCGAAATTAACATGAGGACCTTGCGGCACAAAAAAAAAGTGCTTTTGCTGGCCAAGTCAAGTCACACACGCACACACACAAACGCACGCACAGACACTAGGGGTTGCATGACTTCAGATTTTTTTAAAGTAGTAGCCAGACCTTCCTCCGCAGCGCTGTGGAGGAAGGTCTGGCAATGCGAGACTAAGTCGATGTCGACTAGTCGCTGATGACGTCATTGACATTCAGTCGTTAGCCTAATAAAATCACACACACACACACACACACACACACACACACACACACACACACACACACACACACACACACACACACACACACACACACACACACACACACACACACACACACACACCAAAAAAAAAAGAAACACAATCTCCAGAAGAGGGACTTATCTTCCTTCCATGAAATGAGTGTGTTCAGATAGCAAAGCCCTCTGAAGTATCTTACCATATAGGCTCATATTAACAACATAGAGGGACAAGAGACAAGAGACAAGAGATGCTATTAGGGGATGAAGCAGTTCATTGTAGACATGTCTTCTTGTAAGAGCACTGGCCTCCTGAGAGATGAACACCTGGATCACAGACGTCTGGATGAATTAGGGGAACACATGACAGGTGTGATATAATCAAGCTCTATTGCTATTATCGAGTGGCAAAACTGAATTTTAGTCTCATGGTGCACATGTTCAGATATCACCAATCCAATAATCCAGTGTATCCAAGATAGACCTAAAAACAGAAGAAGAGAAAATTAGATAAAGTAAGAAAGCTAACACACAATAATACACGCCAAAGATTCAAGACAGAGCCTGAAGTAATTCATATAAAAACTAAAATAAAGCAAGATACATTACCTAGAACAATTTAAAAGTGGGACAATACAAAGATGTACGTAAATATGGGATATGAATTCAGGCGATGTGAAGTTTGCTTGGGTATAGATTTGTATGGGAAAAAATCAGTTTAAGAGAATCAATTTAAAAACTCTGCACAAAGCTAAAGATTGTGGCGGTTTAGAACTACCAAACACTTATCATTACTTCCTGGCTAAAAGACTTCAAACCATCTCCAAGTAGATCAATTCAAACTCACTGGACTAGGCATGGATGGACAAACACTCTGCAAAGAAATTAAAATGTCTGACATGCCATTTATCAGCTCCAGTATGAAACATCGTAACTCCAAAGCACACATGTACGTACCTGAAGGTGAAATGTGTCCAGACAGCCGGTGGCAGGAGGCCTAGGTCTTTCTCATCCTCCATCCAAACCAAGCGTTGCGCTCCTGTGAGCAGACCTGCCGCCACTCGCTGAGTGTGAATAGCACCACTGATAGGCCAATTAGAGGCCAGCAAGCACTTTGCCAAGTATCAACCAGATTACCTGCCAACTTCACTACTTCGCCCCCCACGCACACACTGCTATACAACTTTCTCTTTCTATGCATTTTCTCTTTCCCTCCACACTGTACTGTCCCTGTTGACCCGCCCACACTCACAGAGCCGGTCCTGAGCCACGTGTCCACTTCGCAGCAGTCACACACACTGAGCCTGAGACATAAAGCTTTGACACATTAAAGGTCAATAATCCCCTCAGCATGATCCAGGGGCCCTGTCAATCACTCAGCCCCACCCTCACCCAAATCTTTCCAAACTCCCACAGATACCAATGGCCTCTCCATGCAAAATCTAATTCTTTCTTCTAACTTATTCTTTAACCACTTTTGGACATCTTACACATTGCACACAGTCTAGTTTCTGCTTGTCTTTTCAATATCTATATCTATATCGGTTCATATCGTACCCCCCACCCACATCCTCATTGTTACTGTAAGTGTTCACATTACATGCAATGCTACATGCTAACACGTTACCTCATATCTCACCATATCTCGTCACAACTTCTTTACTGGGCTCTGTAGGTCCTCTCTCACAAATGTACCTGTAAATGTAAAAGTTAACAGAGTTTATGCATTTATACTAAGCCAACATTACGTGACAGAGAGATATAAATAGCAATATTTACCAGAGGCAAATACAATTTGACAAAAAGGTACCATCACCCGGTGTTTGCTCTTGGCAGCTCAGGTTCTGGAGGCTCCCCGCCATATCCTCCCTCGGCCTATCTCTGGCTGAGTACAGCTGAATATCTGAGGCAGCCAAAACCCCCCAAAAAGAAAAGAAAAAACTCCTCAAACATAACATCCTCTGCACTCATATACCGCTGATGGAAATGACGCAAGTAGTTTGCCATACAAGAGAAAAGAACATGGAAGTTTGTGAACAGCATTGAGCCTCCAGCTGAAGTAGCACTCTTCCATACACCACTCACGTCACTGGTGTACAGAAGTAGAGCGGATTTTATCAAACCGTATCCCATTCAGATACATAAAGATAAGGATGAAAATCACAGGTGTAGGCAGGCAGACAATTTTATGGGCATTTTTGCCTTTAATGATAGGACAGCTCAGACATGAAAGGGGAGCGAGAGGGGGAAGACATGCAGGAAACCGTCACAGGTCGGACTCGAACCCTGGACCCAGTGTTGTGCCTGAACACGTTCATTGAACGATAGTTCATGAACTCGTTCATATTTTGGGTGAACGTTAACTGAACGTACTGTATTACTGCCTGATGAACGTTACTGTGAACTCGTTCATTCTGATGTCTGTGAACGGAACGCTCTCTCAGTTTAACTTTGTTCAATAGGGTGTCCGATTTCTATAGAGCCTTCCAGGCAAAAACCCGGCTAAAACACACCGTAAACAGGCCTTCATATGTAGCGGGAAAAAAAACAGCCAATGGCAACACCAGCCACCAGCGTCGCACCGCCGCCGCCGCATGCGTCATCAAAACAAAAAGCAGCATGGAGGCGACAAAGCAGCATGGAGGCGTCGTATGATCATTTAAACGAGTTTTATGACAAGGTTGGTGAGGATGGGAAAAATCTTACATTTCTGTGCAAACTTTGCCCGCCGGCTTTCAAAAAGAAAATCCGCACTTCAGTTACATCCACAGCAAACCTTTCAAGGTATGTGCAAGCAAATAAAAAATCAAAAGACAGTCAAGACAGATCCTCGACCCAAATCCCATTAACTGCGTACAGTAGCTCCATTGTCATCTCCCAGCCGCAGCTGGACAACCTGGTGGTGCAGTATCTTTTTGTATACTGTATTTATTCTTTTAATAATTCCTCATTAAAAAAGACAATTCAAGCAGCACGTTTTTCCTCATGTTTTTGAGAATATACTGTAGGGCTGAAAGCTGCAGCCGCTACTAGTGTGGACTGAATGGACAGTAACGAAGCGTAAAAGCAACAATGGAGAAATGCTTTCCCCTCAATGCTAATGTAAACCCTGGTTAGATAAGGATTCAAAACTGGATATGAAGATGAAATCTGACGCATAGTTTCAGCGTTAAAGCCCCAGTGTGTAAGAATTTCTCCCATCTAGTGGTGAAATTGTATTTGACAACCAACTGAATTTCACTTTCTAGCCCCCCCACCCATTCCGATTGCGTTATAACTCCTACGGTGGCCGAACCCGAAATTAGCGACAACCGTCCGTGAGTGTCCCTTCCAGTGTAATAATAGTTTGATGTTATTTTGGTACCATTTCATTGCTAACATCAGCTAGCAGGTTCCCAAACATATGCAAGCTAATGTTAGTAAAGTATCAATGCTATCGTTATTCTGTATATTGTACCAGATTAATAGTGTAAGGCGATGTTTACAGCGTAGGAGATAAGCAACGGAGGTTTGTGTTTTTAATATATTTCTCTGAGCAGCATGAACAATGTCAATGAAACTGAAATGATCTCTTAGTGTCTCCATCGTTAACACGCAGCTGTTCTAGTAGCTAGTCTGTGTTACAGATCCATGACGTGACTTGTCTGCCAGGGAAATCACGGCACATATGATTACGTTTATGTTACAAGGTAGACAATCCTTTTTCATCATTGACGCGAGGAAAAGTATCCTAGACGTCGTTCTAGCGTTATGAACAACCATGCTACAGTTAGCCAAGCAAGTAGCAACTATAAAACTTTTACACAAATAGACAGAATTACCTGTTGAGAAGAAAGCAGGCAACTTCGGCGTCCCTTTTAAAATCCTTGCTCCTCATCAGCTCTTTCCATCTTGGAAAAGCCACAACAATATTAACTTTGGTCGCGTTGCTTTGCCTGTCACGTTGTCGTTTTAATTTCCTCGGCGACTCAGTTACATGTCCTCGATAATAGACGCAACAGGCTTTCAAATCTGCCGGCAGTGAGTCACAAGTAATCTTCTCCCCCTCCCTCCCTGGCATACGTCACAGTCATAGACAGTTAAAGAAAACAGTCGGTCACAGTCAGTGCCACTGAGTGAAAAGCGTGAAATGCGGAGCAGTATAGCCTGTATGTCCCTTACGGGCTACCGTATTTCAAGATGGCGCATGGCTACGGAGCGTCTACCCCAGTTCATGTAAGCGCAAATGTAAAATTTCAAGCCAAAAGGAATACTTGGAATTGATGGTGGTGGTCAATATTCATAAAAAAGGACAAGTTTGTGAAGGGCAATACAGATTTTGATAATGAACAACTACAAATGTTACACACTGGGGCTTTAAAACTATAGTTCTATATGGGCTATGGCAATAATTTTGAAAAATAATAGCTCGCAGCAACACATGGAAAAAAAGAACTATGAACTAGTTCATTTTTGGAACTGTGACCTTAGTTCAAAATTTTGAAGTATGAACTATGAACTGAACTAGTTCATTTCAAAATTTGTGAACTGAACTTTGAACTAGTTCATGTAGAAAGTGAACTTTCCCAACACTGCCTGGACCTTCTGTGTCGAGGAATAAACCTCTATATGTGTGTGTGTGTGTGTGTGCCTGCTCTGCTAACCGCCACAGGGAGATAGTTTTAAGAACACGTTAAATGAACATAATGTGTCTTCTTTAAAAGAATACATAGGCCGTGACTTATTATCTAAGTGAGCCAAAGCTATGGCTAATGCTATGCTAAACTCGCCGCCTAAGTGTAGAGCAGCAATCAGGGCAGTAATGCAAAAAAAAAATTAAAAATACATCAGTTACATATTTAAGGCCATGGCAGATTTATTGTCAGGTTAAACTATGAAGTCATACATTAGCCTGAATAAAATCATCATGAACAGTCGGAGCCTTTTCAAATGACAGATTGAATGTAGCATCTAATGCAGTTTCATATGAGCTGATTTTTGTGTACCTTATTGGAAAGTGTTACCATAGACTGTCTATGAGTGTTACCCATTTGACCTGAATCCCGCCGCCCTAGCTGTTACACATGTTACACTGTATGGGCCATACAGTGAAGTCAGTTTATAAGACATGCTGTGGTATGAGTAAGACAGTGGTGCTGGGACTGAGTCTGGGCCGTGCTGCTCTCCCTTTCCCTCGGCCTCCTCCTAATCTGCAGCTCTTTATAGCCGAAGCCCTTATCCCTTTATAATCCATGGAATGAAGTTGTTTAGCTCGCAGCCGTCATCCATCCCTCTTTTTAATCAAGCTAATGGAGGCAACATATATTGTATTGATTCCTCTCGCCGTGGTTTTCAGAATGAATCGACTGCTGTTCCAAGCAGAGCAGCCATTTCTTATTTTTTTCCTTTCTTTCCCCCTCCATCCGCCTGTCCGTCTCGTGAGGTTTGAATAAGCACAAAGAGAGAAAAGCAAACATCTTACATTTCTGCTGCTCAACTTCACAAATCTCACACCCTGCTTGACTGATGTGTAACCTCTGAGTGGCTGAGCTCTTGACCTGTGAAGAGAAGGCTTATGTCGTCCCGCTGCTAATCTGGAGAGTCAGCCGCCAGCCGGAGCGAGGGCGGCAGGCCAATCCAAAACTCCTGTAACAAATCAGATGGCACCCAGCCAAGTGTCATAAGAAACAGACAGGTAATGACAATTCACTTACCCCCTATGTAGGAATCAATTCTCCCACAATGCACCTGTCACAGAGCCCTCGGTGAGCTGAAGCCATTTCTTCCTACTGTCTGACACAGTAATTGCATGTTAAATATTTTTAGCAAGCTGCATTTCAGGAAATTGTGATGAATCATGCCACCAAACCTTTTTTTCTTCCTACATGAAATAAGATCCAGACAATGTAAGAAATAAAGGAATTCAGAAACATTCAAATGATGCCATGGTTGGGAAAGGTACATTCTACTGAATGGATTGAAATCAAACCAAATCCACCCGTCCACTCTGTGTTCCACTCTGTGTGCAGAGCCAGTCAATCAGAAGCAGCTCTGACTATCTGGAAATACCTGACACCGTTCTGTCTGGCTACCTTTGATGGGAGTAGGTTTTATTCTTTACATGCATGCTACATCTGCCACGTTGAAGCCGCTTGCATATCACAGTATATCACAGCGCTCTGCGTTTTATTACTGGTGATGGTGGTGTTTCTCACCCATCATTGCATTTTGTATCAAGAAGTGGACTGGCCCTCTTTCACCAACAGGAGAGAGCATCATTGTTTAATGTTTATTTACAAGGCTTTTTGTGGCTGGATTCTTCCGTATCTGTCTTCGCTGCTAAATTGCTGCTAACACAGTTGCCTGACCCATCCACCCCCCTGACCAACCTCCCTACGCGGATTTTCGGGCTTTCATACTACTCACTACCGTAGTCGCTCCTAATGCTACTTCATCTTCTCGTTGTTTTCCGTGGTGGCCACGCGGAATTTTCACACATTCGTGCCACCGCCACGTAATGCGCTGTTAACAGTTCGTGATCATTTTACAGAATTCTGTGAGACCAGGCTGTTGTTTTTAAGATCAGAATGTCTAAGTGTACTGCAATTTCTCGAAGATTGTATGTATTTCCTTTTATCTGTGCTGTGATCAGGGCGTCATTGGAAAAAAGAGCTTGAATAAATAAAGGTTATAATAATAATTATACTTAACATGCCGCACCAGTGCCTTTATATTACAAAATGAAGATTAGGTTGTATTAAACTAAGGAAGTAAAAACAACAGGGACCCATTAATACATAAGTGCCTCCCAATAAAATATGACATTAAATAGTAAATAAAACAGCTAATATAAGTTCTGAGTGTAGGTTCTCCAGAGGAAAGATGCTTTCTTTAGAGACTAATTGATGAATCTCTGTGTTTGTGATGTCACATCACCATGTGGAGATCATTTGCTAAACACTAATTCCTCTCTTTGTTACTGTAACTCAACACAGTTCACATAGAGCAACCAATTAAATATAGCCTAGGGACTTTTTTTTACGTTTTACATAAGGTATTCCTCTTTTCAAAGAAACATTGACAGGGCCTTAAAGGGACATATAGTGATTTTCATCCTAGTGCCTCATGTTAGTTAGAAGAATAATATCATGTTATAGTGTTTCAAACCTCGAAATCAAGAGGTCAGTGTGACACAATTTGAATTCAAATTTGAAATCTTAAGCTCCAAATGCAGCGAATGTTGAATAACAATGCTGCATTTTCAGCATTGATTTAGGTTGTGTCCACTTCCGTATTATTCTAATGGTGTGGAGTGCTGTCAGAGATATTTCTAGCTGAGTCGCTTTATAACCCGCCTATGTTGCTGTCCGTTTTGCTGTGCAGGCGTACTGCACCATACTCTCTCCTGGACGTAAGGTAATGTTGGAAATGATATACCTAAGTCACTCTCTCTGAGTTACTTTCCTTAAAGACTGATAATGAGTCTTGGCCTCTATTATCATTTAAGAGAGATCAAAGAGCAAAATTAGTCCCATTTTTTCCCTTTAAGTGTCATAAGTGTTGACCTGGGAGAATCCCCGCCAGGCCTGCCAGAAATCATCAGGGGAGTAATGTTCCATTATGCACACCATTTGTTGTATTCCACTGGGCCGAATTAGAGTGGGAGGTTAAGGCATGACAGAGGGTGTCCCCATCACTTTGGTATCACTGTCCTAAAAGGCATTGACCTCTCACTCAGAATAGTGCAAAGAAACACATTCAGCGTCATAACTCATCCCAGCATGAAATATTTCACTCTGTATTAGCTTCTTCCACTTCTAATAGCCCCTTCCAAAGATCGCCACTTTACCATACTATGAATACACGTCTCTGAAACTAAAGCAAAAGCCTTTCTGAATTAACATTATTGACTGAGGGGCAATTAAGTGCTTGTGTAATGGTTAATGGAAGGTTAATGTTAAAGTCTCAAGATAAGGTGTGGGGCTTAAAACCCATTTATTGATTCTAAAGCTTGGCGGGTGATTTCAGACACGATTAGATAAATGCTTCTCTACACATTTTCACCAATATATTACCTTTTGGTTATTAATGGCAATTTGTGTGCATTTGCTGGCAGATCAGTGTGTGATTTCACACCAGTCTTATGACAGAAGATATAAATTATGATCATTTATATGTAATCGTTATTACTGTGAGGCAAGACACTGCAGATGAAAAGGGTAAAGATTTGAGCTAACAGATACCACCGTGAAACTTCCCCTGTTGATTACTGACATTAATATCCCTGATTGTTGGATCGTTGGATTCGGTTATTCTTATTTTCATGCAGTATTTTATTGGTTGTAATGTTTTTATTACTTGCTGCTCAAATAATCAAATAACAATATTCTCATGTTTTACAATTATTAATTCAAATGTATCTTTTGCTTTTTTTGCAAAACTTTTCTGACTTGTTTTAACAGACCCATGCCTCAAAAAATACATTAAATATTGAAGAAGATGGGGGTGCCAAGCTAAAGAAAAAATATAATGAGTTGACAAAATCCACATTATGAATCAAATGATTTGTATGAAGTGTGAAACCTGACACAATTCATTTAAGTATAATGCCATTTTATTTTAATTGTGGTCTCATCCTTGACCTTAGGCAAACATGTCAAACCCAAGGCCCGCGGGCCAAATCTAGCCCCTCACAAATTTCAATTCAAAACCGCATTTCAATTTAGGTTCACAATAAATTTTGGCCCGCCAAAACAAAAAGTGTAAACTGCAGGAAACTGTTTGCAAACCGCCACTCAAAGCCAAATTTGGCAGATTTGTCAACTTTGAGACTCACACAGTCCCACAGAGGCAGAGAGTTTGCATATGTAGGCTGTGAAACATCTTTCTGTGAGTCCGCTGTGTGGTAGCCTACTTTTGAAAATGTAATCAGAATGCATTGTTTTGCTAAATTCTATGATGACTAAGGAACTTTTTTGCTGACTTTTTTAGGGCTTTATGTGGACCAAATTACATGTGAAAGCGCTATATGAGACATGCAATTACACACATATAGTCACATATATTTTACTTTTTCTGATTAAATAAAAGGAGGAGGTCAGAAAGGTAATAAAACAGAAAACTGTGGATGCACATATACAGTAAGTATATTCTTCTGTACCGGGGTGATTTTAGCGAGCCCCAAAAAAGTAATTGTAAAAAAAAAAAGGTCTGTGTTTAATGAGCTCCCACGCGATCAGTTTTTGAGCCACCGCGGAGATTGCAGGATCAGCTGAAAATGCACATCCAGCCAAACATTAGTCAAAATTGCATACATCTCTAATTTTCACAAGATATTGATATATATGCAAAATACCATTTCATTTGTAATACCACCTCACCTTTGTAGTAATGGCCCTGCATTAAAGTAAGTTTTCTCAGATTAGTTGGTGTCTTTCTAGTTCCTGTACCATGATGGTCCAAAATGATATTACAATGCACAGTTATCACAGTACAAGAACATTTAAAAATACAATTGCGTTACAAGGGTGCGAGGCAACCCTGAAGCTCTGATCCTAGAGTCGCCCCTGCTTCTGTGTGACCATCAGAGCCGATCCGCCCTATACGCTCACTACGCAAGCTTTAGAATTACTCGAGGCCCCGCCTCCCCCTCGTGTCATAGCGCGTCAATTAATGTTTACAACATCCATGATAAAATGAAGCGAAACTATCCTTCTGGTCACGAAAAGAGGAAAAAAACACCATGAGAGTGAATTAAGGGAACAACAATCAGGTAAACTTGTGTTCGCTCCTCTAAAGTTATGTTTATGTGCATTTCTATTGTGTTTTTTTTTTTCGGTCTTGCTAACCTAGCTGGGCAGGCAGACAGTGCATCTCTTGTCTAGCTGCTAACGCCAGTCACTTCCGGGGCTGTGTTTTGTAACTTTGTGCCTGACAAAAGTGAGAGTAAAATGCAATTATTTATTACGTTTGATAAACGACAAAGTGCAACGGTCTTTGTTTACTGCAGCTCGGAAAAGATAAACGCGGCGGGTGTGTTATCATGCGTTAGGCGCGTACATGAAATGAAATGCGCGTTTTTCAAGTAGGAATATATGTGAAGACCAGACAGACTGTAGGCTAAAATATATGGGCTTGAATGATGGCACTCCTCATCAAAGTACACATTATACATACTTTTAAGACACTGATTATCTAGTCTCAGACAATGTGTAGTTAAAAACTCTAAACAACTGCACTAATTATGCAAGATGGAAAGCAATGTTTTGACAATTTGACATTGATTTATAGGCTATATTGAATATAAAATGTTGATTAGCTAGACATACTGGTCAATATGGATGCACATCCCTCAGTAAATAATAACCATAAATCAAGAATTGCTTCAACATGCATAATAATAAATAAATAAAAACTTTAACATGCTATGGCAAGCCATTTCAGCTTTTATTCATTCACAGTTGATGCATTTTTGATATCAAGAATTCAATTTTTTTACTATTTGCAATGTGAATTCTTGATTATTTTTACTAGTAGGGCCCCTTAGTTAATTTTGACCTACCAATGTCTATTTTTGATATCAGGAATTACATGTTCACTTGTACAAAAGTTAATTCTTGATATCACTCACAGGGATTATTGATATCTGCATCACTAGTTCACTATTTAAATATTACAAGAAAGTGGAGAAAAGGAATATTTTATTGGTAATATTTTAATTCAAACATTCAAATGTTTACACATTTGTAACATGTTATGTAACAAGTAGTGTAAATGACTGCTTAACTAACTATGTGATATTCTTCTCAGTTTATTCTAGACAGTCCAAATAGTGGTGGTGCCCATACTGATGCTGAAAATGCCCAGGCTGTAGAGAGAACCAAAGTTTATCCCAAAAGCCAAAGTTCAGGGTTATAATTTATTATTTTCTTCTTATTTATGTTTACGTTATTAATATTCACTTATTTAATAATATTCACTTGTTATCTTAATATTATAGAAAATACTCATTTGAACCTCATTCTGTTCTGTATTGTTGTACTTATTCTTTGACTGTTTTGTTTAAAGGAGGGAGGATTGTATTAGCAGCACTGAAGTGTCAGGTGTGACTGTGTGGCAAATGGTTTACATAGCTCACGGCATCACGGGTCAGGTAGAGGGCCCCTTAGCAGAATTTTGCTTAGGGCCCCAGGGAGGTCAGGATCGGCACTGGTGACCATTTTAACTGATCTTAGCTTTGAACTTGGCGAGTACAGAGTGTCAGTAATAGGAATGACTGGCACAACTATGAAAATGAGACCCAAGTTGTAATAAACTGGGATGAATTCTGTTGTTTGTGAATATTTTGAGAGATAGTTTTGTGATATTAGCCTAGAAATCTAGACGCACCTTAGTTTAATTTGCAGCCAGGGTCGCCTAGCAACTCTCCATTGGCTTGCGAGCTGGAAAAACCAAACTCTGGTCAGGCCAATCACATCGTGTATAGAGTCGGTGGGCGGGCTTAACATAATGATGGCAGAGTTGTGATGGTTCCCTGTGAAGTCCCTGCTACTTGAAAACAAAGAAGATGGCTGCTGCTGCTGGCGACCAGCGGTCTTTCGAAACGACTTTGGCCACGACTCTGGAAGACTTAGAGTTAATCTTTTCTTTGAGAAAAGAACAAAGAACGGCACTGAAGTCGTTCTTAAAAAAGGAAGATGTGTTCATGGTTTGGCCGACTGGATATATATATATATTTTTACATATATATATATATATATCAACCCAGTCTCACGTCAGTTCGTGATATAATCACGAAAATGTATCTATTAGAACGTGATAGGTAATTGTGAAGATTTACGTGATGGGGTCACGTTTTTTAAACTAATGTATTTTAATGGGAAGCATCGTTCGTGATTGGAGCACGTTTCCTTCTGCCAATCGGCTGCAGCAGAGAAGCTGGATACAGCTGCGTTATTATTGGTATTTTTAGCCCAATAATCGCTGTTTTTATCAACATTTATTCACCAGATCGTATCATGGTTTTTATGTCTTTCTTTTACTGTTATTACTTCGGTCTATTTCGGCCAGGGAAGCTGGATGGCTTTATGTTTATTGATATTTTTAACTATAACGCTACATCTATCAACATTTATTTAGATGTTATCATGGTATTCATTTCTTTATTTTAATCATATTATTTTGTTCTTATTACCGGTGAAATATTACAGTAAATAAGACAGAAGAGTACGCGATGATATGAGCCGAGCTGGGCGCATTCAAAGCAGGTATCCCACAATGCAACGCGGTCATTCATTCAGAGAATCTGACAGCGATCAACGAGTCTTTAACGCCAGTATCGCTTCGATGTGCATATATATAATCTGTGATTTTATCACCAGCAACAACACGTTGCTCAGTTTTCTTCCAGTAAGTTATGCAGCGTAATAACATTTTAAAAACAGCTGAAGACTCAGGAAGTGATGTAGTACGTGCTGCTCGGCAGATAAGATGATACAAAAATACATAATATTCGTATTTATGTGTGGGACTTTGTAAGCATTGCACTGCATTAGTTGTTTTAAATAAATTACTTTTTTTGAAATTTCAATTGATGGCAGGCCTAACATATTAATTATTATATTCATAAGATTATCCTCATATCAATCACCATGGTTACAGCTTGTAACCATAACCTCTGCCGTTACTGAGAGATTTTTTCAACATTAAGAAGAGACTAGTTTTAGGAAACATTTTCAGGAAATTTAAAGGATAAGCAGATTGTTGCCGAGGTTTTTGTTCACAGAGTAAGATGTATATATCTTTGTTTGGGTATCTGTGCATATACAACATGTGTTTTGGCATTTTTGACACACTTCTACCTCAGCCTACTGCACACAGACACACGTACGTTTTGCATATTCTGCTGAAATAGAGACCTATGTTTCCATGCCAACAATCTCATTTAACCATTTGACAAGCTGAGGAGTTGGTGGTGACATGGGTCAGAGGGGATCAGAGGTCATACATGATGAACCAATCAATGGGCTCTGTTCCTATAGACACCTTGGTGTTCATATGGACAACACCTGGCTGGAAGGCCTGTGTTCAAAGTGTGTGTTCATCATTTAGAGCAGACACTCACGGTGAATCAGAGGGTTTATGTTATACAAGGCTGCATTACAAAGCATATTCATATATATCCATATGGCAATATCTAAAAACTCATTTAAAGCTTGCTTGTCAGGTGACTGTCATGAAGGTTGTGGAGAGGAATAGAAACCAGTCTCTCCAGACAAGCACAGAGAATATGACCTGATCTATCTTTACTCTCCATGCCAAGTATGACTTCTTATACTCTAGCAGAAGATATGGTTACCCCAATGTAAACTTAACATTTCTAAACTGATGGCCTATTCGGACCTACCTTAGTTACAACTTTAAATAATGTTGCTTGAGGCTGCAGGGGTTTTGCAACAGCTTCATGATATGATCATATAGGGTTGTGTGTAGGTTGCTCTTGTCACTGTGTGTGAAAGATGAGCAATAGATTGTGGCTGTGTGATGTGCTTCAGTCTAGCTACATATTACTTTGTTTATTGTAAGTATATGTCAGCTGTATGATAAAAACAATATGTCAAGTGTTATGTGTGAAGAATTTGAACTCAAGGCAGATATCACTCCGGGGACAATAAAGTATCACCTGCATATCCATGATATGTGAAAATTAAAACATTGTCGCAGGTGTATATCAAACATATTGTTGGAAAGGTCTCAACCTCCACAGTAACATATGTCAGTCTGAAGAGGATCCATTACTCCTACTCTGAAATCTTGACCTCTGAACCTTGAACCCAGTCCATGTTTGAAGGCTTGTCATTTAGCAACAGAAGGTGCTACAAACATGGGATCAGCTGTTATAGAAAGCTCTGGACCTCAGCTGTCATGTAGATATGGTCACCAATGTGTAACCACTGTAAGCACTGTCAAATATGGTAATAAGCTATTTTCACCTATTTAACGATTCAATTTTTAAAATCTGATGACACCAGTGTGTTCCCCATCCCAAAAAACCCCAGGGGGCATCCAAAATGATACACTTTTAACTACTAATTATGAGAAATATACCAATATACTTTAAAATTACAACTCCCATAAGAGACGGGAGCTGCCTATGTTCGATTCCTGTGTTTCTGCTGTCTGCCATGAAAGGGCTTCATTCCATTTCAGATTGCCGACCGAGCAGACAATACATGAGACAAATACATGAAACTGTATTTTATTATTATTACTGTCTTCATTGTTTAAATCCTCAAATACAATGTGAGACAAAAACATCAAAATTACGAATATTATGTATTTTTGTATCATCTTATCTGCCGAGCGGCACGTACTACATCACTTCCGAGTCTTCAGCTGTTTTTTAAAATGTTATTACGGTGCATAACTTACTGGAAGAAAACTGAGCAACGTGTTGTTGCTGGTGATAAAACCACAGATTATATATATGAACATTGAAGCGATACTGGCGTTAAAGACTCGCTGATCGCTGTCAGATTCTCTGAATGAATGACCGCGTTGCATTGTGGGATACCTGCTTTGAATGCGCTCCAGCTCGGCTCATATCGTCGCGTACTCTTATTTACTGTTTTTACATTTTAAAAAACGTGACTACAGCATGTAAATCTTCACAATTACGTGATGGTATCACGTTCTAATAGATTAATTTTCGTGATTCTATCACGAACTGACATGAGACTGGGTTGATATATATATATATTTGAAAGACAACCATTTATCCCGCCTCTCGGAGTCCTGCCAATGGTGAGTTCCCAGATCCAACATCTGGATGTGGGTCTGGCTTGTCAGGCTATTGTGATATAATGTAGCCTACTTAATGTTGCATTAAACGTCATGTTTACAGCTCGTGCATGCAGGGGCGAAGTGACAAGGGACAGATTGTTCAGGAGGATGATTTTTTATTCAAAAGATCCTCTACCTACCATTTGTCTCACCAAATTGTGGATTACAAGTGGCCTACATTTCATTTATGATTGATGGAAACACTGACATTAGGGGGTAGTGTTGGGGGGGCATGCCCCTCCAGGGAAATGGTTGGCTTTCATAGCCCAAATTTGGTGGCCTCTGGCACATTCTAATGCCACTATTCCATCATATACACTGATCTTAATTATTGCATTTAATGAGTTCTCCTCCCTATATTTTTTGGTATGTATTTTTTTATATATTATTTTATTATTGCCTATATCTATGAGCCTTTCAATCAACTGACACAACCTGAGTAACGTGCACACTCGCCTACTTATGATGCGTTCAAATCAACTCAGAAGTGTTGCAAGTGTGGGGGACAGAGGGCACCGACATGGAGAGCGCGGGGGACATGTCCCCCAGGTACCCCGTGTTTGCTACGCCCTTGCGTGCATGTCAAACTTATTCAATATAATAGTGGTTTCAAATCCCAAATGAAATGAACTTCATCAATAGTCATAAGTAGGTATCAATGTGACATCAAGCATCACATCGTGAGCAGAAAAGCTGTAACGCCAGTGCCAATCTGCTGCCATATTTGTCATACAGATGGCTCCTTTGTGTTGTTTGGACTGTGGAAGTCTGCTGCTGAGTCAGGTAAATTAAATAGGTCGGATGTACGGTGGCGCTGGCCTCTGTCCACGGTGACCCACAGAGAGATGAGAGTCTTTCATTCCACTGACAAAAGTGTTGGGACTCTTTTTATTCTGGCCTGAAATCTGATCGGAGGGAAGAGAGAAGTCCCCAAACATTGGGCCGCTCTGTAAAAGTGTCTCAGCTCCACATGTGGGGAGGACGGATTGGGTTCTTTAGTTAGGCTGTAGGACACACCCAGCCAGCAGAACAAACATGAGCACTGTCACTGTGTTTGGCCTCTGAGATGACTGAAGTAACACAGTGCACCACCGGCAGCCACACAGGGAGAGACGTCAGCCAGGTCTGATGCCAGGTACTCTATATATGGTTCATAAATCAATCAGTCAATCAGACTTTATTTATACAGCACTTTGCATACATTTACAGTACCAGTCAAAGGTTTGGACACACTTTCCCATTCACTTGAATGAGAAAGTGTGTCCAAACTTTTGACTGGTTCTGGAAATGTAGCACAAAGTACATGAAGTAGATTTTTAAAAAACAATCCATGAAATACAGATACATAAATAACTAGAATAAAAAAAACTAATAACAAAACAAACTTCATGTAAATAAATAAATAGACCATAGTAGATACAACAAAATGAATACAAATACTTGTTTGATAAAAGGCCTGACTAAAACGATAGTTTTTAAGTCGGCCTTTAAAAGCATCAACACTATATGGTATGGTTAGGAGCCGGTAGGTTTGCAAAGGAACTTTTATGGTTTGTTATTAATAGAAAGTTATACAGTAGGTGGGCTTCCCTGGTAGCTCACCTGGCTCAGCGTGCATCCCATATGCAAAGGCCAAGTCTTTAATGCAGCAGCCTGGGTTCGACCCCCCCTAAAAATAAACTTTAAAAAAGGATGTTATAGGCAATACCTGTCAAATAAGTCCTTTCAAACAATTAGGATGTAACACAGTACATCTCTCTATGTACAGTCCACTTGATAATAAAGCCATGAATTCCTAAAAAGATTAATTTGGATTTGAAATGAATGTGTATATTCCTTGGACATGTCTGTGTTCCCAGGCTGCTGCATTACAAGAAGAATTCTCTGTTCCATGGTACAGTCCTGGTACAGGAGGGTCCATGCTGGTCCAGTAATTGTTCTTCTGCCATGGTGACGCACCCATATCACTTTGCAAATGACACAAAGCTGGAGAGATTAACCTGGCTTAATTAGAAATACAATAACCTGCTGGTGACAAAAGTCTGCGGCGTCTTTTAGCAGCGGTCAGGAGAGGTGACGATTGAGAGGAGCACAGGGATTGACTCTGGGGGTCTGCTCGTAAATTCCCCCCCAAGCCTTGAACACAACAGCTAATGCTGGTGCTCTTCCTTCAGTGCTTTCTTTCACCCTCTGAGCCGCAAACAAAAGTAGACACTGTGTGCAAGACACAGCCCTGATCAACTGACTGAAAAGTTTGAATCGACACCTTAGGGCCAGTGACAGGGCCTGGCGTTAGGAAAGGCAAGTGTCAGGGAAACATGATGACTACTGATGCGCTAGGAACACTTTCCAGAGACATCTGACAGAGGAGGATCTGTGGAGGAACAGTGACACCGTATTGTCCAAATGCACACAGCTCAGCCTGTTCTCATGAACCATACGTTCGAAAAGCTACGAAAAGTTAAGCACTGTAATTTGTATGATGTCCACGTTTGTTTTGCTGTATGCACCACATTGACTGCTGCTGTATAAGAACGCTGCTGACCTCATAGGGAGGGGTCGGTGGGGGTCGGTGGGGATCAGTAGGGCGTTCACACACAGGACTTTCAAGCCAGGGAGTGGAGTACGCTTCCCGGGGAAAACAAAAGACTTTCACCCAGGAAATGCGTGTTCCTTGGGAGTGTTTTAATCCAAACCACGATCTTTTTTCTAAACTTAACTAGGCTGGAAGTATCAACATTTCTTGTGGCTTTAACTTTTAGAAGGTTCAAATGCTAAGTTCTTCTTGTGTGGAGAGGATTTCCACTGACTGGATCAACAGCAGGATTTACTGTCATTAGTGCGAGTCCGTAGCATCTCAATTAGTGGCGGATGCGCCACTCGTCTTTGTTTTCTCCGTTCCACTTTATGAATCAGGTTAAATGTCTGCCTGAGAGTGCAGCTTTAACCAGGGACAGACAAACCGCTCTTTTCACGGATACTTTAGCAGCCAAAGCTCGTGTGGAGAGGGCAACGGAGCACAGAAAAGAAAGTGGGTATACCAGGTGGCACTACACTTGAAAATCTCATTATGTTTTCAGCGACACAATGCAAGGTGGTGAAGATGGGGGCGACAAAGACAAGCACCTTCCTCACTTCCCTTCACCTGGAGAGGGCCCTATACAGCAGCCAGCAGATCCACGAATGCTAACAAATAAATCACAAAGAAATATAATTTGTGTGACAAGACTAGTCAGGTTATAGTTTTGTTTTGTATTAAGAAATGTAACAACAGATGGCGGTCACATACGTTTTATATGTCTCGGCCGTAGTATGATACCTTTAGTAACATTGCTGATTAACATATTGAGAGTTGCCTTTTGGGACCTGTGCACTCGTGTGTACACTTCACATATGAGTGAGGGGGGGGGGCACTTTGACCTCTCCCCCTCCGCCTCCCCCTCCCCCCCACTCTCCTGTTGTATTACTTCAGCTCCTAGTTTAACACTTAGTTTAAGATGTTCCCCCCATGGCTGTCCCAGAACCCATGCCCTGGACTGAGTGACAGACAATGCTCATTTAAAACACAAAAGCACATAGACTCTCATTCAGACTACAGCTGCCCTCTTTCAGACCTGTATTCTAAAGCCACTTTCTGTTGTCCCCTGCTCAGGTTTTTCCCCACGGAGGGAAATAAAGCTGGGCCCCACTGCATTGCATTTGGTGTGAGGGGAGAGAAGGGCTCGCCTGTTTGAAATAAAGAAGGAAAAAAGCTCTCCACTGAGAGGACACCTTAGAGGTGCACCTTTTGCTTTGTCCGGGGCAGTTGGCTGGAAAAATGGAAGGCGAAGTAGGAGGGGAAACATCATGCAGGTGGGCGCTTCGTCCCTAATGTGTTTATGAAAGATTCTTTGATAAAAAGGGGGGAAAGAACGTCTGCTGATTCCCAATGAGCTTTTTGTCGCTTTCCCCCCCCTAGTTTCAGATTTAGCACCTTGCATGCGATCGCCCTGTCTGCCTCCAACCATTCCACTTACAAAACATATACATGTGTTGGTTGTTGAAGGTAAGCCAAGCTGATTTATCTTTTTGGATGAGGGTGGGGTGTGCACATTTCAGATGATGAGTCTAGACCTCTATGCTGCCTATAGATTGGAGGGGAATATTGGAGCGGTTGTTGCTGTTAATTGTCTGTTATGCTGCGTTGTGAGAGTTTCTGTGACTGTGGAGTTGCAGAATTTAAAGGGCAGACAATCACTTATGTTCATGGTTTTTCTCAGTGTTTTGTGATGGAACAAAATAGGAAGAATGCTTTGTCATCTTGCAGAGAAGATGCTGTGTGAAATTTGGTGTTTTCTTTAAATTGGAAGCAATCCATTTATATTTTTGCTACTCAGATATTTCATGTTCAACTGTTTTGGCTTCTAAACTCTAGTTATCTGAATTATATTATCATTTGCAAGCTAACGTTAATGGTTGTGAATATGTGTTGCTTATATTGCTGTTTATACTTTTTTTTCAATATAGTCATATTGTTCTATTATTCTGACAGTTGTATTAAATGTGTTAATACACTAGTGTTGTTTGCATTTGAAAATAATTCCCAATTAGGATTGGATGGCACACTACATTCTCACATCACACAACACTCACTTATTAATTTAATCACAAAATAATTTGTTCCTTTAAAAAAAAAAGTATATAACTTTGTGCTGATGTGAAATGTCTCTTGACTTATTAAGATGTTCTGTTATTTCTGCCCGATGAAGGCGCACAATTATACCAGGAATATCCCAACATGTGTAGAAAACCTATTGATATACAAAAACTAGATGCATTAATTCATCTTTGTGCGATATAATTTATTTTGTAGGCCAGTTCTATATTTTATTCATAGCTAAGTCACACACAACAGATGTACAAGACAACAAAACTAATGACTTAATGTGTTGCACTTTTTTTTTAAATGATAAGAATGTGGCAAAACCTTGACCTAAAACCACATTGTAAAGGTTTTACCTTCCATCATTTGTTATGAATACACATATAACAATCAAATCAATTTTTTTTTCTTTCTTCCAAAAGCCATAACCACTCTGAACTCACACATGCACTGACTTCACAGACTTCACCGTCTAACACCCCCCCCCCCCCAGACTTTCTTCTAGTCACTACTGTGCAATATTTAATATCTAATACCACTGATAATATTGATAATTACTGTGTAATTCCATTACTGTGCAATATCATTACTCTCATTGTCCAATATCTATTACTCATTCAGTTCACACGGTGAAGCGGACAACAAAAATCAATCCGACGTTAAGTCTTGACAATATTTTCGCAAATACTTTTTAAGTTTATCATTATTCCAAACTTCACTTGATGGATTCATTTAAAGATAAACTAGTGTAAACTAGTTTGGTAAAGGTTGCAGTAATACCTCAACACTAAAACAGTCTGCAAAAGGAAGAAATGCTACTACTTTTTAAAAGATCCTGGAATTAATAAAACAAATCAAGAATATATATATTTATTATTTTTTAATTATTACAATTATACAATTATTGCATTGACTTTTCAATATTCACAACATAATAAACACTAATAATAGTTAACTCTATAGTGAGACACTTGAATCACCATCATGTTTTTTTGGCATTTTAGGCCTTTATTTGATAGTACAGCTTAGATATGCAAGGGGGAAGAGAGGGGGAATGACATGCAAGCAAAGGGCCGCAGGTCGGAATCGAACTTGCAGCAGCTGAGGCGAGGACCGAGCCTCTGTACATGAGGCACACTCTCTACCAGATGATCTACCCAGGCGCCCCCGAATCGCCACTGAACTGTCATTTCTACATCTATAAAATGTCAAGTTGCATTCAATGGTCTATATTGTTTTAAGGGAATAAAGTGAGTACAATTTTACACACTCAATTCAGACACCATATTCAAATACTGCAAAGTAAATATAGTGTGCTAGCAAATAAATAGGGAGCGATCTCATACACAACCCCAGTGGTTTCCCTGAGTAACTAAATTAGGGCAACAATATGACAGTGTATCATTTTCCTCAATCAATAATGATGATAGATTTTTAGTTTGTGGAAAATTGTAAATGGTTTTTGTTAAGACACAACATGTGCCTGTCACCTGTCAATAATCTCTCCGAGCAGCAGTCTAGTCTCCGTGTACAGTCAGGAACACTATCACACTGATAGTAACAATGAGTGACAGACGATCAGCTGCAGCAGACATTACCCAGACTCCGACTCCAGGGCATCAGCACGGCGACAATACGAACGCTTCACTAGTTTTAAAAAGGAAGAGGAGGCTTTGGAGCAAAGGGGAGGGGTCCATTTTTGTATTCTCACATGAGGCACATTCTCTTTTTGCAGTGTATCAGAATACAGGATGCACTGTCTGATTTCTGTTCCCTTGCAACTATCTTGTCCCAATTCAAACCTCTTGTGGCTTATGTGGCTGAGATCCTGTTTCCAGCAGAGCCACCTGACCATGAAAAGAGTGTATGTGTCACGTTGCTGAGGAGCCAGCATCTCTGACGAGCAGCTGCTCTTTACACCCCCTCAGAAACACATAGAGGACATGGAGCCAGAATTGGCACGGAGGAAAAAAAGTCTTAGAAAAATCAATTATCTACATCAACAAAGTACGGTAAAGTAATGACAAAGTAATTTACATAATATAATATAATGGCAAATATGGGCGACTGCTGCACATAAGTGCTAAGTGCAGCATTTGTCAGAGAGGCAGCTGTTGTCAGGAAGACATTTTCAAGTTCAGAGGAATCCCACAGATCCGGTGACCTGGCTTATTGTTATCACTGAATGTGACTGGTTTCCATCAGGAAGGAGGATAAAACCTCTGGCTTGTGGGCAAAAGGCGGGCCTCTTTTGTCCTTTCACAAGCCTGGTTACCTCATGACAGCTCATAAAGGGGACCGAGGCATATTATTGGCCTTACAACTCAAACAGTAATTTGTGTGATATTGTAATATTATTCTCACCGTTTTATTTCCTGAATCAGGAACACATGCTTCTATTGTTCCAATTATGTAAGCATAATATTAACAAACAAAAGCATGTAGTCTCTTTTCATACAGGAAAATGTTTTGGGGAGTATTATTACAGAACTTTGCTTTGTACGGTATCACCTCTTGCACACAGTGATCTGCCATGGTTGTCACATCGCAATGCAGCTCTTGCCATGAGTGACATAGCTTGTTGTGACTGGTAAAAGAAGGAGACAATTGATCCTAAAGCAAGTAAAGTAAATGTCACATTTCAGTACAGCAAAACTTCATCTTGTAGCGATACTATTTTTTACATAACATGTAAATGCATTGCCCTACAAATTGCACTCTTACCTGAGCAGACTGCTGCTCGGAGAGATTATTGACAAGTGACAGCCACATGTTGTGTCTTACAAAAAACATTTACCATTTTCCACAAATCTATCATCATGATTTTGTGGATTGATATTGTTGCTAAGGGGAACCACTGGGGTTGTGTATGAAATCGCTCCCTATTTATGTATTTGCTAGCACACTATATTTACTTCAAACTATTTTAATTTGGTAGTGCAGGTACTTGCAGAGGCGAAAGCAATGGCACAGCTGGCACAGAGCGTTTTTACCGCTGATCGGTCAAATGAAATGAAGTCCATGCGAAGCGAAGGAGTCGGTTTAATTCAGGACTGGAAGCGAATGTGTCTTGCACCATTCCACGTAGAAATTATCGGGATGCTAAATTTGATCAGATTGCACCATTACAGGGGCGGGATCACTGCTGGGGGCAGGGCCTCCTGTCACAGAAGCCAAACTGAATTGAGAAACAGAGTGGCGACATCTCTGTTGACTCTTTAAAGCCATTTTTTTTTCCGTGGAGATGTCAAATAGTTACCAACATTAGGAGCAAGTAACGCTGATGAGCAGGTGGCACTTGTATTGCAGCCACCAGCGTATGAATGTGTGTGTGTGTGTGTGTGTGTAAATGGGGAACGATGCTTGCAGTGTGTAAAGCACTATATAAATGCAGTCCATTTACATTTAAATTTCAACGCATTCTAATGAATGGGCTTGTGTGATATCGTACAAAAAAATTTATGCACAATCAATTTGTGTGATATCGGGCGGTAAGTTTAGCGATCTTTACAGTTAAATGTAGCGGAGAAAAGGTGACTGGGATCTGGGTACAGAGCACCGTGACAGTTGTTTCAGTGGCAGTTGCAGTTAAGTTTAGCTGACAAAAGGTAAGCATCATGTGGCGACAACAATTAAGTTTAGGCATCAAAACAACTAGATAACATTAGAAAAATTATTGTGGTTTGGGTTAAAACAACAGTTTTTAGGTTACAACATTTTTTTGTCACATACAGCAAACATCTCCTCACTATCTGTTAGCTGCCTGTCCCCTGAACACACTGTAAAAAAAACATCTCCTCACTATCTGCTAGCTGCCTGTTCCCTGAACACACTGTAAAAAAACACGGTCTCTGTAGACAGCCCAGGCTCCAAAAACGCCAACAAAAACTAACTGTGCCAACCTGCACCACCAAACATAACAAACAGTCTTCCAGCGTTCCAGCCAATAACCGACAAGAAGGATTTGGGTGTGGGGGTTGCGGGGTTAGTGCGCAAAAGCACGGAAGGGAGGGGGAGGGGACGGGATGAGGAGGAGGGAGGGGTGAGCTAGCTAGTTGACTTCGAACGTCAACAAGAAGTGACGTCACCCAACATCACTTAGAGCACCTTTTAGTAGTAGTCCTGGGACATGAACACCTGTTTCCTGGGTGAAAGTCTTGTGTTCTCTCCTTAACTTCTTCCAGAACATGAACACCCGTTTCCTGGGTGAAAGTCTTTTGCTTCTTCCTGGACACAAACTCCACTCCCCCGCTTTAAGCCCTGTGTTTTAAGTACGCGGCAGACACTGTGGCACATACAGTAATAAATAATACGTGGGATACATACAAATTACAGTGCATTACTTTTCGTAGCTATATGTACGAATGGTTCATGACAACAGCCTGTACATGTGCAGCAGGTGCAAAGCACTATGTCAGCTGAAGCAAGCACTCTCAGTGTGTAAAAGAAATTCAAAATATTTTGCCTTTTCTAGTGTTCAATGTTATATTTTGCATTTTCATTAACATACTTTTACTTTGTCATTTGAGCAAGCAGCTGTTGTCATATTTCTCTTAATGAATCCTAACGGCTTTGGTGAGTTACAGACCTTTTTTATAGATCAAGCCAAAATTTACAAAAGAAATATTAATATCTACGGGGCAGATTGTCTCGAACTTCACTAAATGCATTCCAAATAATTCACAACTAAAGAAGAGGCTATGTATTTTAGACAATTTAGAAAACTGAGAGACTCTACCCTCCAACCCCCTCTTGAACCTCGGAAGCATCAACAAAGAACTATTTCTTTAAAAAAACTGTTTTTCAGATGGCAACGATCCTTTGAGGAACCATTTCAGCCAAAAGGTCTTTTTCCTTGCAGCCGGTCCAGGTCAGACCTTGTAGGACTCTGATGTCTCAGTGTGTGCTGATCGAGGTGCGTGGCTGTGCTGCATGTGAAGGCAAGCAAATCGCCGGGGTTTTCAGATTTGATTTCACGCTGCTCTCTGCCTGGTCATTCACTGCCTGGGCAGGACACTCCACGTCCGGAAAAGGTTTCCCTTACAAATTGGTTACATGCAACCCACAGCTTACACCCCAGCACCTCTTCATTTTTTATGATGAGGTCTAAATGAGGGAAACTGCTCGCTGTTGGGCATTTGTTTGCTTATGCAAGGGAATTTTTACATGCTAGGAAAAGCAAATTGTATAATAGTAGCCCGTCAGCCTGTAGATACGTACTGTAGAGCCTAACAGTCGGTAAACATGCCAAAAGCCAGACAAATAAAGAAACATGGGTAGCATACTTGACAGATAGAGAAAAGACCAACATCAGTCAATAGGAAGAGATAAGGAGGACAGAGTGGCAGGCACTAATTATTGTTGGTGCTTCCCAACGGCATCCTCTGCCTTATAATCACCATCATCTTTGTCAAATTAATTATCATCAACATGCACATTACATCATCAGCAGCTGATTCACAGTAGCACACTGTCGGTACTGCATATGCAGACAGCAGCTGTTCAAAAATTCTAATGAATGATTTGGCAAAGTGTTGGTGTTCTTTTTTTACTGAAGTTGAACTTTAATGTATCTTATGACAGTAGGGGCGGGGCTACAAGGGGGGCACGGGACCCCCCTGAAATATCATTGCATTTGTATTCATTTTTGTATTCAGATACAAATTGTTTAAAATTAAAGAAAAAAAGTGAAATTAATAATGAATGTGATGACATTGTGTTGTTCTATCCTATCCAATATAACTTTTCCTATATTTCTAAGCAGAAATATGACTGATTATTGCCCCCTCCCACCCCCCTTTGCCACCCCACATAAAATAGCCTGGAATCGCCCCTGTATAACAGTAGTTTAATATCTGCTTCAGTGGGATGTTATGACCATCCCTCCACCTCCCAAGTGTTTCTGAGTCTAGTATTTGTGCTCTTACTGCAACATCTGGAATCAATAAGCAGCTGAATTACATTAATATGGATTAGATGTATGTAGCCAGTGATGTCATGGGCTGTGTTTCATGCACATCAGTCTGCAGGCAAAGCCCAGCAGGTCTCAGTGACAGCATAATTAATAATCTAGCACTGTTAATCATATATTATTGCAGATACAAAGAACTGTAAGATGCAAAAGCAGTGCAAGGAAAGGAAACAATTTGACCCTGGGCTGAAGATACAGTAGTTCAAGATGTGTTATTGTCAAATACGTGAATTGAATCTAATTATATGAATATTATATTAACTTTCTGTCCTGCTAGTGGCATAGGGATACGAGCTGCACAATTAATCGCAATTTTATCGAAATCGCAATATGAGCTAGTGCAATATCCAAATGGTGGTGGGGTGAATTATTTGGTAATGGCAAAATATGTGTCAAACCATTCTGAATGAAGTATTGTGGTAATGCAGAGACGTTCCGGCCTACAAATCCTAT
The DNA here is from genome assembly GCA_023631565.1 of Gymnocephalus cernua. NCBI lineage: Eukaryota > Metazoa > Chordata > Actinopteri > Perciformes > Percidae > Gymnocephalus > Gymnocephalus cernua. The sequence continues at coordinate 41,177,167 of CM042425.1, read as the reverse complement.
CCTACAGACTAAAGAAAACATCTTTGTTTAGATCCTCGCATAAATCAAACATACATTTTTTTATTATAATATCTTCCAATGAAAATGAGAATAATGATACAAAAATTATCATTCCCTCCAATAACATGAATCATATCGCCATTACAATATCAGTCAAAATGATGACAGTGAGATATTTTCCTCATATGGTGCAGCCCTGATAGGGATGGTGACGTTGGTCAGTCAGTCGGTCCATGTATACAACACTTTGATTCAGAGTAAAATATTTTAACAAATGATTTAAAAAAAGACCGACCCGTTCTCACTCCGAACTCTTAAAATACAGATGCTTGGGCAGTGGCTGTCAGCATCAGAGACAACGCAAATGTGTAGAACGCACCGGGCAGAGCAGCCAGCTGTAAGATGACATAGTATTAAGAGAGACAGCAAGATCTGAAATTCCGCGTAGGGCGGTTGGTTGGGGGGGTGGATGGGTCAAACAACCCAGGACCTTCACCCAGGAGACCGGGGTTCATGTCCCACATGTCACGCTTCCTAAACCCAACTGTCGCTTTCTTCTTATCCTGTCCCATTCTTGTCCCACGTGTCCTGGAAATGTACCTTTTACAAGCCCAACCACCATCTTTTCCTAAACATAACTGTGTCAAAATCGTCCTGACCCAGCACGTTTAGATAAAGCACGTTTACTTCTGATGCTAAAGGAGACTTGTAGCGTCAGTAACAACGCCAAAGGCACCTGACCCAGCGTCCTTATTTTATGCAATGGGAGTGAGAATGTGTTGAAAAGACACGCACATCCCTTGGGCTGGGTGCTGGATCAAAACAACAGCACGGAAAAAAAGAAACAGACCTGCACTGGCACTCTGTTAGAAGGATTTTAGTGAGCCCACAGCTCTTCTTCACACTTCTGATACCATGCAGAAAGTCGCCATCTTAAATACCCAGAGTGAACACGTGGCATACCACAACTGTCACAATAATACATGAAAAGACATAATATCAAATATACAGTTCATGCACCGATAATATATTGAGGTTAAATAAAGTACATGTACAGAACATACACATTAGTGTGTATATACAGTGTGTGTGTGTGTGTGTGTGTGTGTGTGTGTGTGTGTGTGTGTGTGTGTGTGTGTGTGTGTGTGTGTGTGTGTGTGTGTGTGTGTGTGTGTGTGTGTGTGTGCATGCATGCGTGTGTGTGTGTGCAATATGTACAAAGTGGATCATGTGTGTGTGCAGACTGATAGAAAAGTAGGCATCAGTAACAGTATCCCTTTTCATATCAGAGTTCTCTTTAGTTCAATGGACACAGTATTCATTTACAGCTTGCTAAATATGTTTTGACAAGATACAAACTAAAGAGATGACTTCATATCATTCAGAAAATGTTTTGTATGGTATGCACCATCAGCTTTGTGTGCTTCATTGAAAGATGAATGGGTTAATAATAGTAATAACAAATTAAGTTTGAATGAAACATCAGTCAAAGACTGCTCTGGTCAACATTCAGTCTGGGTTACAGTAACCAAAAGTCATATTGGGCCAGCTATCATGTAGTCTATATCCATGACGTTCCACTTCCAGGATTGCTCCGTTGCCGACGGAAATTCCGCCGGATTTCACTCATTTAGGCCGGACATCCGTTGCCTTGGGCTTTTGTTTGTGTTGACATTTTAAACTCCGGTGGATTTGTGAGGACTCTGGTTAACTGCTCCTCAGATCTCTGCAGGGTAAATCCAGACAGCTAGCTAGACTATCTGTCCAATCGGAGTTTTCTGTTGCTTAGATTATTAGCTTTTTCATAACTTCTTAGTTATCATTTATTTTCCTTTGTTTTCAAGTGAAGTCAAGTCAAGTGGGTTTTATTGTCATTTCAACCATATACACTGTATATAGTGAGACGAAACGTTTCACCGTGGATCAAAGTGGTGTTACACGGCGAGCACGCTGAGCACGCATTTATATAAAACGCCATTGAGACAGGCTATATTTGGTGCACACATTATAGATTATACATAAAGTGCAATTACTACTTGAAGTAGAGCATTTAAGACAGACAAGGGACAGGACAGACAAAAGACTACTAGACTTGTAACAGAGCACTGATTGTTATAGGTTAGGTTCACCGTGAGGTGGAGGTAGAACATATAGAATTTAGCAGCAGAATTATGAAAGTGCAGGAGTGCATTTCAGTTCAGTGTGAAAAATTTGCATCATGTTTTGTTGTTCAACAGTCTGACTGCTTGAGGGAAGAAGCTCTTCCCCATTGTGTGTTTGAGATAAATAAAAAACACTAAACTAAACACTCTCTTAGTTGTGGTTGATGCCTTCAGACAAAAAGCAGGTGATAGTCTGTACTGCAAGAACAAGCTGCATTGCCATGCAAGAGTTATTACTCTTTGAGTCATTGTTTTGCCAGCGGTAAAACTGATCAACTTCCTTATGCAAATATGTGAAGGAGTGAATATGTGTTGTGTGAAAATATCCATCGTTGTAGAGCTGCAGTTTTGCCAGCTGCAAGCCTTCCCAGTGTTGCTGTACAGCTGCTGTTATGTGATTCTCTGATATCTCTCAGTTCAAATTATTCAAAGGGGCTCCATGTGTGCTGTTATCACAGACCTGGGTGGTTAATCTTTATTGTCAAGGGGAGAATACTGCAATGATAATCGCTGCACAAACTGTATTCAAATCATAGCTATTGAGTTAAATACTGTAGATTAGCTCATCTCCATACATATAGCAGAACATAGCTGGGATCTACTTGAACATTCCCCACAAATATAATTCAAGTAGTGGAACATAAATGCAATGTGCCATTTTCCCTGTGACTTTCTGAATTTACTTGTCATTCTTTTAACCTGAAATAGTTGTTGCAACAAATGGATGTAGATATTCCGATCTCAAAAGTCAAATTGCTGGCAATAGGCAAATAAAATGTGGACTAGAACAGGCATGACAGTTATTAACCTAGGAATGTACAACACAGTGAATATGTACAATAACACTAATTTCCATGATGAAACAAGGTCATTTTGATTTATGGATAAGGTCTGTCTGCATAAATCAGTGAAATAAACATACGTGGGAAGAGAGTTGAAACATAAAAATAGAATTTCAGATAAGTTGCCCCAGACAGAGGAACAGAATGTGCTTATTAGTATTAGTTTGCAGCAGCGGCTGCTATCGTATGGCCCTGAGCAGGTATATGGCTGACAGGCAGTGAATACAGCAGGCTCTGGCACTATCTACCATATCCTATAATCTAACAACACATTGTTAATCAATTCAATACTTGAATAAACCTTGGTTCCGACAGAGATAAGGTTTTGTGGAGAAATAATGAAATATTGCAAGATTTTATTGCTCTCCTTTCACGCAGATTCACGAGGTTGCCAGCCTGCTTCCTGATGTGTATTCACAGCCTCGCTCCATTGTGTGCCCTCCAAAGAAAAGAAGCTACGGAACACAATGTGTTAACCAGTGTGTAATCCAGGGTTCACAATTACGCAGTATAGATGCAGAGCTCATAACACCCTGCACATTACTCTAGAATGTCTTCTCTCAGTTTTTGCCCTCATGTTTTTATCCTCTGACCACCTATTTATGTACTACTAATTAGCTTAGCAGGATACAACCTGTACAGCTTACGAGCCCCTGTTTCATTTCCTTCCATGATCCTCGATGTCCAAAACAAAGGTTCTTAAAATCATTTATTTCGACAATATCTGTGCATGGCACTGTATGGTTAAGATAAGGGAAACCATCTTAATCATGGCGTTGTCACATAAAATAGATACATTTTTCAAGGTATAGACAAATGATGTTTTCCCGGCTGACAGGAGCTTCAGATCGTTTATATGGGCAGTTACAAACAAAGTACTTTTTGGAATTTAATTCAGAGGACTTGTTGGCATACCATGTTCACACGAGTCAGCTCCCAAAGCATCCATGATAAAATGAGCAGGGCTACTTTAAAGGGTAACTACCGTTTTTTTCAACCTGGACCCTATTTTCCTATGTTTTTCTATCTAAGTGACTGATGGGAACAACAATCTTTGACACTGGTCCGGTATAAAGCGAGATTGCTGCAGTCAGCAGCGGCGAAACAAGCTACAATGTAAGTTAACAGGGCAATTGTCCAGCCTGTATTTACCTTCACAAAAGTGCTCGTTTTGCCGCTGACAGGCTCAGATTAATATTCGAAGTGTCCAACATTATGGAAAGGAGATCTGAGGAGCAGTTAACCAGAGTCCTCATAAATCCACCAGAGTTTAGAACGCCAACATAAAGAAAGAGGAAGGGGACGGACATCCGGCGAAATTTCCGGCGGCACCTGAACAATCCCAGAAATTAAATGTCGTGGATATAGACTAGCTTTGTAGAGATCATGGCATTTCCCAAACTGAATAAATAGCCTATCGCACATATAAACACAAAACTGCTTTGCTAGCTCTATCCTGTTATAACTAAGATATCTGCTGAAAAACAATATTTTTTCCATCGACAGATTTAGCTCCCATACATCCGCAAACTTCACATAGCAGCTATTTTTACCATCGCGCCGAGTCACAGGCACTGCTGATCCAAACATGTCCAGTAACAGTTAACTCCAGAGCGTTGTAACAATCCGATGTATCACTTTCTATGAATATGTTGGAGAATACTGTGGTTCCTGATTGATCTTATGAAATCGTTGGTGTGGTGTCATGCCTATTTCTAAAATGTCCAGTTGACCAATCAGATCGCCTGATCTACATATTGTATAATGGATGTTTTCTTACTTTTCATCTCTGCAAATAGTCATGATGTACCTCCTTCCTTTTTCACCACTCCACCACTGGACAAAGGGCAGGTTTCATAGGCTCACAGACACATAATGTCATTGTCTCCATAACTGGTGATTCTTTTCTTCCCAAACGCTGCCATACAATGACGTGTTCCTCTCTTTTCACATGGGGATGGTTAGTGTGACCTCCCAGCTCAGACATGGCACCAGTCTCCTCTGTCCCTTTTTTAAATTGTTATCAATGACCAGACAGCGCTGAGAGACGCAGCCTTTGTGTCTTCTTGTCCAATGACATTTGCATGTTAAGGCTGAAACCGAGATGCAGTTGTCATTTCAGATGTCATCGCGGCAGTGCCTGCGTCCTGTTGAAATGGATGCAAAGGCCTGCAATCTGTTAGCTTTTACAGGGCCAGGGCACAATTAATGCAATGTGCTCCATCTGCAAATAGAGAGGGAGTTGTCATCTCTGGCATACATGTCTGAGCACTGTTTGGCTGCTGAATGGGAGATAGGCGCTCTATGATTGCTATGAAAGCTGAGCTCAGCCTTTCCTCTTGAAAAGACAAATGCAGAGAAGAAGAGAGGATTTACCCCTGGGAGAACAAAGAAAACTACAAAATCACTTCTGTTTAGCAGGGGGCTCCGATTGACGAGAACACCCAAGCCAGATCCTTAAAATAGAAAGTTAACAGCTCATGTCACTCAGCTGCTGACAAGCAGAGGATAAGAGGCCCTGCTATAATCTCTGTGTGTTGTATCTGAATCCCTAAACAGGGACAGCACAAACTACAGTGGCAGGGCATTTATGGAAGAAGGGGGTCCTAGAAGCTACTAAGTGGTTCCTATCTTGTTTGGAGAGCGGGCTCTCAGTGCACTCTGACTCATGCTGACACATGCACTCCAGTGACAAAGCCCAGAAATGTGGCTTCAGTTGTTCAAATGAATACGGTGCAGATTGCCTGTGATCCTAATCAACTGTTTAATATGTGCATGCAGGGCTTTAAATTGACACCCGCCAAATGTGGGTAAAATGTGGCAGGTAACATAGTAAAGTTACGAGCCAGTTTGGCCGGTGATGAATGAAGCAGATAACTCTGCGTCTGTTTGAATTGGCCGGCTGCAGAAACAATGGGACAAGTCAGAAATTTTGGCGGTTTTGTGTGCTTTTGGCTTGGAAACGTTATCTTTATCTGGCAACACTGGTTGTATTTCTAATCCTACAATTCCCATGAACATCATGTTGTGACATGTCGTACAACCGTTGGACACGTGCCTAGCGTGCCATATTGATTACGAGCTAAGCTGAAATGGAGAAGACGAACAGAACAGCGCATAGCAAACCATATTTGCTGAAAATAAAGTCAAGTTTAGTTAGGAAAAACATGTGGCTAGTGGAAAATCTGATTGGCTTGTAACTTTACAAATCTACTAGCCATGTTGACTGGTGATCAAAGAAGTTCATTTAAAGCCCTGTGTGCATGGTTATCTTATTGAACTGTTTGGGTTGTGCGTCAAATTAATATCATCTGTTTACAGATCTGCAGTAAAGTATCACCCTTTTAAAAATACCTTTATGTTCTTTAAGTAAGCCTACGGTGTATGCTCAGAGAAATGACTAAAACTATGACTAAACACTGACAATGCAGACTTCTGATCCGTGAACAATATGCTTGAACAAGATTGAGGGCTCTATCTTGGTGTCGGCACACAGCATGAAACGCCCTCGCCAGTTTGGTATCTTTGTGCGCCCCAGTGGGAGGAGAAGTGCAGTCAGAAGGTGTAGTGATGTCAGCCCAGCAGTGTAGCGCAATCTTGGTGGCAAAAATAAGCATGCCTTCAGGCTGGTCAACAGCTCAGTACATTGTGTGTTCCTTATAATGTATTCACAAAGCCCTGTAATCATACACACACACACACACACACACACACACACACACACACACACACACACACACACACACACACACACACACACACACACACGCGCACACACACACACACACACACACACACACACACACACACATTTCTGATTTGGGCACTGTTGTCTAGCAGACAGAATAAGAATTAATGCGCAACTTTACAGCCATCCAAAGAAAGCAGCTATCTGTTCCATTAGTTGCATTAAACCATAGAAACCTTCATACTTACGTGCAGAGTAGGGCTGCACGACACGAGGAAAATATGCGATACGCAGTAACGTCATTGAATATTAGAATAACAATATTACTTATAATAAATAGACAGATATTAAAGTGTTCTGCATTTCTGCTGCCTTCAGTATTCTGCTAAAATTCCAGAAGTTGCTTGTTGAATTTAAAACAAATGGAAGGACATCATTCACAACATTCTTATTTTGAACAAATTGAACACTGACTTTGATATTAAAGGGAAACACTTAAAAAAGGAATGACAATTAGATTTTAAAGTGCAGTTTTCTACTGATATTTTCTCTCAATGTCTTTTGCGAAATGGTTATTGTGCCAGTATGACGATACAAAAATTATATATTGTGCACTAGTTGGGAGGGTTAAAAATGTATTCAAGAAGGATTTGGCGGTGGGGGTTGGGGGGTTAGTGTGCGGAAGCACGGAAGGGAGGGGGAGGGGACAGGATGAGGAGGAGGGAGGGGCGAGCTAGCCTCCATTTTGTTTGACAATACTTCGAACGTCAACAAGAAGTGCCGTCACCCAACATCGCTTAGAGCACCTTTAACAGAATAACGTCACTCTCCAACCCTGTTCTTTTTGATGAACATACACCATCCTTTGCCGTTTTGAGTAACTCCTGTTTGAGTAATGTTTGCTCAAGAGCTGTTTAAGGAAATTACTGAACCTTTTTTTATGAAACTACAGTACATATTTCGGAGCTGTTTTTAAAGATGTCTTCAGAAGGAACCGATCGGTTGGAGCTGAGAGCCACAGACAAAAAAAAGAGAAATAGACAGTATAACTCGCCACTTGAGAAGTTACAGCCATGTTTCTTCCAAACAAATCTGTCTTGTCTGTGAAACGCATTTTTGGTTTTGTTCTAGTCATGAATTTGTTGACAGTAGGAAAACTATAGCATAATACCAGCTTCATCCTTGAACAGCCTGCACTCTGAGAAATAAATCCGTAAAATAACAGAAAAAGTACTGGCAAACCCTGACCTGGACTTAATCCCTTAATTGTCTGTGTGTAGCTACAGACAAAATACAGAATATTTTCTGTTATTTCAAATTCTCTCAGACAAAGCTGCAAATTTCTGAAATAAAATCTGTTCTTTAATTAGTTGAAAGTTGTTTTTTTTGTACCCTATTGACCCTTTTTCCGTTTGTTTCAGCGCTTTTATCAACACTTTTTCAATGTTTTTTTTTCCGTTTTATTTATGCTTTTGACTTTTTTTACGCTTTAACATTTGACTCTTATTTTAATGCATTGAGGCTTGACACTTGGTGCCATGATGCAAATCCAAATGCACATAGAAACAGAAACAACAGAAATACAACTGTGAAACACATTCTATGGACAATTTACTGTTAATACACCGATACTGATAGATAGTGTAGCTTCACAGCTTCATGGCTCGTTTCACTGGTGTGACTGTTATCATCATTTAGAACACACTACAGTACCATTATTTAAAAATGGAAATGAGGGACGGTTTTAAATTCAACATAAAATTACTTTAACTTACTTTTGTTAAGTTACGTACTTATTTCAACCCAAACCACAGTCTTGTTCTAAACCTGACCAGGTAGTTTTGTTGCTTGGTTGTTTTTGTTGCAGGTGCAATGATCCCTTGGGCCCTATTTTAACGATCTAATCGCAAAGGGTCTGTGCGCTGGGCGCATGGTTCTAAAGGGTTGTTCTTAGTGTCTTCATTAATCAGAGGTGTGTTTTGGGCGTAACATGCAATCAACCAATCAGAGAGTCATCTCCCATTCCCTTTAAAAGCCAGGCGCGTTTGGACCTTGGAGCATTGCTGATGATGGAGGATTTGCACCGTAATATTTTTATTTGTAATCTTCTGCATGTGTGTGTGTGCTGCTGTGCGTCCCTGTGTGTGTAACAAGCATAGTGTGTGCGCGCTGTGCACGAGCCTCGGAGCATTTTACTAATGTGCTGTTAAAATAACAATGAAATGCTGAGTTATTGACTTTAGACCAGGTTTTTGTTGGTCAATGGCGCGATCACTTCCTGCTGCCTCAAGGTAGCAATACGCCCAGAATGCACCTGAACACACCTCCCTGTAAGACCAGCACGCCCAGAATGCACCTGAACACACCTCCCTGTAAGACCAGCACGCCCAGAATGCACCTGAACACACCTCCCTGTAAGACCAGCACACCCAGAATGCACCTGAACACACCTCCCTGTAAGACCAGCACGCCCAGAATGCACCTGAACACACCTCCCTGTAAGACCAGCACGCCCAGAATGCACCTGAACACACCTCCCTGTAAGACCAGCACGCCCAGAATGCACCTGAACACACCTCCCTGTAAGACCAGCACACCCAGAATGCACCTGAACACACCTCCCTGTAAGACCAGCACGCCCAGAATGCACCTGAACACACCTCCCTGTAAGACCAGCACACCCATGGGCGCAGGTGCATTTGCAATTTAAACAACGCGGGTGCTGGACGGGAAATTGACAACTCTTAAACTAGCAAAGACACGTGCGTCGGGCTTTGTGCTGTGCCGGGTTCAAGATAGGGCCCCTTGTGTTGCTGGACATTTGTAGGAAAAATACACAAAACATGAGTTGAGTTTTTTCTATTTTCCTATACATTTTAGTGTTAACACAACAAGTAATGTAAAGTATTAAGTTATTGCCCTTTGATTTTTTTGTGAGGACTCTTGTTGTGTTTATTGTGATTTTTTTTACTTTATTTATCTATTAATAGATAAGGTACCAGCAGGTTTTGGAAATATGTCTGTCTATGAATGCTTTATATCATGTTTTGTGTGCATTTATTATAGAGAAATCGACATCCATCTACTATAGATTGCTCTGGTATAATATATATTAATGTCATTATAGAGAGTGTTGTATGTACGTTTGAAGCTCTATCTATAGCAATGTAAATGTAAATGAAGGTTAAAATGTATGCACACCATATGATATTCTACAAAATTAGGAGACCGCCGGCTGGTCACGTGACGCTGGCTGGCTACGAGCTCCATGACGCCGAGCGGCAGTTGTTAGTTGTTTAAGCCGCTACAGAGCTTTGTGACACCGGCTACAGACCTCCCTTGTATCAGCGGTAGTTGGTGGTTCAGTTACCCGAAAATAGGTGATTGTGATCCGGGTACAAAGCACCGCCAGCTGTCGGTTGTTTCGCCGGACGTTACCTTTAAATTTAGTCCACAAAATCTGAGCGTTTTGCTGCCACGAAAGTTAGGATTACGCACCAAAACGGCTTTTTCAGGAAAAATATCATGTTTTGGATTAAAACACGCATTTCCTGGGTGAAAGACTTTAGTTTTCCCCGGGAAGCAACCTCTGCCTTGAAAGTGCTGTGTGTTAACACCCACCCATCCTCCCCGACCTCCTCCCTACGCAGCCAGCTGCGTTCTTATAAAGCAGCCGTCAATGTAGTGAATGCAGCAAGAGAACAGGCTGTGTATTTATGACTGATTCCATGTTGAAGTTGTTGATTGGTGCGGAAAAACAGTCCCTTCCTACAAAAGATGGCTTCTCAGTATGGAACACCATTTACCTGAAGATGGTCTAGTACCGAAACGTCGCCTACTTTTATATATTTTTTGCAAATTAGACAGTATGTGGGAGTTTACTTAGCAGCAGATACGTTGACCTGCACCATGGTTCATTTTGATCATTTGCATTGCCACTTTTATTCTATGTAACATATGGCTCACTCACCCAAAACTGAAACTTGAACTGTAACGGAACACCACAAACACAAAGCTGGCAGCGTGTAACGGCCGTGTGCAGCTGTGACGCTGCAGTGCCAGAGCTGCTGCTCTGACCTCAGTACTGGACATTCTGTAGCTGCATAATCATATAGATTTGTATATGTTTTTCTCATAAAACAGCATGCTACATAATCACACAACAGAGAGCACACACACAAACACAATATATACACGTAAAATATAGATGGTGTCTCAGACATATAACAATAAGACAGTATTTTACAAGTAATGAGACCTATTTTACACCCTATCTCATTATTTGGCTAAATGTATGTGTGGACACATGAACAGTCCACCCACACTGCATGTGAGAGTGGTGGAAGAAGTATTCAGAGCCTTTACTTCAGTAAAAGTACTAATACCACACTGTGAAAACACTCTGTTGCAAGTAAAAGTCCTGCGGTGAAAATGTTACGTTCTAGTCTGTAAGTATCATCAGGAACATGTAGTTAAAGTATTAAAAGTAAAGAACTCTCCTCCCATTGTAGAAAGTGTAAAGGATCCAACCAGTGCATTTAATGGTCTGATCATCTCAGCGGGACTTGTAGCCGTTATATTGTTGGCTAGTTTACTTTAGAATCAAACATCAGATTTTATAAACTACATGTGTTTTGTGTGCAGAAATCGTAATGTGTAAAGTAACTAGTAACTAAAGCTGGGCGATATATGGATATTATATCGATATTGTGATATGAGACTAGATATTGTCTTAGATTTTGGATATCGTAATATTGCATAAGTGTTGTCTTTTCCTGGTTTTAAAGGCTGCATTACAGTAAAGTGATGTCATTTTCTAAACTTAGCAGACTGTTGTAACTGTTCTATTATTTGCCTTTTCCCACTTAGACATTGTACCCACATTACTGATTATTATGTATCAAAAATCTCATTGTGTAAATATTTGGTGAAAGCACCAATAGTCAACACTACAATATTGTTGCGGTATCGACATCGAGGTATTTAGTCAAAAATATCATGATATTTGATTTTCTCCATATCGCCCAGCCCTACTAGTAACTAAAGCTGTCAGATGAATGTAGTGGAGTAAAAAGTAAAATATTTCTCTCTGAAATGTAGCGGAGTAGAAGTAGAAATAGGCATGAAAAGAAACGATTCAAGTAAAGTACAAGTACCTCAACATTTGCACTGAAGTGCAATACTTGAGTAAATGTACTCAGTACTACTATGTACTGTAGTTACATTCCACCAGTGAGGGTAAGATGTGATTTCAACACCATGGGCATAAATGAGCTGCTATAACTGTTTCCACTCTTCTGGTTTCAGGCATCAGGCTTTCCATCAGATATTGGACCCTGGCTGCAGGGACTATCTCCCATCCAGACACAAACAGGTCCAACCAGGATGTTGGGGGATCAGGTCTGGCTCACAGTCGGCCTTCAAGTTCATCCCAAAAGTGTTAGATGGGGTTGAGGTCAGGGATCTGTGCAGGCCAGTCAAGTTCTTCCAAACCTAGTCTCGTATTGCCAGACCTTCCTCCACAGCGCTGCGAAGGAGGGTCTGGCTCGTCCACACATTCCTGGATGGGAGAAAAACGTGCTCTGGTATATTGGCATTTCTTTAAACCAATCACAATCGGCTTGGGTGGCGCTAAGCGACGGACGGACCCACAGCACCTTCAGTGTATATGTCCTGTTACTGAACACTGCTAATCCATTACGTTCATGTGAAATTTTTTATGCTGCTGTCTCGGCCAGGACTCCCTTGTAAAATAGATTCTGAACCTCAGTGGGAATATTGCTGGTAAAATAAAGGCCAATAAAAAATAAAAAGTCTGTCTGAATAAACTGTAACAAGTAAAACTGGTTGAAGCTGTTGAAGAGTCTGTGACGTGTGAGGAGTCTCCAAACCTCTACCCAGACCTGGCGCACGTGAACAGATTCATTAGCATATTATCTGAATGCATTTATTATCCAATGTCTACTGTAATGGCAATCTCACTGAACCACCTGATGGAAACTACAATTACCCAATTACATAAGCACTAAATGGAATCCAAAAAGGCAAACATCATTGACTCAGTTGTTTACAGGGCGGCATCCCAGGTCACGTTCACTGTCATGATCAACGACGTACAAGTGCCTGAACAGGCCCGTATGAATGAACTGAATGGGCACTAGTGATGCTCTGTGAACAATACTCCTTGAGCTCAGATAATGACATTGTTAACATTGTTTTGTTTTTTTAAGTAAACTACTTGAAACTGATGAATCAAAGCCCCAGCACATCTTCATTTAAAAGCACTCAGGTTGTAATTTTCAGCACATCTGACAACTTAGCCAACATTAGCTACAGTACGCGCCTCCCATCAGCAACAAATTAAGATGCATGATGGGTCGCACTGTAGCTATTCACTTCTGATGTATCCGATGCAATCAGCTGCCATGTGGGTATATATTGAAGATATAAGTCACGGACTGAGCAGTGGTCACAGCTAGGGCTGGGTATCGTTCAAAAAAATGTTTTTATAACGATACCGATAAAGTGACTTTGATACCGATTCACAAAGGGTACACGTTACGGCACAAATCTTTTTATTTATTTTTCAGCTCCGACTACATGAGCCGTCTGTGTAACATAGTTTTCCTGCATGTCTCTACGACATTATTAGATCTTGGTAGAAGAATGCTGCGTGCTGATTGGTTCACTGACGCCGATGAGACTTACTCCACAGGTATTGACGAGGCATTTTTCAAAACTCAATACTTTAGAGGCAATTCGGTCGTTGCCTAAAAAGTATTGGACCCAGCCCTAGTCACAGCTGCTTGTAGTTACTCCATGACCATGCTTGGTTTGTCATTGTTTACTCATTTTTCTGCTCACTCTAATTGGATGGGAATTATTATGAAATGAAACCCTACATCGTCCGTTGCCCCTGACCTGTCCTCCTTTGTCTCCATCATCCATAAAATATTCCCGTATAAGTATTTTGAAATCTATTCTAATTGCAAGATATATGTGATATTTTAGGCTGCACTGGATATTTGCTGCAGATATGTATGGTCCATAGAGGTTGGCTGTTTTTAGCAAAAAAACTCATCTTAACTCCAGAACTGTTATCCATGCTAAATTGATGATTTCTTTTCAAAATAAATATCAAAATGTAAGCAGATTGCCAGCAACATTCATACATTCAGAAGATTAACCATAATAAGCAGTATGGACACTCCATGAGCTCCTTGGACCAAACTGTCAAACTTATCTCATAAAATATCTCACAATCTACAAAATAATCTAATACCATTTGTGAAGACCTCATGAACTAGGCATAGACTGACAGGGTTTACATATTAAAAAGAGATCTATGGAACAAAGATAAACTTACAAACGTACATGTAGCAGAAGACATTAATTAAAGTATGCCAGTTTCCCTGAGATTCATACCTCCTTAAGCAGTCAATAACCTAATGAAAATGCAATTTCCATTGAAATGTTTGTAGCTATTCTAATGAACAAACTCATAAAAATGTACAAAGCATCTGCAGGTGCAATGATCAGACTGTAATTTTTGACGGCTGGGGAAACAATGAAGGAAGACAATGACACCGGATAACACCAAATGTCAGATGTAATAAGTCTCAGTGTGACTCTGCAGTACGTGGGCTGTCGTTTTTAGACCTGTCTCCAGGCAACAGACTATTATTTTAGTCTGTGGATAGACACTTCAATCGGATGTTGCAGCCAAATAGCTTTGAGTTACTGCATAAAATAACTCTGCAAACATGTTCCCTTTGTTTCAACACGTATGGCTGCTGGTGTTACTACACGTCTCTCAGTCGTGCACATGTGGCACGGCCAGTGTGTGCTTGTATTACTGAAACCAATGGTGCGTAGCTGGTTAGGTGGCTTAACAAACGAAGGCTGAATCCCAGGAGCATTCCCTGCACACTGTTATTTGATTTGTTCTTGCAGCCACAGCCTAGTCCTGCCTAAGTGCTGTACAGAGGCATATGGCCAGGCTTGTGCGGGCCTAATTACAGGCATTATCTCATTCACTTTTGTAAGGGACTGTTGTGCCATCTTCCATTTATTTAATTAGGCTTTTCACATATTAGAAAGACCCAGTTTGGGCTAAAAAAATTTAACATATGGGTTGAGAGAACGTGTTGCAGGGTATTAAAAATATATTCCGCCTTTTTTTCTGATGTGGAGCAATTTGTCAAGCAATTAGCCATACTAATTAAATTTTTGTAGCGCTAATCAAACGGATATGCTAAAACATTCTTTACATTGCCAGTCCACTGTCTGTTCCCATTTAACTTGATGGTTTAAAAGAGCCTCCTACTCCTGGCTTCCACTCCACTTGATC
Organism: Gymnocephalus cernua; assembly: GCA_023631565.1. Taxonomy (NCBI): domain Eukaryota; kingdom Metazoa; phylum Chordata; class Actinopteri; order Perciformes; family Percidae; genus Gymnocephalus; species Gymnocephalus cernua. The sequence continues at coordinate 41,162,125 of CM042425.1, read as the reverse complement.
ACCTCATTTGCATTTTATATTGGTAAATCAAATTAAGCACCCATAGCTTTTAACATGATTGACTGCGGCCAGGGCTGCTCAGATGGGACTTTTTCTGCACAGAAAATTAGACCAATTTTAATGTGCAGGGCAGAGAGCCCAGCTCCGCTCACATTCAGCAAATCACATTCACTCAGCTAATTAAAATGATTTCCCCCCTTCTTGTCTGTGTTTGCCAAGGGGCTTTGATAGATTTGCCCACCTGCTGTTTTACTGTACATCTCGTTCCCCTGCTCCCCCACCCACCCCCCCACCCTCCGGTGGAGGCCTCTCACTCACTGTGGATCCACTATTCCCAGGCCGCCATGCGTGTTTACTGTTGTACCCTGATGTAGCCATCAGCGTAGCCAATAACAAATCAATAAGCCTCTGTTTTCCGTGTTTAGCTCCTGATAATACTTTTTTTTTTATGATAATGACATACACAGCTATATGTCTGGATGGTTACTGTAGACATTTGAAAATAACTTGTGTATCCCTTGATTATAATGTAGTACAAGCAGTTATGAGACTAATATTCGATTCAGTTACACTTCATGTATATTTAGTGGTCAAACAGCAGAATCAGTCAGTGATCAGGCATTTAACAAGTGTGTGATGTTGGCTTGAGCCAAAAGTGACCTGGTATGTCTGATATATTGATCAATGTTGATTTGTAATGCATGTTCCTATATTGCAATACACTCCCCTCCTTTAGAGACGGGACTGTAGCTACTATTAAGGACACTACTGTCATGTCCTCAGTATTTTCTGGGAGGGTCAAGCAATTTATTGTAGGTGGAGTTAACATGACACAGCTAAAACACATGGGGGTTATTGGCAGATTCAATACAAAATAGATGAAGATAAACTAAAGCTACAAAATGATCAAAGTGCTGAATGTATCAGTGTTTCAATAAAAAGCTTTGCCTAATGTTTTAATATGTATCATATTGTTTGTCTAATGTAACGCTTGTAATTGTGTATCTGTGAAAAGCGCTATAAATACATTTGACTACTAATTAATAGAGGTGCACAATTTAGAAAATGTCACGATTTGATTTGATATCGATATCAATTTTTAGTCTCAAGATTCGATTCAAAATTGATTTTCGATTCAAAAACGATTCTCGATTAAAAAAAACGATTCACAGTATATAAATGTAGCTATACTTTTTCCATGTGATTGCAGTAGACATACAATAAAAACTAGGGCTGTCAATCAATTAAAAAATGTAATCAAATTAATTACAGACTCTGTGATTAATTAATCTAAATTAATCGCCTACATAATTTTTGCTGTAAAAGTATTTTAAATATTTCAATTCAAATCAAGTTAAATAATCTCTTTTTATTATTATTGTCACTGTTCAAATAATGACTATATATATATATATATATATATATATATATATATATATATATATATATATATATATATATCACCTAATATGCTGAGGAAATAAATTCAAAAGGGTATTTTACTATAACTCTGAATGCACCGTGAGACTGTAGAGTACCAGTTTCATTGAACGCACCGTCTCCGTCTGTGTTTTTCCGTCAACGGCAGAAACACAGTCAAACTTTACACCGTTTAGCGTTAGCTGTCAGCATTTTAACCGTTTAATCCAGCTGCTAGCTAGCGGAAGGCTAACGTTACCTGCTGTTGAGTGTAGTGTTAACCAGTTAAAGAAACTTCTGTTGCGCATTCTCTCTTCTTCCTCCTTCATTTTACAATTGAATGGCAGCTAGACCGGCTCCGGGTGAAAGGTCAATATGGAATGGATTAATTTGCGTTAATTTTTTTAACGCACTATTTTTTCTCAGATTAATTAATTGAAATTAACACGTTATTTCGACAGCCCTAATAAAAACATTTTTTAATTAAAACATTTAAAAAAAATGTAATTAAAAATGTAAAAAAACAAAAGAATCTCTGAATTGATTTTGAATCGGTAGAGCTTGAATCACAATACGAATGTGAATCGATTTTTTTGCACACCCCTACTAATTAAGTAGGCTATCAAGTTACTCACGGCTCAGTATCAGAGTTTGTTTCCCTGGCAATGTGGAGAGAAGGCGTTGAGACAGAAATATCATTTTTTTATATTTCTTTATTTAAAAGGGACAACGCACATTAATCAACATAAGCACCAAGTCCACCATGTAAATGTGCCAGATTTAGCCATGCAGGCTAATTCTTTATCTGCAGTCCCTAGCAGGTTGGTGGCTTAAAACATTAGAGCATAAAAAAACATATAAGCATAGACAAGTCAAATGACACAACCATTATTGCAGATGTCACAGTTGGCAGGTTGATGGCACGAGAAAAACAAAGCAGTGCCTAGCAGTGGCTGACTTTTTGCTAGAAGCTAACAATGTAGCTATGGCTGAACTTTGGCCTAGTTTAGCATATAAAAATGTGCTCACTAAGAACCTGTGAACCACAATCCCAAACTGGCAGTTTGATTTTCTGCGTACTGAATTGTTTACCTAAAGTAAACTTCTTTGACTTTAATGCACATCGTGTCTTTTTCTAAACATTAGTTTTTTCTAAAATCATACTTTAAAAAAATCCCTTACACACAGTATCGAAATATATTGCAATATACTGAATCGTGACCCATGTATCGTGATACGTATCGTATTGCCAGATTGTTGCCAATACACAGCCCTAATAGACACACATTAAAACACATTAACAACACAGAAGCACCAAGCACATGAGAACATACTCTGTATGAACACTACTATATCAACAAAGACAAATACAGTATTACAGATTACGGCAGCATATTGGATTAGTCAATAACCAGTCTTTTATGGATTTGGAGATGGATTTGATAGATGTGATGTTCCTTAGTTCTGTGGGTATGGTGTTCTATGTATGGGCTGCTCGAAAGGAACAAGCTGACTGTCCAAAACTACTTTTTGGTATTTTACAATCCCCTCTTGTAGATGCTCTGGTTGATAAATTTAGGGGGAGTCATACCATGGACATTGTTTTTACATTCAAGTAAATTATCTGCAAACTTAATCATGTTTCCCAGTTTAACAAATCATATTTAATTAAGGTTTTACAACGGTGATGTGAATTTGACTTTTTATCCAATGTTTTCAAGGCCTATTAATAAAGTGTCTCAACTGATCATGACGTGGTCCGTCCTGTCTGTGTCCAACTGGTAAGACAGTAATTCATAGGTGAGAAAATCATAGCATCATTGTATAACTGTGAGGCCAGCGTGGTTAAATTATTCCTAATGTTCCTCATTTGCCGAGTCAAATTTGATTCTTATGACCTTTTTGGCCCGTGTTTCAAATTCCCAGATATCTGAACTGTTGGACCACTGGAAGTCTTCTCCCTGCTACTGTAAGATCTGGATCTGATAACATAACAAAACAGCTAACTAAATACATGAAATATAAAAAAATATATAAATAAAATATGTTATTTGGTGAAATTTTCAATTAACATTGAATGGAATCAGTTTGAGAACATTGATTGCACATTGAACAGTAGAGCATCTTTTTCAAAGAAGCCATTCCAATATAGTACAGGATTACAGCAGTTTAGTTCAGCAATAACACCTGCTGTATAATAATTAGGCTCCTTTGAAATCACTGATACAGCTGATAGAAAACATGCTTCTGATTTCTGATGATTGCAAATTCAAATCCATTATATCTACCTCAGCAGAAACTGTATGTTCTATCTTCAGAATATTTTGAAAGAGAAATCGAGTTACGTGAGCTGGGGGGGGGGGACCAAAAAAAAAAGCGAGGAGGAGAGAAAATGCTGTTCTCTAAGGAGTATTCCCACTGGGAGTAATAGGTGCTCGCAGCACAGTGCCGGCACCAGGCGCTTCCCCGGAACGCAACAGTCAGCTTAATTGCGGCTTTTAGGATCATTACTGCTCCCATGTGAATGTCAAAATGGACAAGGCTAGTGGGCCTTTGACAAACAGGCAACCACCACCCACCGCCCTGCAGTTGCAGTCACAAGGGAGCAGGCCCATAACCGAGAGGAAAATACCGGTCGGGTTTGTTGTCCTCTCTCCCTCCAACCAGAGGGGGAAAATGCTACAGAAGGTCTCGGAAATAACAAAGCCTTGCTATCTTTCAACAAAGACAGTTCTTGTTCAAAATCATCTCTCAATCTGTTTGCTTATTTTTATGTATATACATATATATATATATATATATATATATATATATATATATATATATATATATATATATATATATATATATGCAAGGGTGTGGTTTGAGAAGTGTATGTGTGTGTGTGTGTGTGTGTGTGTAAGGGGGGGTGTACGCAAAACAGTGGGTCTGGGGCATAGGCGTACATTTCAGGGGGGATGCAGGGGATATGTCCAACCCCCCCCCCCCCCAACATTTAGAATATTTCTTTCTCTTACTGTGTGTGTGTGTGTGTGTGTGTGTGTGTGTGTGTGTGTGTGTGTGTATGATTTCTTGTTATTTTGTAGTCTTTTCTGTAGATTTAAACGTACAATATGTAACTTTCTGCCGCTAGGGGTCTCTCAACCAAAACAATGGATTGTAAACATGGACTTTTGATGACGTTGGTAAGTTGCGTGGAATTATGGGAGTTGTACTTTTTAATGTTAAACACCTTCGCCGATTAGAATGCATCTGTTCACGTAAATGTTTACCCATTCAAATGTATTCACTTATTCATGTCATTCTTATAACATAGCTGCATTTTCCCCAACATAATTACGTTTTTCTTGATTTGATTTGTGGTAGCTGACCAGTTATCTAGCTAGTGAGCCAGCAAGCTAACGTTAGCCAGCAGCTAAAACATAGTGACTATCACAATATATTTCACATGTCACTGTCATCTTTTGGATGGTTTCAACACCGGGGTGGGACGGGGTTTGTTGTAACGCTAGCTAGCTACTCAACGAGGCTGAGAGACAGGTGTGGGTGGGGATTGTCGGGGGAATCTCCCAGGACGGCGAGCTGAGGACGGGCGATGTGCAGCAGCTGAGCTGCTCCAAGCTGCCCGGAACGATCTCCGCGTTCACTTTTCTTTAATCTTAACTATTCGTTTTGGTGCTTGTCGGGTTAATTTAGCTAACTGTAAAGACAGCTAAACGCGAAGGGGTGAGAAATTCGGCAGGGAGGAGATTTTCGGCACAAACACCAGTAGCTCGCGCTAACGGAGACTAGCTAGCTAGCATTAGCTATGGATGGCTGGTGTTGCGACTCAGATCTGGGTCTGTTTCCCGACGCTTCAAGAAACTGCCATTAGCGTCGTAAGCACCCGGCACCAGAGTTAAGTGCTGTATAGTACTTATACTGTATAGATTGCTGTAATGGTGGCTGTCTGTTGGCTGGCTATGGGCTAACGGTAACTGGCTATTGCTTGCTACATGTCCCGGCTGTTGTCAGCTGTTATCTCAGGCAGACAGACCGGGTGCTAGCTGGCTAAATTAGCATTAAATTAGTCGTCTTATCTATACAGCTAACGTTAACATTACAAGGAAGTTACGAGTACCTAGAGGGTGAAAGGTTATATGACGCCACTGACAGGCGACTAGGAAGGAAAGGAAACGTGCCGTGTCTGAAAATAAAATAACAGATTTCTCTGGGTTTGAAGTTTGGTGGAAACATTTGTGAGATTGTAACTACACAACTCAAAAAAAATATAACATAGGTATGGTCGTTTTTAGACATTTTAATGCAGAAATGTTACATATTGTACCTTTAAACTTCAGAGTTTCTGGCTTTAACCAGGTCTCATTATCTAACAGATTTGTTGTTGCGATGTACCATCCCATCCCGTAACACATGTGATTTTGAACAAAACAGGATAATAATAATTTCTTTTACATAATTAAAGACATTTGCACCATAAACTGATGCAGAAAAAGTCACCAGAATGAGTGCATGGTGCAGCTCTACTCTCTTTTACACCTCCAACCTTTGCAGTTGTCATGGCTGCGAATGGCTCATTACAGATGGGCTAGTTGAGGAGCCCATTCATCATTCAAGAGCAGAAGCTTGCATCCAACTCAAGAGCTGAAGGGAAGTGGCTATCCAAGAGCCTTGGCCTCATCCCTACAATCATCCAATGAGGTCCTCCATTAAGCGCTATTCCTCAGTGTGGAATATAATGTAAAGTACTCCTTTTCTAAAAGCTTTGTCAAACGTCTTCACTTGTCATAATCCTGCCACTGATGCCTCACTTCAGTGTCTTACCGTTACCGTTTTTGTAATGAACTTTCTGAGGGTGCTTCGTTTATCTTAAAGTAAGAAAATATGGCAACATTCATTAGTTTTACTTTAATTTGGAATATATTTGGAGTTCAGCAGCTTGCTGTAGCTTTGTGTTATTTAAAGCCAAGTAATTTACATCAGATGTAATTTGGTGAGTGTGAGTGTGTGTGTGTGTGTGTGTGTGTGTGTGTGTGTGTGTGTGTGTGTGTGTGTGTGTGTGTGTGTGTGTGTGTGTGTGTGTGTGTGGTTGTGTGTGTGTGTGTGTGTGTGTGTGTGTGTGCTACATTGTTTAGTGTACAGAAGCGGAAACCAAAAGGATAAGTCCGGTTATATTCAACATGTGTTTTTAATCATTTATAAATCCCAATAACAACAATGAATACTAATAAGTAAAAAATCATTGAGTCACACTGTGGCAGTGGCTGACATGTTCCTTCATCACCATGTACATGCAGTTTTTAAAGATTTTCTGCAGGAATCAACTCTTTTTGCATGTCCTGTAAGCCTACGTTTCACTCGCTTTTTATTAACACTACGTCAAGCATTGTGTAACTGAGTGCTGATATGTGCTGTATGAATAAAATAACAATAATAAAGGCAAACCAATAAAGGAGTATCATTGGGATGTGAACTCTCACTGTTTTCCACCCGCCCCCCCCCCCCCGCCCCCCTCTTTGCGAGCAATGGCTAACAAAACAACTTTGCCTGAAAAGAACCATTAAAAAGATGGGGGCCAGAATCAATTTCCTGGTGTGGTATGCATACCGGGTAAGAGCCTTTTCAATGATTTTACAGTCAAGCTTGTTTTGGTTTCCAATGTTGTTTTCAGTGGTGACCCTGTGACAAATCCAACCTATCAAAACAAGGAAGGTCAAAACTCTCAGGTGTTGTGCCCGTCTGAGTGCTTTAAAGCCAAGTGCGTTATCGTTTTCCAGCCGGAGAGAGGCTATGATAGTAGCAGAGGATGAAGGTTAGCAGACAGCACATCACTTGGAGTGCTTTAAAGCCATACCTGATTTGTTTTGTAGCGCCGCCACTCTGCCTTGTTTTGCACATTTATATGAGGAGAGCTCTGGGCTGATTCCACGTTCTCCAGCGGCGGCGATGCAAACAGCTGGAGCAGCCTGCTGCTGCCGCAGACCCCAGAGGAGGAAGCTGCTGTTAGCCACGCTAACACGCTGCACTGTGTAGGCGCCTGCAGGGGAGATAAATCACCACATCTGATTGTCAAACTGCAGCAAGCAGCACGTTCTGTGCACAACCTCTTCAAGTTAGTTTTTGAATTGAGTTCGCTATTAAAAGAACAGGACTGAGATTGATTTAGGATCTGGAGAAAAGAAGTCAAAAAGCATTTTCAGAAAAAAAAAAGATCTGAACTCTGAAATCAAAGAATTTATTTAATTAGTTTTATTGTGTCTGAAGACTGAAAGGCCATCCATACGAAGACGCGTTTTGATGCAAACGCACATTTTTTGCAATCGTTTGAGGCGATCGTCCATACGAATCCTGTAAACTCACTTTTTTTAAACCTGGTCCCAGGGTGAATAAAAAAAAAACGGCTCATGTTTGGCTTCATATGGACGGCGAAACCGCATACGTGCGTATCGATGATGTCGTCGCCACACCCCTCGACCTGCTGCCTTCAACCCCGCTAGTACTAAAGTCGCTGACCGCTCTAGCAGGGACGTAATGTTAGCCGTTTATAAAGTGGAAGTAGAGAACTTATCAACTAGCTAGCTAATCTGTCTGCTCATCAACTCCTTGAACGGATTATAATAACTTTTAGCACGGCTTATTGTAGAAAGGCTACCGCAAGAAAAATGTGTAGCTAGATTATCAAAAAGACATCGGATCATTTTTGTTTGACTGCCGATGTTAACATTAGCTCTGCTAGCTAGCTAGCGCGCTAACGTTAGCTCTGCTAGCTAGCTAGCGCGCTGCAATCATGTCCGATAGCAGACAGAATTGCAAAATAAAAAACAATCCAACAGCACATTATACAATGTAAACAAAGACACGTTTTCTAGCGGTGGCCTTTATATAACGAGCAGTGGTGAAAGTTTTTTAAAGTCTAGTCCATGGATGTCTTAAGAGAACTATGGTATCATGTTATGAATGGAAGTGGAAGTGACTGAAGACTGCTCTTCTTCGTTCTTTGTTTTTAGTGAATGTCTGTAGCAATAACAGTGCCGCCTGCAGGACTGGAATATGAGTCATTTACAAATGGACGCACATTTTCTTGGACCGAATCCAGGGAAGACGGGTAAAAAAAAGATCGTTTTGGTACATGTGGACGTGGCCTGAGTGACAGAGAGGAGCAGGCCGACACACACACACACACACACACACACACACACAAATGGGGAAACACCAACACTACGGCCCAAAAATACGGTCCAGCCAAAAAAATCAAAAAGAGGTTTTGGATCTTGTCAGTAGTTTCTCTGAGGCCGTGACATGCTGTCATATATTATGATGTTCCCATGACTTGTCAGTTTTTTTCCCCCCCAAAGATAATATCGAAATTGTTTGTTTTTAGACTAAGGTCTTACTGTAATGAATGAGTCTGATTTTGGTCTTTTCGGTATTTCTCCAGGTTGTAATGTTGCTGGTAGTGCTGCTGGTGGACCTGACCTATGTCCCATTGTGTGCCAATTCATTTTTTAGTACACTTAATTGTCTACCATTTCCATTGTGGACACAGCATGAAGTCAAAACCTGCTTAGAATTAGTGTGTGGTATAGAAGTGGGACACAGCCAGTCTGCTTTCTCTGTGTTGCCAGGTTTGTCTGTGTTCAATGGTCAGGCTCTGCTGTGGATTTAGTTCATGTGTTTCTCATAAGGCCAAAGATAATATGCCACTCTGTATTGTATGTTCAGTGCTAAACAGCATTAAAGTATATGTTGAGTTTTTAGAGCAGATGTCCTGTGGTTGATGTTCTTTTTTTTTTCTTTGGCTGTAATCTGATTGGTCCAGCTGTGTGAGGCTGTATACTGTCAGAGGAGCCGGACTTTCTGCCTCTGGCATTAGGTGTCACATGTTTCAGTTGGTGTGGTTACAGTATACATATTAGTTATGTTCCCAAATACAATATTTGGCAACACACAAATAATGCAGTATATCTGATTGCCGTCAGAATTATTTATTGCGTGTAAGCATGTGAAGGAAACAACAATTATAGTCCAATGAAAAAATAACTTGTTCTCAACAACAAGCAGGTATTTACAGTATGCATGTGTAGACCTACAAATCACTTATTCTTTACATTGTATTATATAACAGCTGTGTGCTAATGCAGCTTTAAGTGCGGCCTTCTTTTATTAAATCTATCACATCCTTGTGGTGTGGCCATGATTCTGAAATTTGCCATATGTGCATGAGGAAAAATATGTGCTTGCAGAGTGGGGAAAGAGTTTGGGTTGAGACAGCTCTGCTCATGTGTCTGCTGAATAAGGACACTAGGGGTGTGAATCTCAACTGGTCTACGATTTGATTCCGATTATCCTGTCAACAATTCGATATCACGATGCATCACGATGCGTCCCCTCTTCAGTATTATTATATATTGCCATAGATGGTTTTCATCAATAAATTCAAGCAGTCAGATATATCTGAACTCCCCTATTTATGGCATCTGCTCTTCAACAAGACACTTCCAGAATGTAGCGGAGTCTGAACACAGCAGACAACAGACAAAAGGCTAAAACAAAAAAAAATCAACAAGCAGCATCAGTAATCATCAATGATCGATTATGGTCTGTCACTGCATAGATGTATAATCGTACATGTCCGCATCGCGATGCATCGATGCAATGATTCATTTCCTCACCCCTTATGGACACTGTGGACAAAATGGACATTAGGGGTAAGTCTCAGACTTCTAGTACAGAACACACGTTAGTAGTCCCCGATGGAGGATCAGGATGCTGCTCAGATGAAGATCTGAACAGGTGGTTCATACCCGCTGACCTCCCGCTCACGAGCCCCCTAACCAGCCTGCAGTGCCCGTGTGGAACTGGGGGCGCCTCCAAAACTAGGTCTTGAAAGGAAGTGGGTCATTAAAAATGCATTGTCATCGTATATTAATTTTGTCCTGTGTAAATAGGCAGTAAGATTAGAAGACAGCCAGTGTCCGTTGTTAAAGAAAATCATTAATTGATTAACGATGATGATTGTGTGCAGCTTCTGCCATGTAACACCGGCTGTCCTTAATCATAGCTGCATCTGACATAAGATCACACCGAGGATGTCAGTGTGTGAAGCTAGAAGGCACTAAGTGTGTGTGAGAGAGAGAGTGCAGTCTGCGACCCACATTCACATATAAACCTATATGACCGCATCGCTACAAGGAATAATGGAAATGTCTAGTGAGTCAGAGAGCATTAATGCATGGCAGTCTCAGCCCACTGGCTCCCGGAGATAATGATTAAGGTGTACCTCTGTTAAATTTTTAATACAAGCTATCTACTCTGGACATCAGCCAACAGGCTTCAAGTAGAATTAGGTGTTTCCAAAGCTTTTCCTCTCTATGTGAACATATAGGCCCAGGATTGCGTGTTTGCGTAGGTGTAGTCAAGGGCATAGGTTTAGTTTCAACATTCGGGGGGAGGGACACATAACCGGGGGGGGGTCTGGGGATGGTCGTACCCCCAAAAAATCTGAGCACCAAACACATATTTCCTGCACTCTAAGAAATAAATCTGTAAAATAACAGAAAAACTTATGGCAGCTCATTACCCTGACTTTGTCCCGTAATTAAAAAAATGGAAATTTTGTGTGTAGCTACAGTTAAAATACAGAACATTTTCTGTTAGGCGAATTCAAAATTCTTTCATACAAAGCTGCTCAGTTAGTAAACTTCTGAAGACTTCGGAAAAAAAAGTCGAAAGAAATGGCAGATGTCGGAAAAGCGTCAACAAAAACGTGGACGTAATCACCCAAAATCAAATCAATCATATGTTTTGAGGGGGAGAAATCTACCTCTTCTACCTATGGTGTGTGGGGGGGTAAACCCTGCCCACTCTGGCGATTTGATTTAGCCCTGCAGCTCGGTCTGGAAACCTGCATGTTTAATTTTCCTGCTTCATTCACAAATTTGCGGGGACCAATCACAAATTGGCTTATCCACCTTGCGCACTATTGGCGGGTTTAACACGATGAGAAGCAATGGCAAGCAGCTTCTTGTTTACATTCAACATGGCGGCCACCGAAGCGCAGCAACCCGTTGATGCCGCTGTCGCTGCTACGTCACCCGGATCGTTGGTCTGATTGGTTGAAGGACTATCCATGAATATTATGCTTCACGATTAGAAAGCCACATTAAAGTTCATATTCAAAGTAGTTCAGTATTTCTTTTACTTTTTTTGTAAAAGTAAAAAAGAAACATTGACAGTTAGTGATTGACAGCACTCTAGCCAAATGGATGGGGGGGGCAATCAAATTTCAGGGGGGGCGGGTGCTACAACACTTGTCAGTAGATACATTCTCTGTTGGTTTGGGCCTGCACAGTATATGATGACAGACCATCACCAAACTTATTCTTTCACTAAAACAAATGATCCGACCCGCATATGAATTTAGGTTCACAAGACGTTTATGCCCGCCTAGTTGCGCGCCAAACCAAAAAGACGGGAAACTGTTGACTGACACTTAAAGCAGAATTTGGCAAATTTGTTGACTTTGAGACTCACACATTTCCACAGAACCAGAGAGTTTGCATATTCAGGCTGTGAAACAGGTTGCTGTGAGTGAGCTGTGTGGTCGCCTGCTTTTAGAAATGACTTGTTAAATTCTATGATGACTAAGGAACCTTTTTGCTGACTTTTTTAGGGCTTTATGTGGACCAAACTGTAAGTGAGAAGGCTATATGAGACATGCAATAATAACAGTCTAAAATATTTTACTTTTTTGATTACAAATGCCAATAAACTCTACATATCTGGCCCTAGATGTGAGTCTCTTTTTTCCAGCGTGGCCCTTAGTAAAATCTGACACCCCTGCTCTAATGAGATCAGATGTTCTAGTCCAAAAAGATCGGAGAGATAGGGGGCCTTGTTTATAGAGTGAAACTAGGAAATGTATTTTCCTCAACTCTTGGTTTAACACACGTCCCTAATATAAACACTGGTTCTCAAAAAATTGTCAAATAAGTGTGCCCAAGTGTGACTTCTTCCATTTAAAGAGCCTTTTCTGCCTTATCCCTGCGTTTCCCAGGGTGTGACATGCCCAGAAACTCTCCAAATACTTGTCAGTACTCTTTCCTGTTCTCTGGGACGCAGCACATCCCAAATCCAAAAAGGAGTGTCTGCGAAGCCCAGTCAGAGGGGCACTGGTGTATCAGCAGACAACACTGGATTTCTGTTGCCTTGGTTTCTGAGATGCTATCTGTGTGATGACTGGAGGCTCTCTAACACACTGCACATGCACTCGGTCGAACAGCATCTGGTTACTACTGGTAAATATGGCTGAACTGCTGCACGTAGACCCCAAGATAAAACTTTAATAAAACCATTAGAGAGAAGGCGAGCCATGTTCTGAACAGATGTATCTGAGTTAGTCTAATGCAGGCAGCCGTGCTTACACAGTATTCACTGATATTGCTGGGAAATCTGAAAACATAGCATGCTAATAAACGTTCAGTATTTTCTTTTTTTTTTGGGGGGGGGGGGGGGGGGGGTTGGCTGTCTTTGCAGCAAAGATTGTTTCATTTGATCTATGCTGTTTTTGTGTTTATGGAAGTAGTCTCATTTTGCCAGACCCTCCTCCACAGCGCTGCGGAGGAAGGTCTGGCTAGTCCACACAGCATCCTGGGATGGGAGAAAAAGTGCTGTGCTTTATTGGCATTTCTTTTAACCAATCACAATCGTCTTGGGCGGTGCTAAGCGCCGGACGGAGCCATGGTGCCTCTGCAAAATAGCCTCGGGAAGGAACTTGTTTTGGTGGAACGTTCAAAGGTTGTTTTAGTCGTGCAACAGAAAACTCAGATTGGACAGATAGTCTAGCTAGCTGTCTGGATTTACCCTGCAGAGATCTGAGGAGCAGTTAACCAGAGTCCTCACAAATCCACCGGAGGTTAGAACGCCAACACAAAGAAAGCCCAAGGCAACACAAATCCGGCCTAAATGAGTGAAATCCGGCAAAATTTCCGGCAACACCTGAACAATCCCGGAAGTGAAACGTTGTGGATATAGACTACCCTTGATCCTGCTCCCAGTCCTTTAATATTATATTTTTCTTTGATGCTTTCCTATATTTTGTTTTAGGCCCGTAGTTTGAAACAAATATGTAACACCACATTTGCAAAAAGGTGTAGGTCCAATTAAGCTGTCAAGCTCCGATCACTCTTTAGCTCTGCCTAAATTGCTGCTGCTGCACTGCTCAATGACAGTGTCACTGCTGCTGCACGGGCACAATGAAGTACAATGACGTGCTAATAGCCAGATGTCACATAAAAAATGTTCATACTCTGTACTGAGTTAGCTGAATACCCAGTTCCTCTGTCTATTGCGTAGAAAACTGAACATTTGAACAGTTATTGCACCTTTAAGAACCTTGTGATTCCCAGTGCGAACACTAGCAATCAAATCATTTTATTGGCGTAGGGAGGTCAATAGAAAGGCAGTGTCACTTGCATTCAACTGTTTGACTGGACACTGTCTCAGACTTCCCACTATTAACCTGGTGGGCTTTTTGGGAGTCAGGCACCAGATATCTGGGAGGGTTGGTTCCCTTTGCTCATTTCCCATCCCAATTCAATGTGGTCTCATCCAGAGGCCCGCGATTGTTTCCTTCAGCCTGCCCAAGGTACAGTGCTGCTTTTGTTCCATCGCTCCATCGGCTCCGAGCCAGACAAACCTGTAGGGTACGTTATCAGGACTCTTTGTCCTGGTTCTAAGCTTCCCCTGCCCAGAGGAGAGGCAAGACTGTAGGCACTGAGTCTGCCTCTGCGTTTCCCTCAGTACCTCTGCGAAAGCTCAGCAAACTCAGCTAACACGACAGCTGCTTCACAATGTTAATGTTTGCATGTTGTTTAAATGTAGAATAATTTCACAGGGAAGTCATACATACTTTGGACTGTTAGAACTTGATCAGTGCATTTTTCCACAACAAAATTGTTTTGCATATATATACATATATTTCTAAAGTCATTTTGCGTGGTATCACAATCCAAATTTAGCTTTTTGCATGTCATTTAAAGCCATTTAAGCTGCCTACACATGATAGGCGGCAAAACTGCTCTGCGTCTGCCATTCCATTGATCTCCTACGGGGAGAGCAGTGCCGCCCAACTAGGAGCTGTGCTACCCCTGGCGTCACACACCGCTCGGAATTGCCGCTGTGTGCTGCGCTCAAAGTTCAAATTATTTCAACTTTGAACTTGTTGCAGATGACCTTTCAAGGCGCAACCATGAGCACAACCAATTCCAGAAGGTTCCTTCCTTCCTTTGCTTCCTTGCTCTGTGCCCTACCTCACGGTTTTTCCGCGGATCATGTGTAGGCAGCTTTAGTCTCTACTGCCTTATATTGTGACGTAGTATCAGGGGGACAGATGGACGGATGGACAGATGGACGGATGGACGGATGGACGGATGGACGGATGGATGGACGGATGGACGGATGGACGGATGGACGGATGGACGGATGGACGGATGGGTCAAACAAACACTGGCCTTTTACCAAGGAGACGCTGTTTGTGTCCCATGTGAAACTAAAAGTCAGCATTGATTATTTTTATGTTGACCCCTTAACTTACGTACAGTACGTAACTTAATTTATGTAACAAACATACTTATTTGAACCAAACCACTGTCTTTTTTTCTACCTTAACCTAACCTAACTTGGTAGTTTGGTTTGAAATCACGACATTAGCTTGAAGCTCATCTTAAAATGTGTTGACATCACACGCAAAATGTCTTTAAAACTGCTGTGCTATTTTATAAGCCTTCCCAATAAGACATTTATTGTTCCTCTGCTTTTGGAAGTTATTGCTGTCAAATGGAGTAAAAAGGTATCCTTGGTGTGTCTAGATATTTTGACAGGTTGGAAAGTGTAGAGTGAAAGTGCAACAGACAAGAAAAGCATAGTATGTGGGAGCAGAGGGCATTGTGCTATTGGCCAGCCCTGAGCAGAAGACACAAGTTCCAAAATAACAGTGAATCTTGACACCAAAATTGCAGTGCATTGGTGGATTGCTAGTGACACTCCCTCCCCCCCACTGCATCTCTCGGGATGGCCAGACATGGAAATAGCAGACAGACAGGCGCAGTGTGTGGCATTTTCCTCAATGTAGCACGGAGATAAAGCCGTCTGTCCTCGCTCACTCTCAACTTGTTCCAAGCCATCCTATTGGTTCAAATATATGTTCTTAGCCAAATTTTAGTCTTTATGTAGTCTCGCATTTCCAGACCTTCCTCCACAGTGCTGCGGAGGAAGGTCTGGCTAGTCCACACAGCATTCCAGGATGGGAGAAAAACGTGCTCTGGTTTATTGGCATTTCTTTAAAAGGATACGCCACCGTTTATTGAAATAGGGCTTATCATGGTCTCCCCTAGCTGTAGATAGGTGGGCCAACAAAATTTTTGTGCATGCATCATGCAACACCGGCAGCGCTGCCGCTAGTTAGCTTAGCGTAGTGAATGAAATCCTATGTTGCCAGTTAGCATGTTGTGAGTAAAAGTGAGCCAACAAAAGACAAAAAAACAACCTAATTACATGCACTGAGACAGCGGTGCCTCTGGAAAATAACCTTGGGAAGGAATTTGTTTTGGTGGAACATGTGTACGTTCAAAAGTTGTTTTAGTCGCAACAGAAAACTCAGATTGGACAGATAGTCTAGCTAGCTGTCTGGATTTACCCTGCAGAGATCTGAGGAGCAGTTAACCAGAGTCCTCACAAATCCACGCCAAAAGACACAATGAAAGCAAAAGGTGACGGACATCTGGCCGAAAATATTCAGTGGAATTTCCGGCGGCACCAGAACAATCTGGATATGAGATGGTGTCTATACAGGCTAATCAAATCTAAACCTTGTCTTCCACACACATAGTACAAAATGTGTTTTGTCCTCGCTCAAAAGTTTTTCCATTCATTGAAGATGTTATTGACTGATTCGGAGTCAGTGCATAGTTGCCCCAGAGACGTCTATATCTGGTCTTTAAATCTGAAAAAATATATAAATAATATAACAAAAATAATATTTGAAATCGTACAGAGATGCTCAACAGCATGACTGAATCTGGCAAATGTTTACCAATACTTAGTACTGCACATCATGAGTTTCTGTACTTTTCATAGTGTGCCATTACCTCGTGGTAAATGGTGCGCACAGGTTTGTGGGTAGAAAGCCTCTAATGAAAGATCTTCATTGAATTCAGCTTATGCCTGTCTTTCCCCCACGAGTAACGTCTGTCATTCACTGCAGTGCAAATTACACCAAGGCTACAGCATCACTGAGTCTCTAACTTCATGGTCACACACTACATTTCAACCTTTCATTTGCCTTCACAGTTGGAAACAAATCCTCTACAAACAATGTAATTACTCTTAATGTATATGAAACTCTAATTCCAATTAATCACATATTTTCAATTAGATTTGTTGACACTCGACAACAACATTACATAGTAATTACGACAGTACATTAAAGTTCCCGCTATGAAGGACGTATACTGTACTTCATTATTTCGTAACCTGCATCATAAATATACACTATTTATGAATTTGTGTGTTTCTGTAGAGAAATTAATTTCAAATGTATGATGATGTACAGCAGTCATGTTATCTAAAAGCCACATGCTGTGTTGTGTTGAAAAGGTCTTCTCCTTCTATTTACTTCTGAAACACATGTGAACACACCGGTGGAAATGTTCCAACTCAGTTGTAGTCCCGACTGGACATGTTATTTTAAGAAAGGTGCAGGTGACACAATCGCAACGTGACATTTAAACAGGAAGTATAGAAGTGCTGAGAGTCATGGGTTTTTTTTTTGCAGTTAGACTCGAGCTGGATTCAAACCTAATTTCGGTTTTGAGTCGTTGTTGCCAGCAGCGTGCAGTAACACTAAACACGCTGCAGGAAATGACCGCTCCATCCTCGTGTTTGACTTTGTAGAAAATGCTTTGCTGTCTACCAGCTTGTCCTCTGTTGTTCTCCCAGTGATGCACATATGACCTCACTGGCCCATCCTTCTCTTAAAGTCCCAGAAAGCAGCAGCAGCAGCAGCATTGTAAGCACCATGGCAGCTTGTAAACTGTAAGTAAGCCCTTACACAGGGCATCCCTCTGTTTGGGGGAAAGCTGAAAAAAAAACTGCCATTTAAAGAAATAAAAATGTAATTAAAATGTCTGCAATCCTTTTTTTTAGCAGCCGTATGTTTGTGCCACACAATGACATGTGTATTCTGTTATCAGCTTCAGTTAAGATAACGTGACAAAAACAGCGTATCCCCTGTGTTTCACTGGCTTCTTTCAATTACTGGATGTGGAGAAATTCTTAAAAGAAATCATGGTATGTATATTTAGTGCCATGTCGTAGTTGATTCATTGAAACAACCATCTGTAGGCAATTTCTGTTGTTATATAGAAAAATCATTAAAGGAACCTTTTAGTACATATTGAAGGTCAAAATTACACAAAGGGTCAGTGGAGCAATGCCTGCTCATCATCAAATTGTGACTCCAAATATCCTTATGTTTTGTTTTCTAGCTGATAAATGAATAAAAAAACATCAACTTATGACAAATGTAAATCCCAGAAAACAACATATATTATAATTGCATGGGATAGAGAGGCCAGACACCTAAATCCTTAACTCAGACTATATATATATATATATATATATATATATATATATATATATATATATATATATATATATATATATATATAATATAATAATTCTATTTATTTCTCAATCGGCTGTTTGATTGGGAGGGGAAAAAGCCACCGGGCCAGGTGCCTCAGAGTTACTGCTTGAAAGTTTAACGTAACGTGTCTTACCATGAATCCAACATATTACTACAAATATAAACCAGCCTATTTGTGAAGAAAACCCAGTGATGATCGGCTTACTGGCCTATAGGTGAGGTAGTCACTAAGGTAGACTCCACAGATCCAGTTCATCCTGAGGATTCACTGTTCCACATGTATGTTTAACATGATGTATAAAATCCAAAAACTATTATTTAATTAGCGTAGTAGCTATTGTATGCACTACTTCAATCTTTCTTAAACTGAGAACTAATATAATGAAGTTGCATATTAAACTGGGCCTACAATAACATGTAGGGCGTCCTAAAGCCTTAACACATACCTTCTTAGTGCATAGAATACTGAGCTATTAAAATAAGAATTGTTGGCATGATTTTATAAATCATGTTTTAATGTTAAACATACATGTGGAACAGTGAATCCTCAGGATGAACTGGATCTGTGGAGTCTATCTTAGTGACTACCTTACCAGTGAGCCGATCATCAGTGGAGATTTATATTTGCAAATAACATGTTGGATTCATGCTAAGACATTTTAATTTTTGAAAA
The DNA here is from genome assembly GCA_023631565.1 of Gymnocephalus cernua. Classification (NCBI taxonomy): domain Eukaryota; kingdom Metazoa; phylum Chordata; class Actinopteri; order Perciformes; family Percidae; genus Gymnocephalus; species Gymnocephalus cernua. The sequence continues at coordinate 41,143,328 of CM042425.1, read as the reverse complement.
AACAAATTTGGCGTCCCCCCCTGCAGTGACTCTGAGGACCCCCCCCCCCCCCCCCCCCCTAGGTAAAAAGGTATGTTTAAAGGCTGTAGGCCATCCAAACATCATTGTAGGCCCAGTTTATTATAAGCAACTTTATACAATATAGGGGGTCCATGCTCCATCTCTCTCTCAGTTAAGGATCCTTGGCTTAAAAACACCAATATATATATATATATATATATATATATATATATATATATATATATATATATATATATATATATATATATATATATATACATATATATATATATATATATACACAGTATATATAAACATTAAACAAAGTATGTGATGATAAAAGATATCTCTCAATATCTCTGTTATGTGAACATGGAGACAGATGACGGCACTCAAATCAACATAATGACATTTGGTTTCTCAACATTTCCTGAAAGGGATTCATGAGTTTCAAAATCTAATTTCACTGTCAGATTTCACATCACTTTGTTTCAAGAAAAGAATGAGATTCTCGGAGTCAGAAGCTTTGTTAAGGCCGAGCTGTTGTGCAGTGGGGTTTGTTCTGGGGCAGCAGGCAGGCCGATGTAAACCGAGACAGCATCTGCACCAACATGACACCCAATTAACCACAGCACATCCATCAGGCCATTTAATAGATCTGATCTTCCGCCTCGCGTGCGTGTTTGACTTCGTATTCACAAAGAGGAAAAGGGTAGTCAAACTTTCCTATGTGTCCAATTTTGTAAATTATAGGCTATTTGAAAACAAAAAACAAAAAAAGAACCGAAACATTAAGTTATGATAGAAAACCCACAGACCAAACTCCAATTGTTTTTTGTCTCTTTTTACTTCAGTTAAGAAAAGTTACACAAAAGGTGGCAAATTTGTCGACAATAAATAATAAATAATTTGTTGTTGCACGGGAACAAACGAAACATTTTTCTTCCAGAGCTAACGGTATTTTTTTTTAATTTATGATTAATTATACACATCTTTGGAAAAAAAAAACGTATTCTCGGACGGACAATGATTCACACAAATGTCCCACGAAAGCTTGTGGCAAAATAGAGGTATACCTTGTTGCAAATGCTTTAGAACTCGGGCCATGAAAGGAAATGGTGTAATAATTACCTAAAAATGAAGAAAACGCAGTGCTGTTCCCCTCCAACGGTCTATTAAGCCTACATGATGAGGTGCGTGTCGAATTAAAAAAAATCACCAGTCAATGTTTTTTTCTATTCAGAGTAGCGCACAGCATTTCGCAAGTATAGGATTTAGATTTCTCTCTCTGTCTCTCTCTCTCTCTCTCTCAGAGGTCCCGCGATGCAGTCCGGTTCATGTCTCTCGTTTTGGCAACTGTAACCAGGCGCGTGAACGTGCAGCACCGGGCCACGATGACGCATCCGTCCGTCCATGTGCCCGTCCGTGTGTCTCTATCTGGATGGACATTAGAATGTGTGGCTGTGGTAAAATCCCATGATTGTCTTCACAGTGTCATAATACAACCAGGGGGGTTGTTTGGTGCGGTCCGTCCGTCCGTCCGTCGGTCGGTCGGTCGGTCGGGATGGATGGATGGATGGGGAGGATGCGGCGTCGGCGGCGGAGGCTCAGGCCTCGATGGGGCTGGACACCATGCTGTTCGGCGTGTCTGGAAGCTGGGATGACATGGACGCTACCTCGCTGCCCGTCGAGTTCGATCCCGGACCGCCTTCCGAAAAACTGACCTGCGGGACACCGGAGGGGGGAGAAGTATTCAGCTACACTTTAGTTAAAATAGGGGGAACCGGGGGCAATTGTAACTGTTTGTTTTTAATTTGTTTTACATTTTCAGAGAATTATAATAGACATGTTCAGAGTAAGTGTTTCTGATTGTAGAATTTCAGTTCAACCCCCTGTTAAAAAATTCCCTCATACTGTAGAAATACTCACACACACAAACAATATATAGGCCTACACGTAAAATATAAATGGCGTCTCATAGCCTACGTATAACAATAAGACAGTATTTAAGTAATTCGAGATTAGAGATTTTACATCCTATCTCATTATTTGGCTAAATGTATGTGGACACATCAACAGTCCACCCACACTGCATGTGTGTAACCTGTGGTGGAAGAAGTATTCAGATCCTTTACTTCAGTAAAAGTACAAATACCACACTGTGAAAATACTCTGTTACAGGTAAAAGTCTTGCAGTGAAAATGTTACTTCAGTAAAAGTCTGTAAGTATCATCAGGAGAATGTACTTAAAGTAAAGAACTCTCCTCCCATTTTAGAAAGTGTAAAGGATCAACCAGTTGTGTGTTTAATGGTCTGATCATCTCAGCTGGACTTGTAGGTCGTTATATTGTTGGTATAGTTTCAAATTCTATTTCTATCAGACCAAAGGCTGGCTACGGAGACAATATGGATACAGGCTTTTAGTCCATTTACTGTTCACATTATTGCCAAAAACATGCTCATATCTCTGGCTATAGCCTATATCTCTATATAGGCCTATAATAAAATAAATAAAAACAAACTAGAATCATTGCCATTGTTTGGGTTTAGTAATCCGTCACAGTGCATGGACGTTATCGGTGTCAGAGTTTGAATGGACATTATTGTTTACTTTGATATGTACCTACTATAGGCTATATTCTAAATTCCAACAAGAAAAAACAGACTTGCTGTTTGCTCTGATGGATTGTTATTGTTTTTTTGTTTGTTTGTTTTTTTAGAATTAAAGTGTCTGCATTATAATAATTGTATAATAGGCCCTAAATGAATGGGGAAACCAGCGGCTGACTGGAAGCATATATTTAGACCTGGAACCCTTGTAGAAAAGCCTAGATAGTAAATGGGATTAAAAAAACAAGTAAACACCATAAGTGACCAGGAAATCAGGGGAAGTATTGTGTTGGGGGTGGTGGGTGGGTGTAGGTCTATGTATCCATATCTAAATGAAAATGTTTACTCAATCCATGAATAACGCTTTCACTTGTCTAAACACATACAGCTCATCTTTCAGAACAGATACTGCGCGTCCAGTTATTGTCATGAAGATGATAATCCACTTCTGTGGCGAAGAAACGCGCCTACATACAGCCTGCAGCGTCACTCCACAGGAAATAAAAACCAATACGAATAAAATAAAGATCTCCAGAGTTGAAACTTTAAAATCCATCATTGGTCCTTGTGTTTGTGTTTCTACGCCACGGAGCATCCGTCATGGGACAGGTGTGCTTTTTTTCAGTCCTGGCCGAATCATAAACAGGATTTCCAGTACGTATCTCAAGATATGAATTTAATAGAAAACTAGTTGAGATGACTGACATTAGCAGTGGAGGGTACTTTTTTAAAAAAGCATGTCGGAAAACAAACATAAAACATCTGCACCACCCGGTCATTGAATGATAATGATGATAATCTTAATGTCCCAGGCGTAAACTAAATACAGCATATACATTTCAAGCATCGGAGCTTTAGTGGCCTAGTGAAAGGAAAAGGACGCACCAGTTGTTGGAAGGCCGGCTGGTCGATGTCGCTCTGCAGGGCGAAGTCGCTGAGGACCTTCCAGGGCGGCTGGTAGCTCTGCACCTCCACCGGGTTGGCCTGGATACCGCCGTCGTGCCGCTCCGGACTGGCCGCCACCATCGGGGTGCCCGTCATTCCCTGGATGTTCTGGGAAAGGACGATTCGCGGTCAGTACACACACCTTTCACTCTGCGTGAGTTAGTGTGTGTGTGTGTGTGTGTGTGTGTGTGTGTGTGTGTGTGTGTGTGTGTGTGTGTGTGTGTGTGTGTGTGTGTGTGTGTGTGTGTGTGTGTGTGCGCGCGCGCGTTGGGGTTAATGGGGTGTGTGTGTGTGTGTGTGTGGGGGGGGGGGCATCTGAAATTAATCCACCAGTCAATCAATAATCAAGTAAACAAATACATAAACAGAGAGGCGGATTCATGTGTTGTGCGTGTGCGTGTGTGTGTGTGTGTGTGTGTGTGTGTGTGTGTGTGTGTGTGTGTGTGTGTGTGTGTGTGTGTGTGTGTGTGTGTGTGTGTGTGTGCGTGTCGACCATAACACTTCATCCCTTACAACGGCTCAGTTCATGCATACACATCCCACAACATACACCTTGGGACACGTGTGTGATTTGGGGCTTTATGAATACCATTTGACTACAAAGCTCATTTGGTCATGCCGCTTAAATAGGCTAGCCTATAGGCTACTTTAAATTTACATCTATAAACATCTCAATGAATAATGTAAGATAAGACAGAGATGCAACATTTAGGATCAGTCTTGGTCAAAGAATACAAGGCAGGTTTCTATCCAGCGTGCTGCCACTATGAACGGTTGCCCCGTCTTATTACCGTCTTGTCGTTGGGCTGTTGCTGCTGCAGCTGCTTCATCAGGATGCTCCTCTTCTTGTCCTTGCACCGCTTGTTCTGGAACCAGACCCGGATGACCCGCGGGCTGAGGCCGGTCATCTCCACCAGCTGCTCCTTCATGAGGGCGTCAGGCCTCGGGTTGGCGTTATAGCAAGTCCGCAGCGTGTGCAGCTGCTTCTCGTTCAGCACCGTCCGGACCCGGGTGGTCTTCTCCGGCTGTTTGTGCACGTGAGGCCGCAGCGCGGGCTGCCGGGCCGAGATTGGTTCTGCTGTTAAGAAAGGACGGGAAACAACCCAGGGAAGGTAACATGAATGTATCTGTCTGTCCCAGATAAGAACGACAAATTGTGTGGACGGACAAGATAGAAGACACAGAAGTATTTTGCCAGACACGGTCCCGCAACACGATGCAAAACTTATAACAACGTGTTCATCATCCTGATAGAAACCCTTCTGGCTTAGTAGTAGCCTAGTCTACTACAAACGCAATGTTGCTTTTGTTATGTCGCCTATATTTTGCATAATAAAAGCAAAATTCTATATGCTACATTTGTTCATTCTGCGTTATGAGTGCTATGGGAAACTGCCTTTATATGCAACCATATTTGAGGAGAACAGCGCAGCTCTGATTGACTAATCTGATCCGAGGTCAGCACATAGCCTACATTAAAAGCAACTATAGGGCAAGCTGGCGATACGGCAAACTAACCCTCCAACCCTTTCCAGACATGCAAAGCACCGCACAGCATGTCTAGTTTAGACCCAACGCATCCCGGACGCACAGTCCCCCCTCCAGCAGTGATAACTTGGTGTATTTCTGACAGCAGCGCCCGCTGTATCTAATCTACCGAGCTTGCATGGCCTGGCTGGACAGAGGTATGCAGAAAAGACTATGTAAAAGACAAAACAGCCTTAGGAGACAAAGCAGAAGCAGTCCAACCTCAGAGAGTGAAATATGAAAGCAGAGAAGCTCCACTTGTAAGTAAGTCACCAGGAGCAGCTTCCCTGTGACTGCATGACATTTACATTCAGACAGAGATCAACCCTGGCACTAAATCACTCTGACATTACGGTGTGAGTGTGGAGAACACTGCGCACACAGCGCCAATGTGAAAGTCACGCGGCTGTCTTATGGAGAGTTTTTAACAGGCACCTGCCCAAAATCCAATTACGGGAAAGGCTTCTGAACTTCGGAAAAAAAGAAGAAAATCACAGCCAGATACGCCGTGGAACAAGTTAAAGAACATGGTTTCCAGCAGTATAAGAGTCCCCGGGGCCAGTCTCCCAGCATGCACTCCTCGGGACGTTTACCTGCCATCTGCAGAGGTCTGGAGGGGTGCAGCGGGCTGAGCGGGTCTCCAGCGCCCAGGCTGGCCCGCTCCACCACGTCGTGGTCGGCCCGGCAGAAGAGCCCGTCCTCCCGCAGAGCGAACTCGTCTCCCGGGATGAGCTGCCGGCTGCAGGCCACGCAGCGGAAACACTCGATGTGGTAGACCTTGGAGCGGGCCCGCATCACGAAGTCGTTCTTGCTGAAGCCGATGTTGCATTTCGCGCATTTGATCCCGTACAACCTGCGGGACAAGCGCGGGCGCACGCACGCACGCACGCACACACACACACACACACACACATACACACACACACACACACACACACGGTCCGATCAGATAAGTCACTTACACAAATCTAATTATAATTATTAAATATATACAGTGTGACCGAAATAACACGATCGATAATTTACAAGCTTAATAACACGCTTAATAATTAGCCTATAACAACAACAACAATAATAATAATAGTAGTGGTAATAACAATAATATTATCAATAATAGTAATAATAATTATAAAAGAGCTTAATAAAATATAATTTATTTTATAGTAGCCTAATTGTAAAACGATATTTCCATTCATTATTATTACTATTAGGCTATTATTATTATTATTATTATTATTATTATTATTAGTATTAGTATTATTATTGGTAGTATAACATTATCAGTAGTAGCACATGCAAGTCTGTGTATGATATCGGCCTATATAATATAATATATTTCTGTGAACCTTTGTTGTTTTTTCTGGCTGACACTTTAATCCAGTGTGACTTATTTTAGTACAACTTTAACAGACATGTTGTTAGCCAAGTGAAGCCTGCTCAAGTTGTAGTAGCCTAGTAAAGAATTGTGAACATGTTGTGACGCCAAATCAGTGAGTCGTTTACAGGCTGAATCCGAAAAATAGCTGAATGCTGTGTTTATGATTTTGCATCGGACACATTGATTCATGCCTGATGCTTTTAAATGTTTTTAAAATGAATCTGAAGACACTGAAAAAGACATGGACGCACGGTCTACAACTAATTGTTTTAGCAGTAGCCTAAAAATAATTATAATCATGATGTTAAAAAGATAAGATTAGATTAGGCTCCACGTGACTTAAATCAGTCCGAATAATATTATCAATCTGATATCGTAAAATATCCATAATAATATATATTTTTTTAAATCGCCGCGCAGCTCCAGCTCTTTCAGTGTATCTGAAGAGGGTCTCCCGTCCTGTCCCGACCCGACCCGTCCCGTCCCGGCCAGGCCGTCCTACCTGATGTAGTCCCGTTTACAGTACGTCTTTCCGTCCCTGACGAAGCACGTGCACGACTCGTCCAGGTACTGGCTGCACTCGGCACATTTGAGACAGGCGGCGTGCCACTCCAGGTCCGGGGAGACCCGCAGGATGTACTGGTCGTGGATCTGGTTCCCGCAGCCCACGCACAGAGACACCAGCCGCTTCTCTGCAAGAGCAGCATCACACACACACATCACACACACACACTTCGCTGTCCGCTGCAACAATCTACCAAACGGCCTTCAATTAATTTAATAGGCTACTATAGGTCACTATTATTATTTTTGTTATTGTTATCATGATTGTTTTTGTTGTTATGATTTATATTATTAAAATAATATTATAGGCTATATGAACTATTATTTTTCGATAGTCTGATTTAAAAAGTCTGTAACTTAAAGCTTGACTGAGACTTCAAAATTCAGTCTTTTATGGCACCAAATATTTGAATAGGCCAGTTCTGTCTACAGCCAGCAAAACACAACAACATCAACTCTCAAGTTTGGGATGAATTAAGTTCCAGGATCGCATCCCAACGCCGAGCAGGTGTCTTACTTTTCGGCGGGTCCCCCATGTCTCCCATGTCCACAAAGTAAGGCGACGTTAGGTCCACTGTCACGGCGGGCTGCGGCGCCTGGAAGCCTGGATGTGTCCTCCGCTGCCGGGGCTTGCCGGGGCCAGGGGCTGTGCTGTCCGGCTCGGAGAGGGAGTGTGTGTGTATAGTGTGTGTAGCCGGTGTGTGTGGCGCTCTGATCCTGACAAGCGGCGGGGCTGACGTAGGACAGCAGCACGTCATCTGCATGAGCAGCTGATTGGCTGGTGCGACCCTGACCAGCACTAACCGAACACAACACTCACACACACACGCACGTACCCGCGCGCGCACACTGGCACACTTATTGCTGCATATCATTTGTTTTCCAGCCTTGCTTATGTTCTGTTAATCTCCTCTGTGGTTCGTTAGCGTGCTGTTGGTGCTGAGCGGACTGTTGTTTACATGGTCAGCTGAGTGTTTTTTCCACAAAGGAAAACACACTTCATTTGTATTTTTATTTTATTTTTAACTTTCAATGTGAACCGGACATACATCGGACCATATGAAGGAAACATTCCTGAACATTCATTCTTGAACAAGGTCGCACAGGAAATGGATTTATAGGCTATTGGGGTCGATTTAACAGTCATAATTATTAAAGCCCTGAGACATGACGTAAACATATCATGGACTAGTTGCCTATGGTGCTGTCAGGTGGAAACCTTGTAGGCCTATTTGCACATTTGTCTGCACTTCTCAGAAACTCAGAAAACCGCCTTGTTGTGAGACAGTGATAACGCATTTTTTGGTTCAACCTAAGGAAAAAGATCACGGCAGACAGGGACATGCGGGGTTTAGAGCAGCTGATGGTGTGAGCCTAAATCAGGGCGGTGCAGGCCGGGACCCTCGCACCAACACGCCCTCTGCTGTTAGAAACCGACTCGCTGGAAACACACAGCAGCAGGGGACACCTCGGCACTCTCCCCCAAAGAAATATGTCTTTACTGGAGAGGAAAGTGGAATGCAGCCGCGTGAAAATAATAGCCATGTAGCCAATAACATGCTGCTGTGTCTTACAGTTAGTGATGAAGAGACGTTTGGCTGCAGTTAGGAACCCAGTGGAGACGGCCTCCACCAGCGTTTTATTTCTCTTCTTTTGAGACAGCACACATAGATAGATAGATAGATAGATAGATAGATAGATAGATAGATAGATAGATAGATAGATAGATAGATAGATAGATAGATAGATAGATAGATACATAGGTAGATAGATAGATAGATAGATACATAGGTAGATAGATAGATAGATAGATAGATAGATAGATAGATAGATAGATAGATAGATAGATAGATAGATAGATAGATAGATAGATAGATAGATAGATAGATGGATGGATGGATAGATAGCTAGATAGATAGATAGATAGATAGATAGATAGATAGATAGATAGATACATAGGTAGATAGATATATAGATAGATAGATAGATAGATAGATAGATAGATAGATAGATAGATAGATAGATAGATAGATAGATGGATGGATGGATAGATAGATAGATAGATAGATAGATAGATAGATAGATAGATAGATAGATAGATAGATAGATAGATAGATAGATACATAGGTAGATAGATATATAGATAGATAGATATATAGATAGATAGATAGATAGATAGATAGATAGATAGATAGATAGATACATAGGTAGATAGATAGATAGATAGATGAATGGATAGATAGATAGATAGATAGATAGATAGATGGATGGATGGATAGATAGATAGATAGATAGATGGAAGAATTTCAAATTTCAGATATCTCTAGTTCAAATGTAAAACACATGTAATTTATGTGAAACTGCATTTGACATGTGATAAATTCATAAACGTTAATTTATCTTATGAACCAATTTCACGTGCAAAATACCTGTACATGTGCACGTGGTTCTGTATTCTTCACATGTAAGAAACATGAATGACACTTTGGATTTTTTAAACATAAAGAATAGAATAGAAAACAATTTATTAATTAGTAATTAGTTTTAACACAGGGCCAGAAATGGCAGATAGGAGCAGAGTAGAATCCAACTCCAACACATCAGAATGAAGAAGAGTAGAGTGATTTGATTTGATTTGATTAGGATCCCTGTTCTTCCTGGGGTCCACACAAATCATAAAACAGATATGACAACAGATGAGACATTTTAGCATATCCCCTGCATCTCCCCGAAATCTACGCCTATGCATGCAACCATGCCTCAATACAGTTGCTTTGATTGTGTTCTGGATTTAGGAACTGTGCAAAGTGCAATGAGTTCAGCAAAGCAGAGAATGGAGCAGGTCAAACAGAGTGGAAGCCAGTAGAGTAGAGAGGCTCTGTGAAGGACACAAGGGAACATACCCAATCTGATTGTCTAGTTTCTAGCAGTAGAAGTCCCGAGGAGATGAGCTGGGGAGAAATGAGTGACAGGGCCTTGCTTGTCCCAAAAATATAAAGGCTAAAGGTGAATGAACATTTGCTGTCTGGACAAAGCCTTGCAAACACATCAGGATCTTCTCTTAACTCATTTCTGCTTTCACAGTCTTTTATTGGACAGGATTTGCTTTACAGTATTGGTGTTTTATTATCTGCTAGCTCATGTAGTGATAAGCTGTGTTTGAAACTGTTCCCTCATTCACTCGCTCACTATTCCCTATATAATGTTGATTAAATAGTGAACTTCATAGGAAACGACCAAACCAGATTTCAGACACTCACTGAAAACATGGTTGTGTCAGGAAGTGCGCCGGTTATGTGTGTGAAGGAGGCATCATTAAAACAAACTGAAACCAAAATACTTTTAATACATCTCTGAAACAGAGCGAGCACTCACGAGAATAGTAAAAGGTTGTATATTATATATGTTGCATGTTACATTTCCACTGTTTAAAAACGAAAGTCCGCTGCATTTTTCCTTTTCAGTTTTTTCAGTTCTTCTCCTCCGGGAAAACACGGCCGCATTGCACTGTGGTATACAGGAGTAAAATGTAGGGTACATCATATGTACCCTCAAATTAGTTGTGCATTGTGGGTATTTTATAGTGGAGTGAATTAAAGTAGAGAGAGAGAATTGGAACACCACTACAAAATGGCAAACACACTACACTGCCAGTCAAAAGTTTGGGGTCACTTAGAAATTTCCATTCCAGACAGAATACCAGCTGAGATCAGTTGCATTGTTTTTTTAATCAGGGCAGCAGTTTTCAGATTACATCATGTGCTTACAAAAGAGTTCTCGACTGTTGTAGAAAGAAGTGGCTGATCTTTAATGCAATATCTCCACTGCCCATTATCAGCAACCATTCATCCAATGTTCCAAAGGCACATCCTGTTTACTAATCTGATACCATTTTAAAAGGCTAACTGAGAAAACATTGGAGAACCCTTTTGCAATTATGTAAGCACATGATGTCATCTGAGAACTGCTGCCCTGGTCAAAAAAAACAACGCAACTGATGGGGTGGGGGGGGGGGGGCTGTTTCAAACACAGCTATAGTATTAACGGAGCTAGCCAGTTAGCAGCAGCACCGCCAATGCTGTGCAGATTTGGCGGTTTCCATTTAGCGTGATTGGCCACAAGAACACCGTGATAATGCCGTGGGGGCGGTGAAGAGGGGGGGGGGGGGGGGGGGGGCATTTGAGTTTGGTGGTTCCAGCATTTTCAGTGACTACGTTTACAAGCAGCCAATATTCGGGTTATGGTCGGGTTAAGGTCACTATTCGGGTTTCTGAAACATTCGGAATAACCAGTTTACATGCGTGAGCAGAGAGAGTTACTCCTGTATACATGTAGTTTGTAATCAATTGGCAATATCCCGATGTAAACGGCGACGCACGGTTAGCGTCTGGACGCACGGACAACCTTAAGACGCAATATGCGTCATTTCAACAAACACAACAACAACAAAAGACATTATATTCATGGTTTTCACCACACTAATAACGAAATTGGTTTCCTCCTCGCCCCAAAAGTGTGGTGCTGTCTGCGTCTCGCCATGTTTACCTCTACTTCTTGTTTACTTATGGTATACTGCACGTGGGTTTTTGTACGCGCCAGACGGCGCATACAAGAAGTTCCTCTACTCAAAAGACCAAGATTCCTTGTGAATAGAACATGCGCAGAACACAAATCAATGTTCCTTCTGATGGAGATATGCCGATACGCGCTTACATGACCAAATATTCGGGTTAGAAAAGGAGTAACCCAGGGGTCATATTCAGGTTTTTAAAAAGAGGAATATGAGCATATTCGGGTTTTTGCCGGTGTTTACATGGCCGTGCGCGATCAGGTTATTGCTAATATTCCGGTTTTGAACGGGTTATTGGCTGCTTGTAAACGTAGCCAATGACTTCCTCTATCTTCTGTGGCTTGGCTTCATGTTGCACAAAGTAGTTCAGGGCACACCAGACAAGTTGAATCGGGTTCAGATTAGGGGATCGACAGTATCTTTCTGACGCTATGGTACTACAATTATTGGTAATATATCATTACCTTTAGTAGGCCTACATATAAACCAACAGATCATCAAAAAGTACTTTTCACAACTCTACTTCCATCTGGAATTGACTGTGTACAAAAAAAAACATCTGGAAAGACCAGTTTTACACTGAAATCACACAGAGGTCACACAAAGTACATGCATAACTTTGGATAGGAGTTTCTTCTCCATTGTTACAGTAAATGGCAAAGTAACACATTTGTTATTTCAGTTTTAAACATTGTAATGGATTTGTTTCCAGGGCCCTGTTTCAGAAAGCACGTTTAACAATCTGAGTAGTTCATTTAAACACAGCCACTGAAATGCTGTTTGAACACATTCAGACTATACACAGCCTATTTAAAGAGCACTCACTTGCAAACTAAATTTTCCTGCTGACTCAGAAATATGAACATCAGTGCGGCCAATCATATCATGTGTGCAGAGTGTTATAAACACAAAAAGGAAATGTCGAGGTTTTATTCTCCGGTCGGTTCTTTCTGTACAGCAGACCGTTGACAATAGTGCGCCCGCTGCCTGGCTAATTGCTGTGGCTCATAACATAGACCCCACACTTTGTGGTCAGAGGGCGTATTATTCTAAAATCCTGTCAACCGTGCTGTCACCAGGATTTAAGCATTCTGCTGCCACCTATCGTCTACAGTCATCAAGCGAAGCCCAGACTTTAGTGTGTTACCGCATTTAAGTGGCAGGAGGCACATTATATGAAACCAGTACCATGTGTACCACTCAGGGGGCTTACAATCATGTCTTATTTGTGGTTAAGTACTTTGTTCATATGCTGTTGACGTTAATTGTGTGTCAGTGCGTTGTAAATCCTGTTGAGGTGTAGGTGAATGCCATTGGAAAGGGCTGAATCTCACCTGTCTTTATGTGTAAGATGTTCTATAGAAGGAAATGGCCAAAAAGATGAAAATATAAGGCACAAGGCATATATACGGAAAACATTTATTAGAGTAACGAATAATATTGTACGTCTGGTACAGTGATCAAATGAGAAAGAAAGACAGGTAACACTTTACTTGAAGGTATCTACATAAGAGTGACATGACACTGGCATGAACACATGGACCCTAACCCTAACTATAACCCTAACCCTAACCCTAACTCGAACCATAACTCTAACCCTAACTCGAACCATAACTTGAACCCTAACTCGAACCCTAAGTCGAACCCTAACTCGAACCATAACTCAAACCATAACTCGAACTCTAACCATAACTTGTCATGACAAAAACCGAATGCCACTTACTAAAAGAAGCGTTATGTCATAAACGTTCATGACTTGTTTATAATGTTTATGACACGTTCATGACAGTGTCATGTCACTCTTATGTAGATACCTGCAAGTAAAGTGTAACAGAAAGACACAATAAAATAAAATGCTAAGAAAAAAATTGTTCAAGAAAACTTCAAGTAACAGGGTAAAACAAAGGAACCAAAACAGTAAGCCAGCCAGTTAGTTTGGAAAACTATATACCGGTATGTAGTTTAACCCTATTTTAATCAAATGTCCAATGGATATTTTAAATCATATATTCAACAGTGGTAGGTTGGGGTGTCCATGGTGTGTGTGTGTGTGTGTGTGTGTGTGTGTGTGTGTGTGTGTGTGTGTGTGTGTGTGTGTGTGTGTGTGTGTGTGTGTGTGTGTGTGTGTGTCTGTGGTTGTTGGGTTGGTGTGTACCCATAGGCATAGATTTCGGGATGGATGCATGGGAAAATATTTAGAATATAACAGAATAGATGACTTGTCCCCCTTTAAAAGAATTTGAAAGACAACCCCAAAAGAGGTAAAAACAAACGTTCAATACAACAATGCAGGAGAAAAATTATAAAAATAATTACCTTTTCATAAACAAAGTTTGAGCAGAAATTGATGCAGAAATGGCACCAAATGTTCAAAAGTTTCTAGACCCCACGGTTAAAGAGTGACCCCCCCCCCCCCAAATGTATAGACAAAACCTACGCCCTTGTGTGCCTGCTCTGATTACAGTTTGGGAAGTAGTAGTCTATATCATTCACATTCCACTTTCGGGATTGCTCCGGTGCTGCAGGAAATTCTGCCGGATGAATGTCTTCCGTTTCCTTTCTTTGGAATTTTAAATTCGGTGGATTTCTGAGGTCTATGGTTAACTGCTCGTCAGATCTCTGCAGGGTAAATCTAAACAGCTAGCTAGACTATCTGTCCAATCTGAGTTTTCTCTCTCAAGACTATTTTGAAGTGGCTGTGTGCGGACATTAGCGCCGCCCATTACAATTCTGATTGGTTTAAAGAAGTGCCATTAAACCAGAGCATGTTTACAACACAATGCTCACGGCTTCTCTGTTGATGATCACATCGGTGCACTCGATACAAAACAAAGTCGCAGAGTAGAAGATAGCCAGAAAAAAAACAAAAAACACTGCTATGACACGAACCACAATATGAACTTATCCAAGCTGGTCACTTTAGTTGTTTAGATGTCATATATCAGCCTGTTCTCATGAACCATTCATTCAAAAAGCTATGAAAAGTTTAACGCTGTAATTCATAAGCATTCCTCGTTTTTTGTGTTGTTGTTGTATGCTCCACATTGACTGCTGCTGTATATGAACGCTGCTGTCCACGTAGGGTGGATGGGTGGGTGACAAAACATAGGACTCTCATGGCAGGGAGTGGAGTTCGCTTCCTGGGAGACTTTCACCAAGGAAATGTGTGTTCCTTGGGAGAGTCCACATTACTTTTTTCATTGGCACAGGACATTTGGATGTAAATCGTCCACTGCAGAATCGTACTTGATTTGATAACAATATGAACAAATCTCTCATGTCTGGGTGTTATTGGCAATTCAGATAACATATGTGGGAATATATGCCGATCATGGTCATGCTCAACCCGTTCTCACTCCGATCTTGGGCAGTGGATGTCAGCGTCAGATATGGCACAAAAATCCCCCTTCAGCGTGTGTGTAGAACACAGCGCAGAGCTACGCAGCTAGGCGGCGCTGTAAGATGACGTAGTGTTAAGAGAGACAACAGTAGAGAGTAGTATGAAAGGCCAACATTCTGCGTAAGGATGTAGGTTGGAATGGTGGATCTGTCCTGCTCTTGTCCCGTTCTTCTTTTCCCGTTCTTGTACCGCGTGTCACAGAAATGTACCTTTTATAAGCCCACCCACCATCTTTTCCTTAACCTAACTGCGTCAAAAGTGGCGCCAATAGTTCCAACTCAGCGCGTTTAGATAAAGCGCGTTTAGATAAAGCGCGTTTAGATATGACACTAAAAGAGACTTTTAGCATCAATAACAACACCTGACCAAGCGTCCATATTTTGCACGATGTGAGAATGTGTTGTCATGCTGAATGTCTTATATGGAGCAGTTTATACCAGCAGAGCAGGGTCACCTAAAACTGGATGGTGCGGCAGCTAACATGGTGGATTTCTCAATTTTGAACTTGCTGGGTCTCCGTTCCTTCAAAAGGTCAGCACTGTCCAGACATGGCTGGATTACCAACCCTTTTGCCAACTGCCTGGGGCCCCCAGACTCCCAGTGGCCTCAGGCTTACTGTTTAGCAATTGGGGTTGCATGATTAATTGAACTTTGTTTGGGAATCTGCACAACTAAATCACCAGCTGACATCAGCAGGACCCACTTTATTACCTGAACTGTAAAGAATTTGTGGCAAAATCTATTTGTTATTTTAGTTGACGTTGTGCTGCATATTCCTAACTATTTTTTATGTGTTTGAGCAGATTTATGCACATATACAAAGAGATGTAGTCTCACTCCTCTGCTTCCTCGAAAATAATAATATAGCCTATACATTAGGGTTGTCAAAATTAACACGATAACGTGTTCTGTGATTTGGGGCTCAGTACTTTGGGAAATCACGAAGCGATGCAGCAGCAACGATGTGGATGGCCAGCAGAAACAAAGCTCCTTGAGCAGAAATGGATAAAGAAAGGGATCTTTTGAATGGAAAGTTTAGTTTCAAAGCCCTTCCAGATTAGTCTGGCTCTCACCAGACCAAGCTCAGTAGATTTAAGATTGAACATCAGTCTGGGGAGTCTGCTCTGTATTTTCTACTACACAAGAGGCGTGATCAACGGGCATAGTTCAAATGACTCTGTACGCAATTGGATAGTCCTTCAACCAATCAGACCAAGGATCCGGGTGACGTAGCAGCGACAGCGGCATCAACGGGTTGCTGCTCTTCGGGGGCCGGCTTGTTAACTGTAAACAAGAAGCTGCTTGCCGTTGCTTCTTTATCGTCATCGTGTTAAACCCGCAAAATTACACGTGCGGCAGAGTGGGCGGGGTTTACCCAGTCTACTTCCAGATGGTTCTCTTCACAAGACTAAAGTTATTTGCATGTACTGTTGATGTAAATTGAGTACCATACATACAGTACATTTGAGGTTATTCTGGAGAATGTTCAGTATTTGTCATCATTTTGGATTGTTGCAACAATAATAAACATTTGCATAAAGCATATTTGTCTGCTCCCATGTTGATAAGAGCATTACATAAAAAATATCTCTTTTAAAGTACATTTAGAACAGATAAAAATGCTAGATTGCTTGGTGATAAATCACAAGTTAACTATAGACAATCGTGCGATCAATCGTAATTACAAATTTGAATTGTCAGCTCAAACATACATGCTCATTTGAAAAAAAATGAAATATTTGGATTTTATGCTACTTCGATCAAATAGGCATGACCACATTTGAACATGCAGACTCAATTGTCTCTTTCATCAAGGACACAAGCAATGTTGTTCATGTTAACCCTGACATTTTCATAATTCTGTCATAAGGCACAAATCTTTGGCCTGAGTGAACTTTCACTTTGTGCTCCTCTCTCAGAAAGTCTGAATGATGTATGTCAGGTCCTTCACCGTCATCTCAGCCCTGACTGGGACATTTCAGCAGACAGTTACAGACAGGCGTAGGCTGTCCTGTCCAGTGGCAGGGGAGGGGAGCTGCCTCCCCTGGGTGCCCCCACACAGACCATATGGCCTGGCCTGGCCCCTCTAGATGGGTGAGCTGGTCCACAGACCACCTGAGGCAGCAGGAGCTCTCATAATCACTGGAGACAAGGGCCACTTGACACCCGGCTGACAGATGGTGCTCCAGCACTGCTGCTGTTGCTGCTGTGTGTGTGTGTGTGTGTGTGTGTGTGTGTGTGTGTGTGTGTGTGTGTGTGTGTGTGTGTGTGTGTGTGTGTGTGTGTGTGTGTGTGTGTGTGTATGTGTGTGTGTGTGTGTGTGTGTGTGTGTGTATGTGTGTATGTGCGTGCGTGTGTGTGCGTGTGTGTGTGTGTGTGTGTGTGTGTGTGTGTGTGTTCAGATTGAGAGGCACAATAAGGGTGATGATGTGTCAGGGGTGGTTAAACATGATGGTGGCAGCCCGTCTTCCTTTGTCTCTAGGGCAGCCATAGCCCCGGGCCATGACTACAGGCAAATTTCATCACATATAAGGAGCAGAGCCTAAACAACAGATATAAGCACAACACTGCTGTGTCCCACCCAAGGTTAATGTCACTTTGTGTTTCACAAACTCTGATTTTTCTGTTGGCAAAATTGCTACGCTTACAAAGAAACATAGTTTCTCCTCTGTTATATGAGTGATAGTCTCGTATGCCAGACCTTCCTCCACAGCGCTGCGGAGGAAGGTCTGGCTTGTCCACACAACATTCTGGGAAGGAAGTTGTTTTGGTGGAACATGTGTATGTTCAAAAGTTCTTCAAGTTGTTAAAAAACTCAGATTGGACAGATAGTCTAGCTAGCTGTCTGGATTTACCCTGCAGAGATCTGAGGAGCAGTTAACCAGAGTCCTCACAAATCCACCGGAGGTTAGAACGCCAACACAAAGAAAGAGGAAGGAGACGGATTATAGACTAAAGGAGTGATAATCTATATTATGGCCTGAAGATTCACTGAGGACAATCTTTCAGATTTAACAATGTCATGGGATCAGGAACGTACCAGTGGTGTGAAATAAAGCTTGCTAGTGGACCTTCACAAATGTATTAAATCAGGTTCATGCATAATATTACAAATCACAAATTTGTCTCAAGGGGCTTTACAGGATACAACAGCATCTTATTTAGGTGATCATCCCTCAAATGTAGAAGAGCACACTCACATGCTGCTATAAGGAATTATTACTGCACTTCATGTACTTTTCAAACCCTATTGCCAGACTACAACATCATTACCTACACATATGGTGGCTGAGGTTATGGAAAGATTGTGCCTACAGTTAATAAAAAAGCTAATCACTTATTGCAGGTCATTTTTCAAACTGAGAGCAGGACAAATTAAATCATCTACTGACTTGGAATGGAGGCAGACATCTCAAGCACAAATTTCTCAAAACCCTGAAAAATAGAACCAAAACTATCTGCATGGAGAGATGGACTGACCCTGTAAAGCCGCAGCTTTATTTATTAAGATAACACACTTTATATTTTATTCAGGAATCAGGATTCAGAAGTATTATTAGAGTCAACAAGAACAAAACAACATAGCAACACTCTGCCAATCTCCCTCTGTCAGTAGGTCAGCTATTGTTGCAAAAACACACATGCAATATCCCCAGAAATGCCCCAGTTGGCCCCATGGAGTCCCTGAAAAAGACCGACCACTTCTCTTCATGTCAAAAAATTTGAGCATCATGTGTAAAATTGGTGGAGTGTCCCTTTAACATACACAGAGGGCTGCGTTGGTGGGAGCAGACCAGTGAGACGAGGGGATATTAGTCCAGTTTAAGTAAGAGATTAAAGCATTTTAAGGCTTATCCAACAAAAAAACAACACTGGATAACAGTTTAATACTCTGAGACAGGATTTTTCAACTCGGTGGCAGCTATCTTATCTTTCAGCACGATGATCGCAAGATGAGCAGTAGAAATACAGCGTTCAAGTTACAAAGTAATCTACCACGAATGTGTGCTTGCACATATGTGATTGGACAATTGATTCCTTGTCACGACATTTTGTTGTCTTGCAGCCAAAGTTGAGCCTAGTTCAACTGTACACTGCACACCCACTGTGTCAGTGGATTGGCTCCATTCCAGTGAAAGAGAGGGCTGCATTTTATCTATAACACAGCCTTAGTAGTTGGAACTAGTTTGGCGTTTGTTACTAATGCAAAAGTCTGCTTTAGTATCATATTTACCCAGGCGCTCTGGGTCAGGACGTACGTTTAACTGACATGCAGCACAAGAACGGGGCAGTTGGGTTTAAGAAAGATGGTGGGTGGGGTTACAGAATGTTGGTTTCAGTGACACGCGGGACAAGAACGGGACATGAACCCCGGTCTCCTGGGTAAACGTCCTGTGTTGTTTCTACTTTTGATCCTACAAGTAGAAGCTCTGTATTTTGTCTATTTCATTTTTTTAAATGAAGTAGGCCTACTCATACAAATATTGATGTCAGCGAAACAGGCATCTGCATAACAGTGGGGAATGACATAGTTATTAGTGGTAATGTTGCAGAGAGATTCATGTATAAAGAAAATATTAAGGCCCAGAATGCTTCCTTGAAAAAATATTTGATGTTCCTAACATACAACATCTTTTTGCAGTATGTTTACTGACTGTTGTCTCTGAGAAAAAAAGGAGGAAGTAGCGTAATGCTGTTGAATGCCACAAAGCTCTTGCTGGGCTGGTTGATGTGGGTCATTAGCCTTAGCCTTAGCCATAGAGGTGGCAGATCAGAAAACAATCATATGTCTCTCTTTTCTAATGGTCATTTGTAACAATTTTAGACTGCACTCACAAATGATGATCTCCTTCTAAATGGGGCATCAGATCAGAAAATGCTCATATGGTTGTATTGGCTGGCAATGACAAATTACCTATTCCTTATTCCCTTTGGAGTGCTTCTTGAGTATGAATGAAACCAATCAAGCATTACACCAGAGAGGCCCATCAATTTGTCAAGCCCGCTTATTAAAATGCTACAGTCACATATAGCACTTAGATCTAAAATAATGAGAAAAGCAACTTTATTAACATCAAACGTATTTCTTAGGTCATTTACCTTCAGGATCTTCCCAATACCAAATATCAGGTCTGAGTGCTACTCTCTCTGCTTCCATATCACACTTCACTGTAGAAAATACATGGTGAGAAATTATTTCTTTGTTCTACTGTCAAGAGGGGGCTGAGAAAATAATTTATAATAGAGATAATTATTCCATGTGTCAGAAAGCCAGCTATTGTTAAAGTCTTGGTGAGCACTTGACTTCCATGCTGTGGCAATCACACTGAATCTAACATTATGGCTGATTGAGTGAAAACGGCTGGTTGCCAAGAATAGACTTTGTTCCTAAACATGAGAGGAGTGCACATCAGTGTGACCCGGGGGAAACTGGAGGAAGGAATGAGCGTTTGTCTACCGACATGTGACAGACGGAAAGAGAGCAGTGGCTGCTGGGGATCACTGCACTTATCTTATCAGTGTTTTGCCTTCTGGCTTGCTATGTAACAAGTAGCCATAATGATGTTGCACTATAGACTAAAAAATGCTGAAATGCTGTTTTGCAGCAGGTTGTGCGACAAATAAACAGAAGAATCCAGATCTCCAGTTCCCCAACTTTTCTGGCATAGGTGTTGTTTACACTGGGGATGCTGGGGACATGTCCCCATCCACTTAGAACAATTGTTTCCGCGGTCCACGTCTTCCCAGATATTCCTACAATGTGTCTTAATTTCCATTTAGCATAAAACATGGCTAACAGTAGCTGACATGAAAGAACAATTAAAAACTGCCCAATTGAACCTAATTCCTGAATTCTCTCCATTTTTCAAGATGACCAAGGCAACTTATTTGTTACGTCCCATAGTACTTAAATTGCATCCCTGACTCCTCCACTTGCCTCCATTCCTTGTGTCTTGGGCCAGCCACAGACTGGATGCGTGCCGTGAGCGTGTCAACTGCGTGGCGTGGCCGTTTTTATTTTGGCTGCCATGTTAACAGGTTAGAGCTTACAAACTGCCTGGTGACACGCACGTCTCACACGCAAAAAAAAACGCGTGCCTGCTAGAAATAGGGACGACACCTATTTTTCACGTGACACACAAGCGTGCAGAATAGGAAAATATGTTTAGATGTCATTTTGACACAAATACATAATAAATGACATTTTGATGTTTGAAAGTCTCTAGGTTTTGACATAAATGCAGATATAAAGGTAAAATGATTGATTGATTGATTTTCAAATGTCAAACCTGTCAATACTGTAGCCTATTTTGCCATCAATAGGCCTACTGCCGACGTCTTTGCTGTGATCAAATCAGTATGTTTAACATGAAGTATACTACTGCTTGAGTGCAGTAAATCAATGAGAAACATACCTGTGTACAGACAAGGCTAGCAGCAGCAGCACCGTGTCAGACACGTTTCTGGTGTGCAAAGACATAGAAAAATCCACGCAGCTGCCATGCAACTGACACGCTACAGAAACGCCACGCTCACGCCACGCATCCAGTCTGTCGCCGGCTTTACTCCCTTCCACCGAGGAAGCCCGGGAGAGACACGAGGAAATCATCGAAGGAGAGAGGCAACGAGCAAATGTGTTTTATAGGGATGAAAAGTCCTTTCCTCTGAAGCGTCACATGAATTCGTCAGCTGTTTGGGCGGAGTTAACAACTCCTTCAGCTGCATGGATTCCAGGAAGGCTGCTCTCGTGTATCCTCGCCTATAGCTCCTCGATGATCACTCCTGGATGCTCGCTCCTCGGGACAGAAATAAGAGCTTTGAGACGGCCTTCACTGAGGAGGGACAGAACAACTTCCGGTTCAGCTGTGGACCGAGAAGTTGAGGAGCTATCCAATAAGGGGGATGAGATTCAGCTATTTAGTTTCCGGTTAGCAACCTCTACTTCTTCTACTCTGTTTACTGACGGCTAACAGCCATGCGTAAGCATATAGTGCCAACTTCTGACCAAACTAAGCTGCATATCAATGATGTTCCGCAGGATATCCCTCTTTTTAGGCTGGATTCCGCATGCCCTTCTGCTTTTTTGTGTTGGATTTATGAGGACTATGGTTAACTGCTCCTTAAATCCAGACAGCTAGCTAGACTATCTGTCCAATCTGAGTTTTCTGTTGCACGACTAAAACAACTTTTGAACCTACACATATTCCACCAAAACCCTCACTCATCTACCCGTAACCTCCAGTCCCAAAGCACAAACCTCCTCTATCAGCCCCGCTCAAGACTCCACACCATGGGAGATCTCTTCTCCATCGCTGCCCCTCGCATCTGGAATTCCCTCCCTGAACATCTGAGAAAACCTCAGTCTCTGGACACTTTTAAAAAAGAGCTTAAAACTGTTTTATTCAGGCAGGCGTTCTTAAGTTGTCCTTAGGATTTGCAGATTTTAATTTGCACTAAATTGCACTTTTAGCTGTTTTGTATGCGTATTTTATGAATGTATTTTATCGCTTGTATCTTTTATTTTATTAATGAACGTCCGTTACATTCAAGCCATTGCCAAATGAGTTGATACAAAGCTAATTAAGACTAGCTCATATTAGATAAGACCCGCCCTCTTGAGACTGACTTACCAATCAAAAATGACAAGTGTTTTAGCCTACCTTAAGGATTCATGGCCAAGGGTGAGTAATTAGAGTATGTGAAGTTGGAGAGTGATGGGGAATAAAGGTGAGTGACACATTAGGTTGGTTAATAGATTAGTTTTGTACCTCCATAATTGCACCCAAAAGTGTTCAAATCCATTTAAAATCCATTCATATTTTTCAGACATATTCACTGCCAGAATCACACTTTATTAATATTAAACCAAGTAATGATAAACAATGATAAAGGGACTTTCTTCCCTGGATAAAAAAGGACATTCAATACTGCATCACAGTGTGAACAATGCCCTTGGTCTGTCAACGCTCAATGTTGTGTTTACATGTCTAGACATTGCCTATATTGGTCAGATCTCTGTGAATCAATATTTCATCACCATAACGACCAAACAGTCATAAGCTTGACAGGTTGGATAATTACTTGGAGCAGCAGTAAACACACTGGGATATTCTCCATGTAGGAGAGGCAGGGAAGAAGTCTGTTGTTTAGAGAGATGCTCACTTCTCAGTCAGATTGGTGGCATCATGACATAAAAGGGACTCCAATCTGTTTTGCTCATCAGATTAGAAGAGATTTACTCAGCCAGTAAATGGGGAGGATGGATGGATATAGAGTGTGTGTTTGAGCAGGTTGGATGCTCTTTGGAGGAGGGGTGGGAAGGGGTGTTTGCTCTCTGGTGCCACAGCCTCTCAAAGCTTTTCTTTGCTCAGATTGTCTGTCTGAGCCTCAAGCATGGTGGCCAGGCTTAAACACTGACCGCGACACCCCTCCACTTTGCCTGGAATCCACAGGCAGGTCTGAGCTGGCCCAAAAAGAATTCTACCAATCCCCACGTTGTATGTTTGCGCTTGCATTTTTTTCTTCAAATCAGTAGAATTCTTGTAGGTTGTAACAAACACCAAGGCTGCGTCCAAAATTCCACACTAGCATGCTATTTAGTAGGCTAAAAACCAATAGTAGTATGAAACCAATAGAACGCGAATTGCATACTATTTCTGGTTAATATTACAATCAGCAACACTGTTTTCAACTGTTTTTTTGTTTTTAACAGACAAACGGATAGAAACAAAGTCATCTCTGTAATGCTTTAGTTTACATTTCTACATTACATTTCTTTTAAATCTGTGATTTTGTCACCTACGATTGATGGTGTACTGAGGAGATCAGCTGTAATTATAGAGCTTGTGGTGGTACCTTGTGCTATAGAGGAAACATCAGCACTGAGAAGTTATGCATCTGTTGATGTTGAGGATGAAGTTGATGGTGTAGCTGGGAAAATAATTGAAAAAAAAATCTGAAATTACCTGTGAAGTACGTTTTACCATTTCACTGTTAGCATATTGAAAGAGGTCACTATTAACAACTCAGCTCAATGAGAGAAATTCACTCTACCTTCATCAGTGGAGGTTTCCTTAGGAAGAGCTTGAGGGCTGGGAAATTTAAGCAAAGCACCTTGAGGGAGAAAGAAAAGATGGTAACACTTTATAATAACAATCATTAATAGATGGGAAATTGATAGTTAATTAATCTTTAGGTAATTGTCATTTAACTGTTAGCAAACAGTCTTTTTACTGTTAACAAACAATGAAATTATAATTAAATGTTTACTAATTATTTGTAGTGATGTAAATTAACAGTTTATTGTAACACACATTATATCTATCATATAATATATTAGGTATCGGGTAATGATTACACATTTTTTGTAAACCTTTAAGAAACCATTTTTAAAACATCTATAAACATTAGGCCTACATAGATAGACGGACCAGATATTCCTAACACTTTGTTAAGGGTTACTAATGCTTAAAAACATCCCAAGCTAATGTTTGATGCACGGAATATATTGTGTGGTTTTCCTAACCCCCATTTGGTAAATAGATTATCACGGTGGAATAGTTAGTATAGCATGCTAACGTTATGCCACTTTCATCAAAACCTATTACAAAGCTATAGCAATGTCATGTCATTAAATACGATAAACAGTAATTCTGGAACAGATCTGTGTCTTCCTTATCCTGTTAAAAAACATATTACAGTAGTATGTAACCATATTCCGTCTGTTCGAAAAAAAAGTTGCACTAACTGTTCGTTACAAGCAGCATTTGCCGTCAGGCAGGTTACAGGTAACGTTAGCTAACATAAACATATTTTTGCACCAAGACAAGTAGGGCTATTTTATCCAGTGTAATTTATCACTTACCACTATCTTGTTTTTTCTTATCCTCCTCTTCCTTTCTCTTCTTCCTTTTCTGGCTTCCTGGAGCATAATTCCGCTTCATGATGACTGCCGACGGAGGTTTTGTATTTTTCCGGCAGCAAAAATCACGAGAGGGGCCCCTTGAGGGGGATCCCGATAACAGTGTCATTGCACTTTACTGCACTGACTGTCAAAGGGGCGCTCACAGTTTGTCGTTGCATTTTATTAACCAGTCGTTGTCTTGGGGCCCCAGGCCAGCTCGGGGCCCCAAGCAACTGCTTGGTTTGCTTGCCTTGTCGCGACGGGCCTGCATGCGACTGGTCATCACGTGATCCATAAATGGTATATCTTTATTAGTAGCATACAACGAACATAGTGACACCATCAAATCTGTGCACAATGCCAGTACACCACATTTGCGTAATATAAATGATGGGTCAAACAACACAGGACTTTCGCCCAGGAGACCGGGCTTCGTGTACTGTTCTTGTCCCGCGTGTCGCTAAAACCTAAATTTTTTAACCCCACCCAACATCTTTTCCTAAACCTAACTGTCCTGTTCTTGTGCCGCATGTCAATTAAACGTATGTCCCAACCCAGAGCATCAAAAAGTGACGGCAAGAGTCCCAACCAAGGATGTCTAAATGAGGGCGAGTCCCGAGAACGTGAAATAGTGATGCCAAGGGTCTCGAACAAGTGCTTTTAAATATGACGCTGAAGGAGACTTTTTGCATCAATAGCAAACGTTGCTTTTCGACGTGATGTGTTGGTGTCGTTGCAGTCTTTCTGCTCACCTGGACCCCGCCTACCAGCACACCTGCCTGCAATCTGCTCATTACCTCTCCTGCATATCAACTCAAGCTCTGTTGTTCCAGTCACAGTGGCCAAGCTTTGTATCTGTTCAGAAGGAAAGGTTTCATGGGTTGTGGACCAAAAGTAGAAACAGGTACATTCGTTGGTGGATCATGTCAGTCATCTTTGTCAAAAAAAGGGAGGGTACCTGTATTAGGATAGTGTACTGTAAAAGTAAAAGTCAAGATAATATGGTACATTTTAATTTTGAACCAATATGACGGCACAAGTCATGTTGCTGTTTAAACTTCCACCCCCTTCATACAGCTGAATCTTTGGCCCCATCCAGACGAAGACATTAGGATGATAACGCATCCGTCTTCCCTGGATTCGGTTCAAGAAAATTCACGTCCACATGAATCCATATGTAAATTACTCAACACGGTACTTCATATGCCAGGCCTGTAGGCGGCGCTGTTATTGCTACAGAAATTAACGGAACGAAGAAGAAGAGCAGCCTTCAGTGACTTCCTTTCATAACCATAGACAGTATATAAAAGTTCATAACATGACTGTTAGCTAGTTCTCTTAGCTTAACACATCCATGGACTAGACTTTAATAACTTACACCACTGCTCGTTATATAAAGGCCACCTAGAAAAAGAATGTAAACTTTGTTTACATTCTATCGGACATGATTGCAGCTAGCAGAGCTAGCGTAAGCGCGCTAGCTAGCGCGCTAACGCTAGCTAGCGCGCTAACGCTAGCTAATGCTAGCTAACATCAACATCGGCAGTCACACAAACATCAATGATCCGATGTCTTTTTGATAATCTAGCTACACGTTTTTCTTGCGGTAGCCTTTCTACAATAAGCGGTGCTAAAAGTTACTATAATCCGTTCAAGGAGTTGATAAACAGACAGATTAGCGAGCTAGTTGATAAATTCTCTACTTCCACTTTATAAGCAGCATTGCGTCCCTGTTAGAGCAGTCAGCTGGGTTGAAGGCAGTCAGCTGTGAGGCCGAGGTGTGTGGGGATGACATCATCGATATGCACGTATGCGGTTTCGCCGTACACATGAAGCCAAATGTGAGCCGGCTTTTTTTTTATTCACCCTGGGACCAGGTTTCAAAAAAGTGCGTTTACGGGCAGTTCGTTTACAGGATTCGTGTGGACAGTCGGCCCAAACGATGCAAAAGATGTGCGTTTGCATCGAAATACGTCTTCGTCTGGATGGGGCCTTTATCTGATACATGTAATCAGAAAGGCTACTGAAAGTTAGGTGTTAGTTTGTCAGTTGGTGAAGACTTGTTAAAAGTACCATGAAGAAACCATGAATTTTCATTTCCGGCATGGTTTCTCAAATTGGACACCAACATTTAAAGAGTTATTTTTATGGCCTAGGAAAGTTCAACCAATATTTGTGAACATGAGCTACTCTCTCTCAAAGCCAGAAACCAGGGAAGTAAGTCTCACACTTGTGATGTCATCAGGTATAAAGTGTGAAGCTGCTCCACAGACAGTGAGTTGCTTTCTTTACTCTATTGTAGTGTTGTCAGTTGTGAAAATGTGAAATGTAAAAATGTTGCCACAAACTCAGAACATTCCACTGGGTGCTTTCAGTGTCATCTGTAACATCTTTACCAATTCATTGTCTATGGAGCGGTTCCACTCGTTATACTTGATAGCATCACAAATTGGAGTTTTAGCACTCTAGTTTTTGGATTTGGGAGAAAGTTGTAAAGGTTAACTAATATTTTTGGACTGTCTTAGGCAACAAATTCTGACTCCCATCGCATAAAATACGGACGCTTGACGTTTGTTATTGACCCTACAAGTCTCCTTTAGTGTCAAATTTAAAAGCGCTTTAGCTAAGGCTTTAGTTGAACCCTCCTGTTATCCTCAAATGTACTAACATCTGTTATCCTTGGGGTCAATTTGACCCCAGGATTTGAAACCTCCAGAAAATGTTGGTAATTAAAAAACCTTTACCAAATTTGTATGTTGATAGCCTAAACCTGATACTGGAAAATGTTGACAGCCCAAACTGGAAAATACATCCAGAATACCTATTACGTGACTATTGAAACATATGAAAACCACTACAAAATCTCCCTGATTCAACTTAAATTGAAAAGAAAGATGTTTTTGAGTTTTAAGGTTTTATACAGCTTTTTGTTATTTACAACATTTGGAAAGAAAAACTATTTCTGATTTTTATGACATTAGCAGCACTAAGTCTACCCTGCCGTTCAAGTGGGTAGAGGGACCATAATAATTTTCCATTTTTGGAAGGTAACGTGTCTGCTGGTGGTTGAGAGACAACAGAAGGGTCAACCCCAAGAGTCTCATTGTCTTCAGAGGAGGATGCCTCATAATCAGGGTCCTCCTCAACATTATCCTCACTCTCGGACACATTCTCCTCTATGTCACTTTCAGTGTCAAAGAGCTGTGACAAAACTTCGCTGACAGAAAATCTTTTCTTGCAGGCCATTTTCAAATGAGAGTGAGTGTACAGAGAAAGCACATCGAGCACCATCGAACTTATGCTTGCCCCTCCCCTGTGTATCATGTGATACAATCCACCCCTGCGAGAACCATATTTTCTCTCCCTCAGAGTGCGGAAACCATATTTTCCCTCCCTCAGAGTGCGGGAACAATATTTTCCCTCTCTTACAGAGGGTGTGTGTGTGTGTGTGTGTGTGTGTGTGTGTGTGTGTGTGTGTGTGTGTGTGTGTGTGTGTGTGTGTGTGTGTGTGTGTGTGTGTGTGTGTGTGTGTGTGTGTGTTTGTGGGGTGGGGAGTGGGGGGGGACTGTGAAATTGCAGCAACCTACATGTGAAAGTGACCTCAATATCAGCAAAATCAATCTCAGCAAATTTGTGTAAAATGTTCATATTTTCTATGTTCTATACAGCTAAAACAGCCTGGGGTCAAATTGACCCCAAGGAACACCGATGCATACAAAATGCATACAGGACATTGAGGACATGTTAATTTTATGTTTACCCAGTTATCCCCATTAAATTAGGAAGTCATTCAATATGAAGCAAAAAAAAATGACGTCAGGCTCTTTTTTAGAGATGTTAAACATTGAATTGGGTTAAATTGACCCCAAGGATAACAGGAGGGATAAGGAAAAAATAGTGGGTGGGTTCATAAAAGGTACGTTTCCGTGACACGTGGGACAGGAACGGGACAGTTGGGTTTAGGAAAGAAGAACAGGACAGTTGGGTTTAGGAAAAGAATATCCTGTGTTGTTTGACCCATCCACCACCCCAACCAACCCCCCTTCGTGGAATTTCAGTCTTTCATACTACTCGCTACCATTGTTTCTCTTAATGCTACAACATCTTACAGCGCCGTGTAGCTGCTGCTCTGCCCGGTGCGTTCTACACCCACGATGCTTTTTGCATCGTATCTGATGCTGACAGCCACTGCCCAAGTGTCGAGTTCGGAGAATGAACAGGTTGGTCTTAGGCCATAGAAATAACGTGTGAATTTTGAAAATGGAAGTAGTTCCCCTTTAAACTTCAACATTCAGGCTACCAACGATGAGCAACTGAGTAGAATCGATCAGTCCTTCTTACAAAAAGTAGTTTCTGTGTATTACCAATGAAATGGTATTAGACATGTTCAGCCATCAGCTTCTACTTATTTTTAAGTATAACTTGGTTTTATCAAATCTGAGTCCAGTATTGAGCCCGCATCTCAAATTGCCGGCTAAAACTGACAATCCCGTCGGTGTAATTTAAATGGAATCAGACATATGGTGTATGTAGTCACACATGCTCCCTTTAGTAGCACCATGAGGCCAAAATGTGGCCACGTAGAGGTTACATTCAAGTGGATGCACCCAGGCTGACAAGTAATGAAAAACAATACTTTACAGTTCCATTTGAGTAAATCTGCTCTATGACTTCCCACCTGAAATAAAGGATTCACAATCAACCTACAGTATATACATCTGACCAGAGCTGTGTTTCCGTCATTAAAGTTTGCATTCCCATACCCAGCAGTAAGATCTCATCATAAGTCTCCCGCTAAAAGGTTTTAACACAAGGATAATGTTTATTCCATCTGCCACCTCACTCCAGAAATTATCCAAATATTTATATGTTCATTAATCCGGAATTTCCCCTAATGCATCACTTATGATAACAGAGCTGGCACCTCCCAGGAAGTGCTGCGGTGTAAATGAGCGGTTGAGAGGATGAGTACAGTCGTATTTGGAAATTTGGTGTCAAAGTTTGCTCTCCCAACTCTGACCTGACACTCACATGTGGATTAATTCAATGATTTCACAGCTCTGACATCCACATTTGGGGAAATAAACTAAATGGATGGTAAAAAAAAATCAAGATTGCCTTGGAAAACAATTCCGAACAGTTAAGTACTCCTGTCAGCTCTGATTTATAGACAAAACTTAGAACACACTAGCTATAACTCACCCCAGATTGGGATTATTGTCACCATTCATAGTACACAGAACAAATCATTCATTTTGTCTGTTTTTTTCCTCTTAAAACTACCTATAAAATTGTAATGATAATAATATTGCACTACCTTTCTATATAGCACCTCTAAAAACATAAAACTGATTTATAGAGAATTCACAGGACCAAATATATGTTCTTAGCCAAATTTTTGTCTTTATGTAGTCTCGCATTTCCAGACCTTCCTCCACAGCGCCGTGGAGGAAGGTCTGGCTAGTCCACACAGTATTCTGGGATGGGAGAAAAACATGCTCTGGTTTATTGGCATTTCTTTAAACCAATCACAATCATCTTGGGCGGCGCTAAGCGCTGGACGGAGCAACAGTGCCTCTGCAAATTAGCCTCGGGAAGGAACTTGTTTTGGTGGAACATGTGTACGTTCAAAAGTTGTTTTAGTCGTGCAACAGAAAACTCAGATTGGACAGATAGTCTAGCTAGCTGTCTGGATTTACTCTGCAGAGATCTGAGGAGCAGTTAACCAGAGTCCTCACAAATCCACCGGAGGTTAGAACGCCAACACAAAGAAAGAGGAAGGTGAGGGACATCTGGCCAAAATGTGGGACATATGGCAGAATTTTGGGCGGCACCGAAGCAATCACGGAAATGAGACGTCATGAATACAGACTTGTCTTTATGAGTCACAAATGGCAGGCAATCTGTCATTAGTAAGTAAAGGCCCTACTGATCCTCAGTACTGTAGGTAAGGGCAGCAGTCTGCAGTGTGCAAAGGTCTCTCTGTCACTGAACATCAAAGTAATTAATACCTGGAAATAAAAAAGTGTAGGATGATGATATTAGTTACCTGAACTTGCCAGCTTGTCAGCTGTCAATAAGATCCATGCTCATACTTTGTATGATCTGTTTATTCAAATATTCCATTTAATTTGAATGTGTGTAATATTTGTATGCGAGTGACATATGTACATCTGCTCAGACCTCTGAATGACTGCCAACATCTCCTTTTACAGTTAATCAAATAAAATATGAATGTAATTTTTCATTCATTCAAACCATGCAGAAAAATTAAATCTTGTATTGTTTTTTTATCTCTATTTTCCAGATTGAATGGAATAATTAAATATAAGGTTGATGAATGGCTATAGATTCTATGAGTTAGTTTCCATAGTAGAATATAAAGAATAAAAAGTCTTTAATGTTGTTAATTAACTAATCTAGTAAGTCGCAAATATGTTGCAACCGTGTCAGTAAAATATTTGGTAACACTTTATTTGAAGGGGTGTGCATAAGACTGACATGCCACCATCATTATTATGACGTGACACCTGTCACAGGAGTCATTTTGAGTGTTCACGACTGTTATCATGAAGTGTCATTCGGTACATTATGACACTTTTAATGTTAGCATTGTCCGAGATGTCTTTGTAATGACAACTTGACATTAACCTATACAACACATGTCATGACATATTTATGAAAGGTTATGTTGTCTTGGTTAATGTCAAGTTGGCATTATTAAGACATTGACAGGTTGTACTGTCTTTCTTACTGTCAAGTTGTCATAACACAGAGATTGTTGGGTAAGACTTTACTTGAAGGTATCTACATAAGAGTGACATGCCACTGTCATGAACATGAACCCTAACCCTAACTATAACCATAACTTGTCATGACAAAAACCTAATGACACTTACTAAAAGATGTCATATGTCATAAATGTTTATGACTAGTTTATAATGTTTATGACACGTTCATGACAGTGTCATGTCACTCTTATGTAGATACCTGCAAGTAAAGTGTAACCGATTGTTGTCTTTGTTAATGTCAAGCTGTCATGACAAAGCATGACAAAGGACAATGCTAACTTTGCATTAAAAGTGTCATAATTTACCGAATGACAGTCATGAACACTCAAAATGACTCCTTCATGTTCATGTCAGTCTTATGCACACCCCTTCAAATAAAGTCTTTCCAAAAATGTCATGTTTTCTACCAAAATATCTCAATACATGCTAGTGACGGTTGTGAAAAATGTATTTAAGGTTAAACTTATTGTTTCATTAGCTATGGTTTTGTATGGTTATATTTAGGCAGTGCAAACCTTGGTTAAGGTTAGGAAAAGATTGCGGTCTAGTTTAACAGAACAAGTCTGCTGTGACTTCAGATACATAAATGTAGCTGTTATTTCACTCTGAAAACGTTGCCATGCGCTGTCTGTCCTGTAAATCATGATGGATGTGGGAAGCAGCCATAGTCTCGCCTGTTTATTTTTTCATCAGCTCTGAAGTGAACAATATCACAGTGTTTATATTCTTCTGTTTAGTGACAAGTAAACATGAATGCAGATTTCTTTTTTAAAAAAAACATGTGGCTTTTGTCACATCTGTATTCATTCCAAACAAGACAGCAGTGGATCTGCCTGGCAATATTAAACTGTCCTCATGCTCTTCTCTAATAGCAGTATTACATCTTTTCAGTGACAGCGAAAAGTGATACAGTGAAAACTGTAATTATAATGTCTAATTGGCATATTTTAATAGAGTGAAGTAAATTACCAGAGCCTCATGAAATAATTGAAAAACAAAGCAATTATGGTCTGCAGGCCCCATTCAGTCTGATAATTGCAGTGCAGCTCGGTCTGACAGCAAACAGAATTAGACTGGGCGGAGTTGGCAGCTTCACTTCCTGTGTTTCTCACAGTCTCTCTTTTATCTGACAAACCATCAACAGAAGAAAACTCAGATTAAGTTACTTCCAAAACACAGCATTATGTTGACTACTTATATATTGTGTTGTTTACATGAGAGATAGTCAAATGCGATAAAATATGTATTTTCTTTTGGACTTTATACTGTGATAAATGACTATGGATGAGACGGCAAGATGTTGTCCCTCCATTCGTCCATTTAGTCACGTCTCGGCATCATGGTTAGATACCACTCTGTGTTAGAAGGAAAATAATTTGTTTTGTCATGTGAGTGGGCTGGACCTTTTAAAGCTATAGTAGCTCTTCAATATTGGCTTCAATGCACCTGTGCAGAACTGCCAATGCACCTTATGTTTATTATTTGGATTCCTATCTGCATTTGTCAATATGGAAAAAAAACACCAAATATTTTATATATCTGTCTTGTGATTTTATTTAGATAAAAGCCAAAATTGCATGTTTCATTGAGATGTTTGCCAACATAGTTGGATAAAGTCATAGAAAAATATTTTAATGTAATGCAGTAAATCCAACAACACCACCAACAATGGCCTCCAAAATGAACACAGTGCTGGATCAGCATTTCTCTGACAGTTCAGATGGATTGCAGTGCTTTATCGACTTGTATCAGATTGTGCAGGTGTTCCTGACAAACTGGTAACTTGAGAAGAACACTCATGTACATCTCATGGACACTTGATTTGTTTTGAACTTCTGAGCACCCCAGACTTTTTTTCATCTTAAACAAACTGTTTCCATTTGGCCAGCTTTTAAAATATCTGTCACTGAGATTTCTGCCTCTATGCCTCTATGATTTCTGCCTCTATGCCAATGAAATGGAATTATATTTTTGGCGAGATTAAAAGAAATTTTACAAAGAATCTCCAGTTAGTTGCTTGTTTCAGAAGCCTCCTATGCAATGGCACCCAGCCTACAGTCTGTGATTAGGTGTGCTCTTTGTACCTACATAAGAACAGTAAGAGCATCTGCTTAACACACAGTTCTTAATCCATTACCGGAGCTGCGTATGCTTCCCTCTGCTGTGTCTTTCTCTGAAACAAGTTAATGTCCAATTATACAAGGCTAAAACCAAGGGGGTGCGAGCTCTGCTGCCCCTGGACCCCCTCAGGTGGCACCTATGCTTTGTTGGTCCCAGCAAAACAATTCTTGGCATGAAATTTGGTATTCCTTCCTTCCTCTTAATTTCTGGAGTGGTTCATCTCTCTGAGCTAGCGGATGTTACTGCTGCTGACATACTGCCAGTCAACAGATTTTCTCTAATTGGATGCACCAACTCCCCCTATTTTACACTCAGTCAAGTTTCTTCTTATTGAGCTTGCAGTCTGACTTCTCCATGTTTTACCCTGTCTCCTCCAAAACTAATAATTTGCTTTGCCAAATACTCTTTAGAAAGAAAAAAAATAAATGCTGCAAATGTTATTTTTTTGGCCACAGTCCTGATCCGAGTGTTGATTGAATATGTATCTCACACATCGACATAACGTGCAGCCTTATGAATTTTGACACACCTTGTTTTTCACATACTGCTTAATCCAAATACTGAAGGCCCTGGTTCAAAACTATTACATTGGTAATCTTAAACTCTTTATAAGAGCTAAGCGAAAGTTAAACTGGAAGAATGCGACTCCTGAATTTACATGATGATGATCTGACATGACGTGATCTGCCAAGCACTCTTTTTGAGTACAGCAGTGTTACAGAGTGATGTAACTTTGGCTGAGTACAGCCACTGGATGCAGAGAGCACGGAAACCCAACAAAAGCCGCAAAAACGGTCAGCATCTACAAGAACAGATTTGTTTCTTGTTAAAGCGTTGCAGATGTTGCCAACTTGGATGTCAGAACAAAGTCAACCATGGGTTCAATCAAATACATTTTTTCACATGTATACACTCTAATTTTCATTCTCATATGCCTGATTGTCAATTAGGAGAGCAAGGTTCCATGGTGTAATGGTTAGCGCTCTTTACTTTGAATCCAGCAATCCAAGTTCAAATTTCAGTGGAACTAGATTTTAAGTACAAGTAAGAGAATGGAACCTTTCCTCCTTCCTTACTCACTAAAGTAGGGTAAAAGGTACTGGGCTGGGTGCAGGTTGTTTCAGGTAAAGTACCAGTGAGACTTTGGGTCTCTGTTAATTATAGAGTGTGGTCTAGACCTACTAGACCTAAGTGTTGTGAGATAACTTCTGTTATGATTTGACACTATAAATAAACTGAATTAAATTGAAAATGAAACTGAATTGACAAAACAGAGAACAGTAACCATTTTATCAGCTTGATCAAGGTTAAAGAAACCTTGTCACTATTTTGTAAATGGGGCTGTTCAATTGGGGCTGCTGAATCAATGGACCAATAACCGAATAGTTGTAGAATGATGAAATACGTTTGTAATGTTCTACCCAACACTGATTTAAAGGTTTGTGATTTTCGTGGCCAGAATCTCCAGGCACAGCTGACAGTGGAAGGGACCCAGTTTGGTGACCTCAGGATTGCATTTTGAAGATCTGTTGGCTTCATCAAACTGACCTCCATTTAAACAGGTGTGCAGCAATTGGGATGAGAGTCAGCAGCTCCAAGTCTGAGGTCATGTGATCTATAGCGACAATGTTTCATTTCTGGTATTGTTCAGGTGCCGCAGGAAATTCCGCTGGATGTCCCTCATTTTCGGCTGAATGTCCGTCACCTTCCTCTTTCTTTGTGTTGGCGTTCTAAACTCCAGTGGATTTATGAGGACTAGAGCTAGGACAGACAGCTAGCTAGACTATCTGTCCAATCTGAGTTTTCTGTTGCACTGACTAAAACTACTTTTGAACGTACATATGTTCCACCAAAACAAGTTACTTCCTGAGGCTATTTTGCAGCTTAGAACTGCCCAAGATGATTGTGATTGGTTTAAAGAAATGCCAATAAACCAGAGCACGTGTTTCTCCCATCCCAGAATTCTGTGTGGACTAGCCAGACCTTCCTTCACAGCACTGTGGAGGAAGGTCTAGCAATGCGAGAGTTCATGCTACTCTGCTAGAAAACTGATTTCTCCCTGTGGGTTGGAAGCAAATTGCTGCCTCAAATACAAATAAAAGTACCTTGGGATTTAGACATGAGGGTAAGACCTGGGACAGACCCAGACCACACCTCAGGGATTACACATCCCATCTGTTGTGGAAACACGTTGGGATCTTTCATTGAGTGCAGGAGGATCTAGCTGAGGAGAAGATTTTCTGGGTTACCTCGCAACTGTTATATTTAGGGTCGTGCATCGAGAACCAGTTTCAACTTGGAATTGTTTCTAGAATTACGATTTTGATGCTATCTTTTTTTTTATTGGAATTGGAAAATTTTGTTTCGAATCTGATCATCGGTTCCCTATTTAACTCGTGCAAGTTTTGGTTTTTTGTAGCGGCCACCATACTTCCAGGCGCTAGTTGTGTTGCAGCCATGGAGCACAGTAAGCAGCACTCTAAATTGTGGCTTTATTTTACATTAAACAGCCTGGCAAAACTGTAAATCACCATTGTATCAAAATATAATTTTCTTATGTGTGAAATGAGCATGTGACCCGTTTCAACTCCACCCCTCAACGAATCAGAATAGAGAAACAATAAGAACTGTAATCAAAAGGAAAAATCAGAATTGGAATCAGAATTGTGATAATCCACATGATGCCCAACCCAAGTTATATGTTGCACAAAGTTGTCTATAATAATACTTCGTACATTGTGTAATTCATTTCATTGTAGACTATTACCACGCAATCAATATCTATTCCTTTTGCAATGAACCTTTCATAAATGTTTCACTATCCTTTGTTTCAGCAAGTAGAATTCTTTCAGGTAGATCCATTTTTTCCTGAAGGAACGGGAGCTGTGCTTCCTGAGGGTCTCTGGAGGGTTTCCCAGGTCTGCTGAGAGCTCTGTAATGCAGGTGACCAGAGGAGACCTTCAGGTAGGTCAGATGTTTTCTAGGCATCTTTTCTCACTTTATCCACCTACTGGGACCCTCAGTGAGAAAGCCTCTGCTTGTTTGTCTACCCCCGAATCATGCAGTGCCCTTTCAGGCTAAGGTGACAAAAACTGTGTCTAATTGTTTGGAAGGGAGCTGTGATGCAGGGCCTCCTTCCATGGTAAGGTCAGGGCGAGGACACAGGGTTTCTCAGCTTTATTTACTCTCAAGTTTGCAGTACCAGAGTGTAATATAGTTTCTTTGATTCCCATAATGTTTTGAATGTTTTATCTTAATATGCAAATACTAAAGAGAGACTAATACCTCTTTCACTCCAAAGGCCAGGGTCGGACCAGGGTTATCTCATCCATGTTCAATCCTTCATTTGTCAATTCAAGCCAAGCCAATCAACATGGGTTGATCCCTGGTCATGAAAATTCAGATCCAACCTGGGTCACAACCAGGCAGCAAAGCATACCAATTACCTCACCGGCTGGAAATGGGCGGGTAGGGTGGGTGTAACACGTCATATTCAATGAACAGCTCCAGTAAGTCATCACATACGCCAGCTGTACACTACCAGAACTATATTTCTCCATACTGTATCTGTATATGGTATATGTGTCTCTGTATATCTGTGAATGTGTATCAGTGTCTCTGTGTCCCAACATGCAGCTGCAGATGGCCGCTCATCAAGACTTCTGTCTGATATTTCTGTCTGTTTAAAGGAAGTTTTCCTCGCTTCTGTCGCGCCAAATACTTGCTCTTGGGGAAATTGTTGGGTCTGTGTTAATTTTAGAGCGGGGTCTAGATGTACTCTATCTGTATAATGTCTGAGATAACTCCTGTTGTGATTTGACACTACAAATAAAATTGAATTGAATTGAACTAGTGGTTTGTACTTGAATTCCTCATTGTACAGGAGGCTGCAGCCTGCAGAAACATTGAGTCAAAGAGAGAGATAAATATAAATATCTGTACATATTTCTACCTAATGTTAAATTTTACTGTCTTTATATTTTATTAAAGTTTTTCTGAATTGCTAAAAAACTAAAACCCTGAACCAAATGATATGTGGCCTAAACACATCTGTCCAATCAATCACTCTTCTCGCAAAACTCTTAACACATTCTCACTCGCTAAAACACATTTCACACTGATTCGCTATAGTTAACACGGGCAGCAAAAGTTAAACACAACTACAACACAGTTGTTATCGTTTACACACAGCGACTCACAATTGTACACACATTTCTAATGAGGTGATCAAACCAATCGTAGAGAATATAAGCCAGTTCAGAGTGCACAGGTGGCACAGGAGCATTGAATGTTGACATCTTTTTTTTTACTGTACTGTCATGTGTTTTTCATTTTGTTTTCTTTGTTCTTTGGCCTTTTGCAGTTGAACTACTGTATTGTTCTAAGTGCCTAATATACAGACATTCAATATTGTAGTACTTGCACTACTTGCAGTGTACAAGATATTCACTGTACAAGTTGTGATATAATTTTTGTTTTCATTGCAAAATGTGTTTACTGTATGAAATACTGTAAACATCATGTTTCTGTAACTACATGCCCTGCACACACTGTTCTCGAGTGTTTGAGGTAATGTCTAATGAATGCTCTGTAGTGTTTAGTTATTGACTGGCTCTGTGTATAATCTGAAGGCATTGTTTGATTTTGCCAGCATAGTCAGGTGTTTTGTGAACATAGTTTTAGAATTTGGTTTTGTGTTTACAGTTTTGAGAAAATGGGTGAAGGTTTCAAGAAATGTGTCTTAGCAATCAAGAAAAACTGTAGAATTCACTTTTTGTTTCATATTGCTTAATAACCTTTGTTTTTATATTTGACATACAAATAGATTTATAAAATGATATAACCCATCCTAACATTGTGTTATTGTACATATAAGTGTTTATTGTGTTTTTTCTGATTGAATTGAGAGAGAGAGAGAGAGAGAGAAACAGAGACAGAGAGACACAGAGAGAGACACACACACAGAGAGAGAGAGAGAGAGAGAGAGAGAAACAGAGACAGAGAGAGAGAGAGAGACAGAGACAGAGAGAGAGAGAGAGAGGCAGACAGAGACAGAGACAGAGAGAGAGAGAGAGAGAGAGAGAGGCAGACAGAGACAGAGACAGAGAGAGAGAGAGAGAGAGAGAGAGAGAGAGAGAGAGGAACAGATTTCTGAATGCCAGAAATAAAACAGTAATTTTTGATTGTTTCATAGCGATTACATTCTAAACAACAAATAAATATCCCCTAAACACTCAACAGAGGATGATGCTCTTTTTAGTTCTGCATTTTATTCATTGCAGGTGCAGCAGTAAACAAGGAAGTAGCTACTCTAGTATCATTTATGACCATTGTAGGATGAGGGGAGAACATTTTGCTTTGTTTGATAGTTAGGCTTTGCTGCCAGCTTCCCACTCATTTTAATGAAGACAGAGCTAAAGAGAGAGACTTGTGCTAGCCGGCGGCCACACTGAACTGCTGGCTGCAGATGTGTGTGTCGGGCAAGAAACAAAGGATTGTTGATTGGTCCACAGTGGTTACATTTTGAAGCACAGTGTGACAAAATCTATGTTGTTTCTTTTTCAAAGTGTGTGGCGACCTCTGAAGACTGCGCCCAACCAATGACATATTTTGCCCTGCCCTGGTTGTTAGCAACCTTGGTTGGGTCCCCCTGTGAAAAATCATTCCCCTCCCCCCGCGTGAAGAATGCTGTCAATCTGACAATTGTGATTTCCATTAGATCAGAGTACTGTCACTTGGCTGCCTGTTCTGCCAATCTTCCCAGCCCTTGTCACATGACCAATTAATGTTTCCATGGTGACTATCCAAAATTCTGATACCATGGAACCAGCACTGGAACAGTTTCTTTAAAAAAGTGGCAGACTGAGCCAATAGAAAAAGTGTATTGTATTCAGATATACAGTTTGTTTAAAATTAAAACAAATGAAATTAAGAATGAATGTGATGTTTTATTTAGCAGAATTACATTGTGTTGTTCTATCCTATCCAATAGTTCCGATATTCATAGGCTGTCTAGGCATGTTGATAAAAGAACCACTCCTTTAAGGAGAGGCATATTGGGTCCAGAGTCCAAAACACATCAACCTAGCTTTGACTTGACTTATGATGTAGACATACTGCATCTGTATTTTTAAAACTAGAAGTAGTAGAGAAGAGGTCAGCAAATGGGCCCATGGGTACAACAGTTGTCGTTATGAATGAATATTTGTAGCTTGCATCAAAGTTTAACATGCTTTTAATAAATCTGCTATTGATATAACTGCAATATGAACACATATATTTATGCATCATGTAAAAATATTTACATATTTATGGTTCTAAATGTGACCTTGCCTTTGTGTGTACACTTTACACCAGGATGTTTAGCCTGTGGACAGCGCCTGGTGCTGAACGTCTGCTATGTAATATGCTATGAGTAACTAAAAAATCATA
The DNA here is from genome assembly GCA_023631565.1 of Gymnocephalus cernua. Lineage (NCBI taxonomy): Eukaryota > Metazoa > Chordata > Actinopteri > Perciformes > Percidae > Gymnocephalus > Gymnocephalus cernua. The sequence continues at coordinate 41,103,086 of CM042425.1, read as the reverse complement.
AATAATATAATCCTCTTGCATTCAAACACAGTTTTAATTTAACAGCGTCGGCTTATTTAGCCCACAAAACGTGTTTGTCTCAAGTACAGAAATAGCTGGTTGTCAAATATAAATGGCATGCTCATAATTTTTTTTTCTAAGGCAGCAGCAACAAAGACAACAACACTTTCATTCAATTATAAATGAAGCAGACTCTTTGTCAGTAGATTTATTTGATAGACGTGCCCTGAAGGTACACATCTGAAAAACTGCTCAAACTCCTCAGACCACAAAGCTGCAGAGGACAGATGGCAGTGTGTGTCATAACACCGAGGCCAATGTGATAGGCTATATACACATATCTGTACTATCTATATAAATGAATATGCCATCTGCCAGAAATTCTGCCTGTATTGCACACCATATTTGCATACTTGCATCTCTGAAGCATGATCTGTAATATATATATATATATATATATATATATATATATATATATATATATATATATATATATATATATATATATATATTAGGGCTGTCAGTTTAACGCGTTATTAACGGCGTTAACGCAAACCCATTTTAATGCCGATAATTTTTTTAACGCACGAGTAACGCATAGAGAGAGCAACGGGATCTGTTAGTCCACTTCTTTAACTGTCTATGGCCACACCATGTCCCGCCCTACGAAGCAGCTGATTGGTTTGGTTTAGGCATTTCACCGCGAGTGGTGAGGATAGTGGATTGGTCAGGGGATAGGACCTGAACAAATGGAGTTACGTTACCTTCGACGCCTGGCCAATAGTAGTGATTGAAGGGCGGGTCTTGTAATTTCGCAGACCGCAAACAAAACAGACACAAGCCTCGGCCGGTTTTAGCTTGCTAGCCGCGTAGCTAGTAGGCTTGTGACGGCGATTATCTTCAGAGCGAGCGAGTAGTGACTCTACAGTCAGTGAGAGAAACAAAGTGTCTCCTCTGTTCTTTCTGACCACGGTGGGAAACCTGGAGCAGGAAAACCCTCTCCTTGATTTTACGTTGGTTATGAAAGAGAACGAGAACCAGGAAATGAGTCACGGGAAACCAGTTGCTATGAGCCCATAGACAGTAGGACGAGCCACGCTCGCCTCAGGCATGAGGCAGTACTACCTGTAGTACTATCTGCAGGACTATCTGCAGTACTACCTGCAATGGAACATCGAGGTAACAGCGTTACATTATGTGACAGATTATTAGTTCCAAGTGTGAATGTTAGTGTGAAATTGAACATAACGTATATGCCAATGTTGTTTTCAATAAAAAAACAGTCACAAAGCAAGCCAATCTACTTTTCCATGCTGATAAGAGAATTAAAATGAGAAAATATAATGGGACAAAAAGAAATCAAGGGACATTTAGAATAGATAAAAATGTGCGATTAATTGCGATTAATAGCGAGTTAACTATGACATTAATGCGATTAAATATTTGAATCGCTTGACAGCACTAGTATCTTTTGGTATGCATTTCAGAAAAAAAAATGGTTAGGATTCAGGTGTAATTGCAAATAGTGATTAATCATGATTAATCCACTGAAAATTCTGATTAATTTGATTAAAATTTTTAATCATTTGACAGCCCTAATATATATATATATATATATATATATATATAAATTCCTGTTTTTATTGGCAATTGCATTTGTTTCTGACTTTGTCTTCTCACATACACAGCAAAGCCACTTCTTTGCGTTTATAGTAAGATGGAGAGAGAGAGAAGGAATAATTGGTTTCAAAATATCCAGCCAAACGACTTTACTTGAAAATTAGCCAGATGTGCGCAGGTAGGCGGGGGTGGAAAAAGAAAAAAATACTGGGAGAATTGCCAATTTTGATCGATTTTTGATTTAAAATGGAAATCGTGACACCCCTAATGCTAACGCCAGGCAAAACTGTAATTGTGGTTGCAGGTGTTACTGAAATTGTTGAAATGTCCATGTCCAGTTGTGTAGTTTATGGTTTACAAGCCTTTATTTTATTTTTTTACGGTATATAGTCTCACTCTATACTCTGTTGCAGTTAGTCTGTGTTGGAAACCGTTCCCTCAGCCATCCACTCACTCACTATTTCCTACATAGTGTTTATTAAATAGTGAAGCGCCGGACCTGGGGGGCGACAGAGCCTTCTCTACAGCTGCCCTTTCCCTCTGGAACTCTCTCCCCAAACAGCACCAGTCCATGTTCAAATCACATGTCAAAACTCACCTTTTTAGAGCTGCTTTTAATGTTTAATAATGTGTGTATTTTAGTGTGTGAATTTCCATAGTATATGTGGAACTACAAACACTTTCAAAAACTTTGTAAAGTGTCTTTGAGTGGTAAAAAAGCGCTATATAAATAAAATGCATTATTATTAGGTCTGTCAAAATAATGCGTTCATTTCGATTAATTAATCTGAGAAAAAAATAACGCGTAAAAAATAACACATAAAAAAAATAACGCGTGAAAAAAATAACGCGTAAAAACCCCCGCAGATTAATCCATTCCATATTGACCTTTCTAGCCACCATTTGACTGTAAAAGGAGGGAGAGGAGAATGCGCAGAAACATCGTTGCACGTGACGCTAGTTAACACTACACTCAACAGCAGGTAACGTTAGCCTTCCGCTAGCTAGTAGCTGAATTAAAAACAGTTCAAATGCTGACCGCTAATGCTAAACGGTGTAAACTTTGACTGTATGTCACTCACTGTAGAGGATCTACCACTTCTGCAGCTGCCATTGTCGGTGTGTTCAATGAAACCGGTAACCTACAGCCTCGTGGTGCATTCAAAGTTATTGTATAATACCCATCTAAAATTTTCCCATCTGGTGGATGTTTTTGTCATTTAACAGCAATTTACTAGTGAAATAACCCTATTCCTGAAGAACTTTGGAATTTATTTCCTCAGCATATTAGGTCATATTGTTGATTGTTATGGTCATTATTTGAACAGTGAAAATAATAATAAAAAGAGATTTTTTTAACTTTAATGTCACTAATGCTGATTATTCATTGATTAATTTGAATTTAAATATTTAAAATACTTTCACTAATTCGATTACATTTTTTAATCGATTGACAGCCCTAATTATTATTATTATTTATTATATAGGGAACGACCAAACAAGATTTCGGACACTCACTGAAAACATAGTTGCATCAGTTATTTGTTTGATGGAAGCCATAGCATCATGTAAAAAATACTTCTAATACGTCCCTGAAACAAAGCGAGCACTCAGGAGAATAGTATAAAAGGTTGTATATTATATATGTTACGCATTAGATTTACATTGTTTAGATAGGAAACCCTCCTTTTTCAGTTTTCGGGGTCCTTCTGCTTCCTCTTCTCCTCCTCCGGGAAGCGATATTACGAATGGCCACGTCAAGACCCGCCCTTCAATAGCATTTATTGGCTAGGCGTCCATGAGAATGCAACATAATGTAACCCCATTTGTTCAGGTCTTATCCCCTGACCAATCGGATATCCTAACATTAACCACTCGCGGGTCTTGGCATAAAAATACGACCGCGTTGTATTGTAGGATACGGGATATGGAACATGTAGGGTACATATGTATCAACCTAGTCTCGTATGATATTTAGGGCCATAGCTCCCATTGAGGACACAAGGAAATTGAGGTAAGTATTGTTTTTAGGATAAATGGGAGTATTTTATGTTCTAAACTTATACAAACTATAACAATATTTCTGTTTGGAGAAGGCTGTAAAAACAAGATTTTTACTTTTTGAAAAAACAATTTAACTACGACCTCAGTATTGTATGGTTACTGGCCATGAATGTTGTATGTTTTATACAAATCTAACAATAATTGGATAATAATTACCATAGAGATTTCTTAAAATTGTTACACTGGGTCAGCCTTTAAGAATATTTAAGCAGACATGTTTATTTCACAGCATGTCCCAGGATAAATGGGTGTAAAAGCAGGACAGGATTTAGTAGCAGGTTATGGTCTGGATCTAATTGACTGTTGTAAAACAGAGTCTGCTTAGTGAGCGACAAGTGCTGCAGGCAGCAGCAGCATCCTATAACTTAGTGACTGCTGGTACTTAATATATAATGCAATATTCTACACTGT